>JAECWJ010000688.1:3280000-3740000 GCA_018150375.1 Drosophila sturtevanti | reverse complement strand
TAACGGTAAGTTGAAAGAAAATTTGTCCATTTTGTTACTGAATGTACGCGAATTATCCAAACGATTACCCACCCCATCCCCCATACATCACCCCTCATCGATTACTGTGACCAAGAGCAACATGGACATCCTGCCGGGCATGGTCATGGCCAAATCCAAATCCAATCTTGAGCTCTTTTACTCTCTCTCTCTCTCTCTGTCTCAGTCTCTTGCTCTTTCAAAAGAAAAAAAAAATGAAACAGATGTACAAGAAGGAGAGGTAATATTCCATTCCAATTGAGAGAAAGAAACTCTGGGCTTTGGCTCAACGACGAGTATATATTCCCCATACATTCACACAAAATCTTCTAATGGCGCAGTAATCAAAAGTCATTATATCGAAGAGCGAGCAACCAAGGACAACGACATTGAAATTGAAATTGAAGGGGTGGACGGACGGACGCATGTTGCCTGCCTGTCGTGCTGCCTGGGAATCATAGATCGAAAAAGCTTACAAAAGGAAAATTACGCGTATTATGACCACACAACAACAACTACATAACGTTGAGACGATAAAGGAGAAAGAGACAGAGACAGAGAGAGAGAGAGAGAGTAACTTGTGGATGTAAGAGGAATTGAGAGGATAAAGGGAATATGGATTGATAAAGGGGCCAATAACAAAAGGGGCACGTCTCGGGCCTAGCCCTCGTTTTCTTATTAATTTGTTTGTCAAAAGCAAAATGCAGGAAGCAACAAAAATCTGCCAAATCATTCCGGCTGGACACATTCAACATTTCACATTTGTGCGCCCTCCGCTTTAATGGTTGAGAGCAACAGTTCTCCTTTTTTCTTCTGGCCAGGGGTTGCAAAATAGGATAATGTTAAGGCAGCGATTAGTCATATAAGTAGAATGAATGAATGTACCGCACTGTATCTATGTATGTGTGTGTGTGTGTGTGCTTGCGTGTGCGTGTTAGGGTAAGGGAAATTGGGGTCAACTAACCCGCGGATTAGGCTCAACTGCACGCACCATGAGATGGCAAGTATCCCTGAAATATAAGGAATTCCTTATATTGTATAAGGGGAGGACCGACCGAATAGCTGCAGCCGTCAAGATCCTTTGCTTAAATGCCACAACACGTGCTCGACAAAAACTGAGAGAAAGGGAAACGAAAATGGTACTGAAAATGATAGAAAAAGGAGTCATTAGTAGACATGACATTACCTAAGAAAGTTTTAACTCAAATATAACAAATTTTCATTCTGAATCATTTCAAAATCGAACTAATTTATTATGCATTGAATACAATGAATTCATATCTCACTTAATCAAATGGACCTTTAGTCATATTCGATTCATGTTAAATCTACATACTGAATTCTGGAAGAAAAAAAATGAGTTCAGGGAACTCGTTAATCAAAGAACAATCTTCTACGAAATTCCATGTTGGGAAGTTCATTTCATTCCATTGATATGTGAAATAATATTGAATGTTTGAGGGGAAGGAAGGGGGGTTTTTTTCCTTTTTTTTTTCTTTTTATTTTCTTTTAACAGAAAGTTTACATTTTGCAATAAATTGCAAATCATTTAACGCACTGACCTCCCCCTACTTAAAAATATCATCGATTCATTATAACAATATCACCGATTTATCCCCCTATTATAAATGATGATTTTGTTATGTTTTCCTGTGCATACACGTACATACATACATATGCATAAGTACATATACATACATATGTAAGATATAATCATACTTTATAGTCAAAACTTCTCCTCCTTCTTCTTCGTCATGGTAGATATAATTATTAAGTGATCCATTCTACTCATTTTCATGTTGTTCAGCATTTTGTTTGTTTATCTGCCCGGCCATAGGAAATAAACTTAAAATCTCGTGCAATCATCCGAAAATAGACTTAGTTTCTCGATTATTCAGTTTACCCAGGGCAAGAGATGCAAAAAAGAACAGCCAAAAACAACAACAACAACAACAACAACGGCAATAAAAAAATAAACCAAAAAAAAAAGACCCAAAACAAAAAAAAAAACAGCAATAGTATAAGAAATTTTACGAGGGGGGCCACACGACGGTATCGGAAACGACGAAATGGAGGAATGACGTCACAAATAGACGGTAAAACGGCAAACGGTGAAAATCGTAGAATCGTAGGCGTGTGCCCCCTCTAGGTGGCGCTAACGTCACTTTTACTCATTAGGATCAAATCCAGATAAGGTTTATATTTATGTTAAAAATTTAACAGAGAGAGAGAGAGAGAGAGAGAGTGAGAAGGGGGGCGGGAGGGGCGCAATGCTGAAAAAACAAAGGTGTTGAGGGGGGGTACTTTTTGGAAATTGTAGTTGAACTAACTGCATCATCATTTGTGAAAGTGACGTCATAAGCCGCCGCAGCCACACATAAATCCTTCACTCTCTCCATCTCTCTATCTTTCCCCTTACTCCTGCACTCTCCCTCTCTCCCTCTGCCTTTTCCTTCTCTCTCTCTCACTTAGTTAGTTACTCTCTCGCGATGGGCGGTCAATTTCAAGTGCAAAGTGGCGAAAGAATATCAAGCAAAAATGTTTCGACTGATTGAGTTGATACCCAACGCCACCACGGGATTTCTTCGGACTCTTTACGAGATTGCGTCTTTTGTCTGATGGAACTTTTATTTATTTGTATTTAAGGGGAATTGCGTTTTGTTTTTACTACGCCCCCACGACTCCCAAAGAATTACTTGAGGAGGGTATAAAAGTGCTGAAAAGTACACACAAACACTCACGCACACACGCACACACGCACATACACACACGTACACACACAATAAGTTTGTATTTTGATTTTGTTCTTGTTTCGATAAGTGTTTGATGTTTGTTATATGTACTAGGAAGAATTACAAATTAATGGGCATCATTGCGATAGTTTGTTTTGATCAACTTATGTATATCAAAAAGAAAGAAATCAATTTGAGTCCTACAAATCGACATATAGATACTTGATCAATTCGCAGAATACGCCAACAATAATTCAATCTAACCATATACAGGAATTAATTGTGAACTTAAACAAAGATATACTAAAATATACACCTGTATTATCTACATACATACATATATATGTATATATATATTTCTTAGAAATCAAATATATATTACATTTAAAACAACATTTTTTTTTTTTTTTTTTTTAAATGAATATCAGGCGATGAAATAAGATCTCAGCAGTATGATAGAAATATGTATATGCAAAAATCAAAAATCCGAAAAAGAACAATATACTTATCTATGTATGTATAAATATATATCTATATATATGCCAAGAAATCGTTTAAATTGCCATAATATTTAATTTTATAACTTGTTGGTGTTGATATGATAAAATCAACGCTTCATTTTACACACTACTTATCAATTTGTGGATCCCGTTGGGTCTTTGTTTTAAATATCATTACTATGAATGGAATCTCACATGATTCTGTTTCTCATATAAAATTCTTTTCATTTTCAATGAACCACCAACAAACAACAGCAGCAACAGCAACAACAATCACAACATTAATTTTTTTTTCTTCTTTATTTTCTGATTGACGTCGACAAATTGCTTTAAAAAAATCTGCTAATTGGTCAATTTTATTTTATTTTTTTTTTTTTTTTTTTTGGATATTTTCAACAAATTCATAAAATTTTACGCCTATCATGTGTCTGTAAAATTTGAGTTGGCCTAGCCAAAACGTTGGGTGTTTGGCTTAAATCGATGATCGTGATTTTGATTTTGATATTGATTTTTGGTCTTGGCAATGCTTTTGCTCTTGCTTTTGCTTTTGCTCTTTGTTTGTTTTCATAAACAATAGATAACTTATTTTTCAATAAGTATATTTGAATTATTAAGTTTTGTGCGATTTTCTCAGTTCTCAGTCCAGTCCCAGTCTGCTTGTTGTGACGCAAAAGTAGTAAATTTTGAACGCTCTTAACTCGATGATGGCCTGCGAACGAACGCTTCCCATATGCAAAGACAATGGCTGGCAATCTCTAACCACCACCAGCAGCAAGTAGCTGATACCAGGAGGGAGAATGGAATATCTCCTTCGCCTCCGCAATATTAATCTCAATTTACCTCCTCGTCTATTGGAGGGATTTCAGGTTCATTCAGCATTTTATTCGCCAGTGCAAACACACAAATCAATTGATATTTTTCACACCTCATGTGATGACTATAAAAATATTGAAAACATTTTTCGGGCAAACGTAGCAAACAATCGTTAAATTATCCACAGGATATTTTTGGGGGCACATTGAATTGCCTCATTTCCTCAATAATTTAAAATAGAGAAAGTGTGAAAAAAGAAATAAACTGACAAAATTTCTTATTAGGTTTCTAGACGAATGGAAATTTTTAATGATTTTCAAAACTTTTCCCACTTAATATTAAAAAAAAAAAGAACCAACTTTTAAATTTAGCGCCAATCACTCAAGTAGCTAGTGGCGCCATTTGCCTTGCCTTGGCTCGCAATGGAAATTTACTAGAAAATATTGTAATATAGAGTGCGCCAGAGTGTAATTAAAATGCCAACAGCAGAGGGAGTCTACCGGTTTAAAGTGGTCCGGATAAAAGCAATGAATTTATCCAAAATTATCCATAAGCGTTTATTTCATTTTCAAAAAAACTGTTATCTTTATTGTTAATTTTGATTTAATTTAAATCTTTAGAGACTGATTATCTTTTGCCCGACTACCTGAATCAATGATACGATAATCTTCTTATTCATTTGAAATTTCTATTAATTTGAGTTTGTATTAGCAACTTAATCCTAATCAAGTACTTGAGCGCGAGCATGTTAAATCCACCAATGGCTATCTTATCTAAACAAACATTTGTTTATTTATATAGAACATGCAAAAAAAAAAAACAATGAAAAACAAAACCAAATAAAAGAACACACAACAATTAATATTGATAAGAGGCCACTTCAGTATGGTACAAATGTTCCAAAAATTGCAATCGACGTCTGATAATGCGGTTTATAACAAAACTGAATAATAAATAATGGAACAAAGAATTTTCCATTCGCTTATTTTTGTAGACAAGAAAGGTTTTAAATCAATCAAACACATTTCATTTCTATACATATTTAAGATATTTTAAATCAATTTGTTATTTGAAATTGAACCAATTGCTTATTAATACGAATATATATATTTATGTACATAAACCCAATATTTCTCGAGGTATAATTACCTTTAATTTCATGAATATACACTGTAAATTCTCTAATTTAGCATATCGTTAAAATGTTAAAAAAAAAATAATACTTCTGTTGACTAAAACAGAATTCCTCACAGAATTGTCCTCAATTCTCACCTGGTGGTATCTTCATTTGAACTAGAAACTGTTTGAACCGTCTAACCAATATAGTATTAGTATGTACACATATGTACATACATACATACATACATACATATGTAAGCACCTATGTACATGACTCTTTTTTTTTTGCATTTTTATACTCTTAAACAAAAGCATATTCATTTTGGTCTAATATTTGAGAGGATAGTAAATAAAATAAATAACTGATTAATATTTAAATTAACAAGTTTCTTACTATTTAAATGTTGCTAACCTGGATCAAGCTACTATATGTGAAGAGAAAACGAGTTTTGAATGATTTAAGGTAAATTTACATATGCATTTCGCCACAATCTTATATAATTATTAAAACTTGATTTATATATTCATATGTATATATACAATCGTTTATATTTCATATATATTTTAATATGTAATATTAGAATATTGCACTAAATATATGTATTGCATATACATACATACATATGTATGCAATTTCTACCTTTGCTCTCTAGTCCTATCTTCGTAATTCTTATCGTAACGTTTTCTCTCTCCCTCTGTCTTACTCTCTATATTCCATCTTCTAGCTACCTTATTAACTGTAACACCTTTTGTGATTATATATATGTATGTATGTATGTATGCATGATGAATATATTTTATATAAGAATATAAATAAATTTTGTTAGAGAACCTGCAGGTTTGTATAAGTGCATTTGAGTATTTTTCTCTCTCTTGCTTTAGTGTATTCTCTCGCTCTCGCTCTCTCTCTCTCTCTCTGTTTTGTGTGGCTCTGTGGAACAAGAGAGCCGGCTTTATCTTAACAATTTGCATTTATCACGCTTGTATCCCTCTCTCTCTCTCTTTTCATTAAATTGGAGCGCCGGCACTGTTGCACTCCCTCTCATTTTATGTCGCTCTCTCTCTCGCTCTTTTTCATTTGGCACCCGCTTAAGACTTAAGTACCGTTGTCTCATCAAGTATTCGCCAGTTTGGTCTCCGCACTCAAAGCGAATCGGACTTGGTGTAGTTGTTGTTGTAGCCTAACAGGCGGCATTTACGCGTATCTAGTATCTGGTATCCGGGGTTATCACGGCCAAAAATTCAATTCTCAAAGTTGACAAACAAATTATTGTATTTTTTTTTTCATTATATGTATGTACATGCATACATACATACGTGTGTTTGTGTGTGATTTAGTGTTTTATGTGCGTGTTGCATGTGCAGTTTTGTGTTGTTAAATAATAATTATAATTATTATTTTTATTATTATTATTATTACCCTTCTCGGTCCGACAGAAGTTTGAAAAACAAAACAGAAAGCTTCACAAAACCAAAAAAAAAAAAAAAAAAAAAGAAAAAAATTATATACAAAATTTACATTAATTGCGTTAAAAATGTTCAGCTAACGGCAACAAACAACTAAATAATAGTAGAAAGTTTTTATTGTTATTATTTTCGGTTATAAATTTGAGACGAAAAAGCGCAAAACAAAGCAAACAAAACCAAAAACCCCCAAAAAGAAAAAAAATAAACAAAAAAAAATAAACCTAAATTTTGCGTGTGAAAAAGCGACGAAAAAGAAAATCAATTTGCCTTTCTTTTTGCTGCTATCTTATTTTTGTCTCTTCTTCATTCCTTCTTTCTTTTGTTGTGTGTCGAAAAAAAATAAATAAAAAAAGGCAATATAAATAATATTGGCAACAATTTAATCGCCGCTTAAATAAATAGATAAAAGAGATCAAAATAATGTCCGGTCCACTGCCCGAAATCAGCTCTGAGCAGCGCCAAACACTGGAACAGGTAAGAGAATTGGCTAGAGTAGAGCAAATACATAGATTTATCCTATTGACTTAGTTTTTATATATGCCCCTCTCTCTCTCACTCTCTCTCCTTGTACCCTTTAATTATAGAGTGTATGTATGTATATAATTTTAACCATGAGATGAAACATTTTTAATTCTAATAGACAAGGCAAAGAACATTTGAAAGCTTCTATTTGGTGCAGGGTATCCAAGAGTCGTTACCTTGAATTCAAGTTCTGGTTTCTTAATGTAAACAACTTGTGGACGGGCACTGTGTTCCTAACGATAAGAAAACTATGTATATGCAAAGAGATCTAAGAAAAGTAAACAAATTTCAAAAGGGTTAAAAAAAACGAACTAAATTAGATTAGAAATTTAGAAAAAATTCACAAATATCTCTGATATTGCAGAAATTGCATGAATAAAGATTATAATTTTGATTTACAATACAAATAAGTTTCGAAAATCTTAAAAAAAGTTTCCATTTGATAGTAATGCAAATTGAAAATATCTTTGCAATTAGAATATCAGATACAGATTTATATTTCAAAAGAAGAGTCTACTTAATTCTTTGGTATTTAAATTAAATTTGGGATCATTTAGATATATATTAAATTAATTTCCCTGATCTTTAAAAGATTATTGCTCACTAATCCTTTTTTATATTTAATCTATGCTGAACAGATCTAAAAATTTGTATTCTTATAATACAAATGACAAAGGAGGAAAGTTTAGTTAAAAAATCTAACATTTGGAAGCTAATTTCTATAGCCTTTTTGACAACAAATTGAGATTATATCTTTTAAATAAGGATCCTTCCAATAAGAATAATTCATTTAAGGATATTACTGAAGTTTTATAGGAATAAATCTTGTGAATCATTCGATTCTGAAAATTTTGTTTTTTGTTTAGTATTGAAATATATTTCAAATTCTGGGTTTGATAATATAGAATTTACCAATAAAATGAATTGGAGAAAAAACAATATTTGGGAATAGAACAAGAATTAGATTAAGTTATAGCTTACACCAGATATCAAAATCAGACGATCAATCAAATATAATCTTTCCCACATATTCCAAGGGGAGCTTAAAAAAGAAGATGAGGTCTAGTCTATGGTAGGTATCTATCTATATGATACTTAAGTGGTATCTATTATACTTGATTTTCGGATACTTTTGAACTTATTAAGCCAGAAATTATAATTGAGAAATTTTCTTTCTTAAGTGTCATTAATTTTACAAAAACTCGCTGCCAAGTTCATTAATTTATATTCATAAATCTTTCAAGATCAATGGACGGCCCTTTTCTCTCTCTTTCTCTTTCGCTACTTCTCTCTCTCTCTCTTTCTCTCTTCTTTGTTAAATGAACTATGACTAATAGTGAAATATGTTAATTACTGGCAACAGTCATCTAAATGTTAACATTAAATTCCGTTTATCATACGGAAATGGTTTATCTATATGTATCTGTATACTATATATATACATACATATATGTATGCATCAATATGTACATATGTATATATACTTATTTTGCATTTGTATTTGATTTTTCGGACTAATTTTTTTTTTTTTTTTGGTCTTCTTTTGGCAATATTTGATTTATTGAGCCCATTGCAATCGATTTTTATATTTTTTTGAGGGCAGATTCATTGAGGCGTGTGTTTGGTTAATTTCCATATGCCAATAATAAAAATGATTTTGCGTTTTTGATCAGATTTAAACACACTGTGCCCCGCTCTCTGGTCAATACCCTCATTCTGAGGCAATTCGTACAGTTACAACAACTGCAACAACAACTTGTTCTGGCCATTGCTCGCGTAATGTTCGTGTGTATGTGTGTGTGTGTGTGTGCGTTTTTTTTTTTTGCGCATTGTTGAATATGTTCTTGGCTGTAGTAGCAAGAGGAGAAAAAAAAAACGACTTGAAAAATTAACTATGTTTGCGAAATCGAAATGGAAACTGCCACGCCTACAATAAAATTTTAGCCGGCAACAGGCAGAAGGAGGTGGCACATGTGTGACCCACAAAAATTGTAGAAAATGTCCCATATGTTAGATATGTTTGGCAAGAACGACTAGACGATACCCTGCAAAGAGACCAACCTAAAAGAAAATATATTTATCTATATAAGGTATATATGTATATATATATATCTTTATTCTTTTACTTCCATTTATATATGGCAAGCAAATGAAGTCTCTGATTTTAGATTCTATAATGCTTAGATCAAGAATATATATAATTGAGGGATGTCTCTTGGCATATTACCTACCCGATGGCAAAAATTTGTTTAGATATGTTTCCTTTTTTTTGCAACCAACTCATTTTCTATAATATTGATATATTATTTTGATATTATTATTTATTATTCTGATATTGTTATTAAACATATATGTATAGATTTTGATATATTGATTTCATATGGATTTAAATAATATTAAATATCAGGGAGATATATATATCGATTTTATAACTTAAATACATATAAGTCTTTAGATATATTCATATTTCCAATCTCCCTAGTTCTCTTATACCCATTTACTACATCAATTACAGGGTATAAAATTGAATAAGCAAATCAACCGGTTCCATCTTGAGTAGAATTTCCTATTTCGGTATATTGACTCTCTTCTGGTACTTGAAAGTTAAGCACTTTAGGCTGCCCTCCACTTCATCAGCTCCCACACCCCCACACCCCTCCAAACTCATCCATTTAACTGCCTTTGTTTGCATTATTTTTTTTCTTTTGTTTTGTTTTTCACTTAATTGCCTATAAATATAATATTATTGCTTAATTTCATGGAAAAAAAATAAAAAAAAACAATGGCAATTACAATTATTAAGTATTCGACATATAAAATTAAACATGACTTTGACGACATTATTCACAATTCTCTTACTATAAAATGAAATCAAGCAAAGCGAACTCTAAACCCAAGATATATATATGTATATATTTATCGTACGACTATACACATACATACATACATATATTCATTCTAAACTTTGCACGTGCGTGTGTGTGTGTGTTTGAGTGTGTGTGTAATAAATCAGTTCCGAATCTTAAAGCCAACACACATCATTTTGATAGAAACTTGAATCAGTTTGAAGTGTTTGCATAAATTTTAAATATATAAATAGAAATGAAAAAGAAAATAAATACGAGAACTGGTTTTTTTTTTCTTTCTTTGGGAATAACCCAAAGATCACAACAAAAAAAAAAAAAAACAGAGAAAAATTAAGAGAAAAGAAATTTATCATATTGTTGTAACTTTTTTTTTTATTTAACCAATAATTATATAAATTTTTTTATATTTGAAAACAAAACAACTTATAACACCTTTGACATTTCTTAATAATTTTTTATTTAATTATTAAATATTACACCTTTTAGTTAGTAGATTTAACTTACTTATAACCATGGGATAAAATTGAAAAAAATATATAAAGACTTAAATAAATATTTAAATGGCCACAATCCTTCATAATTTCTCTATATATTTTTGAGTTTAAGATTTTGTAATTTTAAAAATTATATAGAAAATAAATTGCTGCTTTATAATGGAGACTAGTAAATCTTTTTTTTTTCTAGTATTTATTTACCAAATGATTTTTTTAGAAACCAAATGATTTTCTATTTCTAAAATATATATTCTAAAATTTGTTATTTCAAAATGGAATTTGAAAAAAAAAAATGTTTACCTGTGACCTTTATTTTCATTAACATTCAAAAACTTTGAAGCAATTGCACAGTTTAATAATTGATTACCCTATGGGAACTTGTAGTTAATTTTTGGTATACTTAAGATGTGTATATATATATATATATATATATACCGTTTTAGGCGCACAAATACCTTTAAAGTTTAGTATGTATTTGATTTAAATGTTTGTGTGTGAAACTATTTAAAAACTCAGTCAAGTTGCAGGTTTCAAAGTCATCCATTGAAAATGAAAGAACAAAGCAAAGTCAACGATAGGCAAGTACACGCACACATACACACACACACACACACGCACAATAAGCCATAAGAAAACGAAATGAATATAAGTTTTTGGCTTTAGTGTCTCTTATTTTTTTTTCTTCTTTTTTTTTTTTGGTTATGAGGAAGTTTGAATAATCAAAAAACAATAATCAGTCAGTGAGTTGGTTAACGCAACGCTAATGAAGCAGCCCAAAATGACTGCAATTCACTTGTCCCTCACCCGATATGCTTAAAGGTGGTTATGGTGGTTATGGTGGTGCTGTTGGAGGTGTGTGAGGGGGAACTCCGGACCTTCTCTACTACCACTACTACTACTACTACTACTACAGTAACAACAACAACAGCTAACAGAAATATCATTAACAACTAAACTAAACGGTCAAGTTATTATTATTGTTGTTGTTTTGTGTTTTTGTATTCAAGGCGGCCTTGTTATTGAAATCAAAGTGTTGTTGTTGTTGCTATTATTGTTGTTTTTTAACTGACTAAAACGCCAAGCCAATAGCCAAGCCAAGTTTTTTTTTGTTTTTGTTTTTTGTTTAAGTGTGAGCATGAGTCAGCAGCGGCAGCAGCAGCAGCAGCAGCAACTAATTTGATAAGCCATCCAAAAGGCAATTCACAGGCGGCCGCCAAGCACGAGTTGCAATTAAATGATTATAATTGTATTAATTGCATTTGAATTTTATATAATTAATATAAAATATATTAAACTAATGGGACAACAACAATTCAATATGATAAGCAACAAATTTATGTTAACTAAATTTTAATTGAAATATTTTAGAATTATATAAAAAACAAAATAAATCAAATTAAATTATTTGCTATTTGCAGCAAGGTCGTTAAATTTGAAAACAACAATTAAATAAAGACTGTTACTATATATACATATATATATATATATATATATATATATATATAAATATAAATAAAAATATATTTACCATTAAACAATCAAAATATAATCTTAAATAGACACAAGACCTTCAATAATTGCAATCTGACAAAAAAACTAGTTTCCAAATATAATTTAAATCCCAAATAGAAATTAATGTATTGATGGATTTGATTTATCATCTGAAAGTAAATGTTAACTAAAAGATGCAAGTAAACTTTATATATCTATATATATAGTATAAGTAGATCTTTTTCCAACTGTAATGCTAACTGATTTAGTTTTTATCCATTAGTACTAGTATTTTAAGTATTTTTCATTGTGTTTTACAATTTGAAGAATTGGATTTTTCTATTTTTTCTTCTTGTTTTTCTTTCATATCATTTATCTTTTCTTTTTCCATTTATTTTTTGTATTTTTTTCATATTTCAGTTTCGTAAGCAAATGAGCGATGTTCTGGTTGATACCCACGATGATTACTTTCTTCTACGCTGGCTACGAGGTAAATTTTAATTAAAAAAAAGAAAACCAAAAACGAGAAAAAAAAACAACAGAAAACTAAGCCCTCCATCCACCCTCTCCCCCCAAAAAAAAGATGAAAAATAAATAAAAATTTTATATTATTCTTTTTACAGCACGCAAATGGAATCTCGATGCAGCTGAAAAAATGTTGAGAGCGGTTAGTTTGAAAATATATTTGGAAAAATGTTTTGAAAAATATTCTAATTGCTTAATAATTTATATAGAGCTTAAAAACTAGAGCCATGTGGAATGTAGATAACATTGAGAAATGGGATGCACCGAAAGCTTTAAAAGAGTATTTACCTTATGGCCTAATAGGCTATGATAATGAAGGATCACCAGGTACTATTATCAGAGTTATATACATATATGTATATGTACATATATGTATATAATTTTAATTTTATATTTTTTTTAACTCAACTTATTTATTAATAATATTTCATCTAATTTTTGGTTTGGTTTATCATTTCTTTTAATTATTTCATTTATAGTACTCGTCTGCCCATTTTATAATTTCGATATTTGGGGGATGATGCACTGTGTGACACGTTTCGAATTTCAAAAATATTTAGTTTTGCTTATTGAAAGATTTATGAAATCGGCATATGAGCAAAGCTTAAAACATGGCTGGAAGGCACGTCAATTGGTTGTATTTTTTGATATGCAGGATGTGAATCTAAAGCAATATGCCTGGCGTCCAGCTGCCGAATGTGTTATATCATCGGTTAAGCAATATGAAGCCAATTTTCCAGAATTGCTTAAAATGTGCTATATAATCAATGCACCCAAATTGTTCTCAGTGGCATTTAATATAGTGAAAAAGTTCCTCGATGAGAATACCACCAGCAAGATAATCATTTATAAATCAGGTGTGGATAAATGGCAACAGCAGCTATTCTCCCATGTGGATCCAAAAGATTTTCCTAAGGCATGGGGTGGACAATTGGTCGATCAGCATGGTGATCCGCAATGTAAATCCTTAATGGTTTGGGGTGGCAAATTGCCAGAGGATTTATTTATAGATCAAAGCACTCAGCAGAGTGACAAAGACTTTACCGAAACCCAAGTGCCAAAGGGTGATAAATTGAAGTTACATTTCAAGGTTAAAGGCCAAATTGAGGAGCCGGCCCAATCGAAATTACTTTCATGGGAATTTCGCACCATTGACTATGACATTAAATTTGGTATATATAGTGTCGATGATAAAACGGGTGAGAAACGTAGCGAAATTCCATTGGGCACTGTCTATTCGAATGAAATGGATGAAGTGGGATTTATAACCACCAGACCCAATACCACATGTGAGCACAATGAAAGATTAATACATACTATATGTATATGTATATGTAGATAAATCAAATCTTCCATTAATTTTCTTTTATTGTTTTTTTAGATACGGTCGTATTTGATAACTCTGCCAGCTATTTACGCAGCAAGAAACTGCACTATTGGGTGGATCTGACATCTGAGGAGGAGGAGGGCATCACTGAGCTGACCCACCAAATGGATAACACACAAATTGCGACAAAGCAGCAGTGAATCAGCCAATTAAAACCAAAAAGCAAGAAACTTAAACATATATACATACATATATACATATGTCTACATAAATGGGAATACTTCGGCAAGTTCGAAGATTTTTATAGCCTTGATAGATTTTTATTTAAATGATATATAAACATATATTTAATATATTGTATATATATGTTGTAGCTAGTGATTCACTATCCAGTATCTATTACTAACCATATTTAAATATCTGTTCACCTAACTGGAATCAGAAGTAGTCTCTATATCTTTCTATATACAAGGCTATAAAATAACCAAGTGTATTAACCTCGGTGCAAAGCATTAGTCACAGATTCGCCAGTTTATTGTCTGCCATACTCCAAATCCAATATCTTCCCTTACTCCTACTTCTCCATCCAATCTCGTCGAGTCGCTTGATTGGTTGATGGGTTAGGGCAATGTGTAGCAATTACTGGCGGAGCTAAAACAATAATTCATGTGATAAATAAAACAAAACACAATAAATCAGCTCACATTCACAGTTGCAAATTGTACAGTTAGTTAGTGTCTTTATTATGTACCTAAACTCAGCATTTTATATATATTTTTTGTTTGTTGTATAACAATTTTTGACAATCTTGTACGGTGTAATTGTTAATAAACAAATATGGATGAAGTTAATTAACTAAGTTAATATTTTATCGATAAAAACTCCCTAATAGCCACGTTCCCGAAGCTACAACTCTCAAGGACAATAAAGGATATCTGGAAATCATGTTTTTTGAAACCTCCAGGAGCAGGCCTATCGATTTCCATTCAAGAATATTCAAAATTCTTTAGAAAAATTTCCTCGAAATTTTACAAGGGGGTTGGTTAGCCCTTAAAATTTTACAAAATACAGAAAAATCCTTGTAACTCGGTTATTTTAAGGACTATCGGGATGTCCTTTGGTAAGATCAAAGTCCTTGTTAATTAGCGTCGGTGTACATACAAGGATCCTTAAAAGTCCTTTAAACAGCTGAGAAAAACGGATTTTTTCCTGTAGACAAAATTACTAATTTCTCGGAATCCCTTTAAAGGATCAGGACGAAAATCATGTCAGATGAATTTTATTAGCAAGGACTATTAACTGGCCAAAGGACATTCCCGTAGTCCTGCGGAGAGCTGAGATATCGAGGATTTTGTGTTTTTCAACCTTTTTCAGAACAAACTTTTTTTATAAACACCAAAAAACACTACTGTTAAAATAATAAACTTTCTGAATATTTGAATTCTTGTTGCATTCTTTTGGGGGCGCTGCTGAAACTGACAAATGGAAATCCAGAACTGAAAATATATTAAAATACTGTTGTTGCTGTTGTTTTTTTTTTGAAAATTTAATTTTCCTTTGCGTGCTTTTGAGAGCTTCAATTTTATACTGCTTACTTTTGGGGGGCCTCTGCTGAATTCGTAAAATCGAAAATTTACTACTGAAAATAAAATGAAATACCAGGCGAACAGAAATGGCCAGTAGGTTGCTGTTTTTTTTTTTTAAATTTAATTTTCCTTTGCGTGCTTTTGGGAGCTTCAATTTTATACTGCTTACTTTTGGGGGGCCTCTGCTGAATTCGTAAAATCGAAAATTTACTACTGAAAATAAAATGAAGTACCAGGCGAACAGAAATGGGCAGTAGGTTGCTGATTTTTTTTTTTTGAAAATTAAATTTTTCATTGCGTGCTTTTGGGGGCTACAATTTTATACTGCTTACTTTTGGGGGGCCTCTGCTGAATTCGTAAAATCGAAAATTTACTACTGAAAATAAAATGAAATACCAGGCGAACAGAAATGGCCAGTAGGTTGCTAATTTTTTTTTTGAAAATTAAATTTTTCATTGCGTGCTTTTGGGAGCTACAATTTTGCACTGCTTACTTTTGGGGGGGCCTCCTCCAAATTCGCAAAATCGAAAATTTACTACTGAAAATAAAATGAAGTACCAGGCGAACAGAAATGGACAGTAGGTTACTGATTTTTCTGAAAAATTTTTCATTGCGTGCTTTTGTGGGCATGTTTTTAAGCCATTAAAAATGATCAAAAACACCGAAAAATCCTTGTAACTCGGTTATTTTAAGGACTATCTTGAAGTTCTTCGGCCAGAATAAAGCCCTTGTTAATTAGCATAGATTAAAAGATCCTCAAAAGTCCTTTAGTCGACGATTTTAGCTGAAAACAAATAAAAAACGGGTGAATTTGTACAGTGTCTTTTCTTTATTGCATATCAAAGCGCAGCACTTTATACATGTAAATATTTTTATATCCTTGCAAAAATGCTATATTTATTCCTTTTCCCTTACACTCCACCTAATGTATACCTTGGAATCGGACGACTATATCGTATAGCTCTCCCTTAGGAACGATCGGTCCAAAAAATATTGGTAGTAGCAAAAAAACATTTGCTTCTTAAACTATTGACATGTCACTTAATTATTAGCTATTTGCAAGGGTATAGAAGTTTCGGCACGACCGAGATTAGCCCGGACCTCCGTTTTTTTTTTGTGGTATAACAATTTTTTTTATAATCTTGTACAGTTTGCTTGTTAATAAATAAATGTGTATGAAGTTAAATTATTAAAGATGGTTGGTCCGCCGTTTGTTTGCCCACCTCACTGCTGTTGTGAGGAGACGCGGCGCTTGCGCCTTCATCACTGCGGACCGCCGGGGTTTGACCCCAATTGCGGATAGCCACCTGGTCCAACGGGAACTTGTGGCCCAACCTGCGGTTGCAGTTGTTGCATGGGCATCATGGGATTGGGACTTGAGCCAACCACACCCACACCAACTCCACCGACGCCAACACCAACTCCACCAACGCCAACACCAACTCCACCAACGCCAACACCACCGACACCAACACCAACACCTCCGACTCCAACACCTCCGACTCCAACACCACCGACGCCAACACCTACTCCAACTGGTGGTCCAATTGACTGATTAGGCTGGGGCGGAGGCAAATCCGCTGTATTCAATTGAAGATTGGTAAGTAGATCCGTGATGGCTGGGAAAAGAGAACATTGATTCGCAGACACATTGTACTCGGCAAAGCGGCGCAGTAGTGTGCTCGCCGTCGTCATCATTGGTGATTGCACTTGCTCCCGTCGTTCGGCCATTTGTGTGAGATTTGTAGTTATGTCATAAACAATGGGCAGTACCAGCGATGGACTATCCTTCCAATCTTTGCCATTGTAGGGAATCTTAGTAATATGCAGAAAGAAAAGGATCTTGAGCCTGCCCAGAACCACACAAGCATTGCCGCTGGGAACAATGGGTACAGCGGAGGGCGGCATTCGCATACACATTTGCACTGTCCACTTCAAATGGTCACCTCCCAATTCCGGTTTCAGTTCCAGCCTCATTATCTGTACGAAATCTTTTAGAACTTGGGCGGGCATATTGAGCAGGCGACAAATGCTATGAAGGGAATTTGGGCGATAAGGCGGGGCAGCCACTCGTGTATCGAAGTATTGTTCAATGACCAGTAAATCATCGGGATTCAGCTGGAAAGTGGGCTTATCCGGCATGGGTGGCAATTGGGTAACTTTTAAGTGGAGTGACTGCATGTGAATCTGGTTTAGCATCACCTGGCATTGCAAACCGTCCACCTTGAAGAGCACTACGCCGGGTTCAGTGGAATTAAGTGCTGTGAGGGTCTCCTCGCTTTGGATGTTGCGATGAAGCTGACGTCGCATATAGACACAACCTAGGAAACGTTCCAATGGACTCATATCAGCCACATTGATATCCTTATTCGGATGCGGACTAGGCCGACAAATTGTTTCCAGGGCCTCGTGAGTGAGCAGAGTGGGCACTGCTCCAGCCCACGGACGATTGAGGCTTCCTCGCGTACCAGCTCCACCTGAACCACTTGGTCCACCCACAGTCCCTCCTCCTGTGCTCTTATGTTCTGGACTTTGTCCTGGCCTTGGCGAGGGCCTGGGCATGCTGGGAGACCCCGGCCAGTTGTTATTTGCTGGTGACATCGCCGTAAACGGTGAATCCTGATGACTTGGCATGTAAAGAGTATTCGGGCCGGGACTGTGCACCATATGCGGACTGGGCTGGGGATTGAGTGGTGAAGAAGGCATTAGTCCACCCGGAGATGGATGGGGCATATGTGGGGCCGGTGGCGATGTTAAATTAAAGTTGCCATGTCCTTGCGCAGCACCTCCTCCCCCACCACCACCACCAGCACTTGGATGAGGACTAGCCGGTGTGTGAGGATTTGAGCTTGACGGAGGAGTATGAGGTGCCGGGAAGCGAAGACCACTATCCCTCGGCGATTGTGGTCCACGCATTCCTGCTCCTAGAAAAGGCGACGACCCTCCAGCACTAACTCCAGCCACACTGTTTGGACCACCAAAATTATCCTCCATTCCCATGGGTGACAAGGGATTGTCATCTTCATGAGGTGCCCTGCCCCTATACACCGCCGACTCATCCACATATTTCGATAGGAAAGCTTTCAACCCCTGGATGGGTGTAAATTCTTCTATAACATTCCTTTCGAAACGACTGCTAGCACCATCGCGTATGGACACCAAACGATTAGCACGAAACCGCAATTCCAAACAATACACCGCTTGGTAGGTCAATCTCATTAGACAGGGTGATTGTGGCAACATGCAGAACGAGAGTACTGGGACATTGGGGCGCTGTAAGATGGACTCTTTTATCCTCAAAGTTTGCATAAATATAATATTTACAAAAACTTACAGGAATCCCCAATATTGGCAATACGGGCAGCTTGGCTATGGAGCTCATAGGGCTGTATGTTTCATGCAGAATGTTTGCAATCTGCGTGAGACTATGTTGCTGATTCAAATGCTGGGCCAACTGATCTCTCATCATGGAATGGGCATTCACCGCCGACATGCCACCCACAAAGGTTAGTCGAAATCCATGCGATTGCACCGACCAATATATATTGCAGCTGACTTCCTTTTTGGGTCCATAACCAACCAGAAGATTCATGTAACTATAGGATTTCACCACAAGCATGTCAGCCAGGGAATGACGTTCTAGTGAAACAAAATACAAGAATTAATTGAATTTAAATAGAAGAAAGAGTCATAGTTACTCACTATTCTTTAGTTGCTCTGCAAAATCATAGACCAAAGCATAGAGATAGACAATTTTGGACCAATCATTAAGCAGATCTTCCACAGTCTTGGAAAAATCATGATTTGCCTGCTCGTAAGTCAAATAAACTGTTCTGCGACTGCCTTGCTCTTTTTGGTGACTACTCTGCAGGGGTGTGCTATAGAAGACGAACTCCACCACCCAAATCCTCACCTGACTATTCTTATTTGTTTGCGAGCGCACGGATATGGATAGCATACGACGCTGCAGATCCTCCCATACGTGACTTTCAATTTTGGGCAATGCCGTAGAACCACCTAATGGAGGAGAAGGCTTATTGGTCTCGCCAGGAGCAGGGGTCGCTGTTTTACCAGGTTGCGGCAAGGCGAGAATCTTCAATACTAAACTGGTGGCATTAGCCTCCACTTGAAGTCCACTATGGGGTATATTATGCTTAGATAAAGTCTGAGCCAGATTCATGAAAGGTATCTTCTCATCGCACATGGCAACCACATGGGCTAGTTCTGGTATGAAATAAGCTGGAAAAATAGTTTTCTGTTGTTTTGCTGGAGGAGCAAGAACGTCGCCATTCGATTTACGTTTATGCGGAGAGATCTCTGCTGGATAAGACAAAATTTACGAATATTAATATCAAAAATATAGTAAAGTCGCTTATCTTAGGAGAATAAAATAATATCTTGACTGGGACGGCATTAAATTTCCCAGTTTTTTTTACTTACCATCTACTTCGGTACCAGGACCATGGGTAGCCACAAATGTATCAAACTCAATGAGTCGCATCAATTTGGTATAGAATTTTGGTATCTCGGATGATGATTGAGTCACCACCGAGACCAATTGTTTGGCAGAATCTTCTATAACATCAACATCATCTTTTTGGTAGGCCACAAACCCCAAATGAAAAGTATATTCCATTTCATTCGGCATATGGGATTTTTCTTTTAATTGGACCACCTGAAAAAGATTTCAAAGGATAATGTAATAACGTTTACAGATTTATATAGAATCGAAAAGAAAGACATACCAGTATGATATTCGGATGACGATGCAACTTAACATAGATCTTATGACGACCTTGTTGGAGCAATTCTTGGTCAGGCAGCGTCAGAAATGGCAATGTTTCAGTGGCAGTTGCTGGTAAATGTTGCAACGTTTTCTCACATCTGCGGTGTGTGATCCAATACCGTAGCTCCGATAACAATGAAGGTAATTTACTTCTGTCACCATTTAATGAATCCTGCATCTCATCCGTTATGGGACAATCCAAATGCTTTGGCACATGGCATCGAAACATTCCCGTATGAGTGTCGATAGTGATATGAATTTGTTCCGCCCGGAGGCAAGGCGATAGCACGGGCACTGTCAGTATAGCTGGTGTTCCCTGAAGATTGACTGTAAAAAAGTTGGAAATTATGTTAGATCATAAACTTTAATTTTAATTTTCGTTGATGCTTACAATCAACATCTTTTAGAAACGCCTGGAACTCCAATTTAAGATCACTCAAACGGGACACAGAACGTATGTACACTGTATGTACAATTAAACGTTCCATGGAAAGATGTTCGGAGCGTACAGCGCGATCAGCCACATCTGCGGATTCCTTGGCTCCCAACGAAGGAACATGAACCACAGCCAAAGGTCGCCCTATCTCACTGGGATCCGACTGGACTGTTAGCCGATAGCCCAATTCCGACTTCAGATCACGCCAATAGGACACAGTAAGCTTCACGCCCGGCAGATATTCCTCCACAGTAATATTATTCTCATCAAGACGCTCATAATTCAAGCGTAGAGTTTGTGTATAGAGCACCTCCAACTGCAGAGATTGACAAAAGTAGTGAAGGCAATTGTAGACTTCGCTCAGGGCATTGGGATTTTCAACTAGACGCGCCTGTATAAGTTGGTGTATGTAGTTGACTTGCAATGGATGAACCAGGGCTTTTCCATCTAAATGAAAATTAATGTTTAGTTAAAAGAAATCTGTGCTTTTGTGTCAACTTACCTCCCGTTTCCTTGTCCTCCACCAGAATATCAATGTCTAGCAGCCGCCAGGGTACATTAGCGCTATCCCCCATTACCGTCAGAGCCACACTAAACTCGTGCTTCACTTCAAATGTAACTCGTCCATTACGAATCCTAAACTCTCGCATCTGTGGTAGCAATTTACCGGTGACCAAACGATGTTGTATTACTTGATTAAGGCGCAGCAATGTTTGCTTCTTCTCGGCCGCCGTTATGGCATCCGGAGGCACAATTCTTTCGCGAATGCAGGTTGGCAAACGGTTGTATGTGCCGGTTGTCAGGACCTCAACTGCAGCTGGTATATGGAAATTCGGTAAGCGAGCACGTACAAGAGTTTCACGTGACATCCTGGCCAACATATCGGCCGTCTCCACAAACAACATATTCTGTTTATCCAGAAAACTCATGATCTGTGACGACTTGTCGACCTTGGACACGGAATTACCCCACTTAACTAAGGCATTGAGGCGGGTAAACAAATGGCGTGTCCTGGCCGCATAATCATAAATTTCGACTTTGCGTTCCATGTCCGTTTTACGAGGCAGTCTTTAAAAAAAAGCAGCAACTCATCATTAGTGGTAATACGGATTATCATTATACATACATTGAAACTGTACTTACAATTCTGCTAGCACTGTTAACTCATGGTAGGTGCGCTGGATGATAAAGTCAATCAGCACTGACATGGACATTGTGTTATTACCGCCGGGTCTGTTAAGCAATTGAAAATTGTAAATATTTCGAAATAAGTCTCAGTTTGCCTTTTCCACCAATAACGCCATCTACAAAAAAAAAAAAACTTACCGATTTCCCTCTTGCCCGGCTGGCAAGTAGCCGCCACCACCACCAACGCCGGGCATTTGCTCCAGAGGTAGCGGTGTAGGCGCCATGGTCGCTCCAAAGTTTGTTAACAGTATATACGAGTTTTTTACGTTGGCACGCTTTTAATGTGGTTTTCCTGATCTTTTTTATATTTGTTATTTCGCAACGCGCAGAGCTGTAAGACCAAGGATGGCATTATCGATTGCGCGACTACAGCAACAATCGGATATTATTTATCGTTATCGCTATAATCGTGTACCATTGTTATCGCCTTTCTTGGCGCAGTGTTGCCAGAAAGCCGTAACAGTGTTTCCAGAAGACAATGATGGTGTTGCCACATATTACGGTGACATATCGATAATCACTTTTGAATAAAAGTATAAAATTGTAAAACATAACGGACAGTAACGAACACATATATTAAAAGCAATTTTTTTAAATTTTGAAATACGGTTTCATTAATTTTAAATGAACCAAAAGCAAGTCCTGGAAATATTATTATAAGTATTTGAAAATTTCACGTCATTCAAACTGCAGTTGCAATATAAAACGAATAAGTTGACCCAACCACCCAGTTCATTAATTATAGATCAAGTGCAAAAGAACAGGTGTTTTTAATGGCCAAAACAAAACCCCAAATTCAGCAAACTATTGATTTTAGAGAGTTAATTGTGCTTCAACAGTGTGGATAGAAAGATGAAGTTTCTACCCAGGCTGCGGGTTAAATTGCGCCGTTGGAAAAAATTTGCAAAATCACCGTTAGTCCGTAAATTGGATTTACTTCATGAGAGGTAAATAGGAGTAGACTAATTGTTTTCACAATTATTTAAATTGTATCTTCCGCAACAGTCAAAGGAAGAGGGTTTTCCAACAAAGCTGCGAAGCATATCAAATGCAGGTTGAAGAGGAATATGAAAAAACCACTCCGATTTTAACAAGTAACCAGTAACTAAAATTGCTAGACACGAAAATTAATTACAATTCCTTCCGCAGAGTTACCTTATAGCACTCGGGAGAGATTCCTTTATGATGGCACTTTCCAGGAGGCAGTGGGTCGGGTTCTACTCGTTGCCCAATTTTTCGCCATGATGCCAGTTCGTGGCGTCACTGCGAAGCGTCCTAGTAGTTTAAGCTTCTCCTGGGGACATCTACGCACATGCTGGTGTCTCATTTTCTTAGCATCCTCAACGGTCGACTTCACTTTATCACTATATAAAGTTTTGAATGATCCTATAACATTTAATAGCATCAAGCCAATTATATTTCGCGCTTGCATTTCTCTAGTTTGTATTTATTCATTAAATTTGGCCCGCAAATGGCCGAAACTAATGATATATTGGGAACAGATTGAGCAGGATCTACCGCAGTATCAGACCCAAACAGGGAAATGGCAAATGGCCCACACCATACGCATGACCATGTTTGTGGGTATGATGCTATCCTTTGGTAAGATCCAACGAATAATGCTGACAACCAACATTATCTTTATTATTTAGATATACTAATATCCTTATCCTTAGCTGAGCACCTATTAAGCATGCTTTCAGCTGTAAACTATTCGGCATATTGTAACCAAACCTCCGATCCCATAGAGAATTACTTTTTGCATACCAACGACGAAATATTCTATGTATTCCATTATTCTAGCCTATTGGCTCTATGGGGTAAACTTCAGAATTTCTATTCAACATTTATATGGAATTATATGGATATATTTGTAATGATTATTAGCATCGGTTTAGCATCAAAGTTTCGCCAGCTCAATGATAATTTAAAAAAGTATAAGGGCCTGGTGAGTGTATAATCGATAGTATTAATCTGTCCTTTGCAATAAATATATGAATTTCAATGTTTTTTCTTATTTATGTTTTAGAACATGCCTCCTTCATATTGGGCAGAGCGTCGCATACAATATCGCAATATTTGCATGTTATGTGATAAAATGGATGATGCCATTTCCTTTATAACCATGGTGTCCTTTTCCAATAATCTTTACTTCATATGCGTACAACTTTTACGGAGTTTAAAGTTAGCATAACTATATATATATACTCACAGGAATTATATACACATATATTCTTGTTTTTATTTTTATAGCAATATGCCCTCAATAGCGCATGCGGTGTATTTCTATTTCTCACTTATATTCCTAATCGGACGGACTTTAGCCGTATCCTTGTACTCCGCCTGGGTACATGACGAATCCCGTCTTACTTTGCGTTATTTACGCTGTGTCCCCAAAGAATCCTGGTGTCCGGAGGTAAAACGTTTTTCAGAGGAAATCACAAACGATATGGTAGCTCTGAGCGGCATGAAGTTTTTCCATTTAACCAGGAAATTGGTTTTGAGTGTAAGAAAATTAAAAAAATTTTAATTTTGTTTCTAAATCCTTTAGCCTGGTAGATTGTATCTCTCATATCATTTTCTAGGTAGCTGGTACTATAGTCACGTATGAGTTGGTCCTTATACAATTCCACGAGGACAACGATTTGTGGGACTGCCAACAGAGTTACTATTTTTAGTACAATATGTTTTTGCGTTTTATTTTGTCAATACTTTAAAGCAATCGAAAAAACGTTTTTTATGTATGTGAGGGAGGGAGTGTTACGGAAACCAACAAAATATCGCTTGTTAATATCATTTGGTTATATTGCCTATAAAGTTGCCTACATATTACAATACATATAATTATATGTTGTGTTCCAAGTGTATCAAATGGTCGCTAGTTTCACTTACATACTAAAATAGATGAGGGACAGGGAGTAGTGATACATCTATAGAATGACTGGCATGGGGTCGTGCCGCCTATACAATATATATATATAAATATATATATGCATATAGTTACATTCAGCTAAACATTTTCAATTACTTAAAATTTAAATTGAGTTCGAGTTGAAAAGGTAACAATGTACGGAAGTTTGGTGGTTTCTGGTTGCAATAATGTTGATGTCCTTAAAACAACAAATAATGATCAAAATTAATGAAATAAAGAAAAAGATGAAGCGGAAGCTACATGAGATATGATATATGTATGTATATATCTATATATGTATGTATATATGTGTATATAATATGTATGTGTGGTATACTAATACAAATTACAATTTGTTCGATGTTTTGCTTGAACGACTCGCGTTTAGTTAAAATGTGAAGATTCGTTCTGACGAGATGATTTTTAAGGAGAAGGATAAAGCAAATATAACCTATCACAAAAGTTTGAGATCTTAAATTAAAGCATAGCAAGAATTCAGAGCGAAGCGTCCAAAGAACGAGAGAGAGCGAGAGAAGAGTTAGGGAGACAGAGAGAGAGAGAGAGAGAGAGAACGATAGAGGTACAGAAAATCGAAGAGCAATGAAGGCGGAATGCGCGAGTGTCGAGTCAATTGGAGCTGATGCTACTCCTTCAGTGTCGCTTGGCATCATACTGCTTAACCTTCTCTGGTATGGCGGCCTTCTCCACAACGACATGGAGGCCGAGTTCTTCTAGCGATTTAACATAGATCAATTTACGCCAGAATTTTGTGCTTCATTAAATTAAGAGAAGGATTAGGTAGAACACAAACAAAGCATCAAAAAAATTGTTTTAATTACCTCACAAACGGTCGTGCCATCCACACTAACGACTTAATCCAAAATGTTGGATGCACCAAATACATGTGCTTCAAACTCTTTCGCAAACGACGATCCAGCAATTGATAGCATCTACAACAATATTTAATGAATTTGCGGAATTTATATTGTTAATCTTTCCCTATTTACCTTTTGAGCCAAGGGAAAGGTGGAACATTACGCCTACTCGAACCGCCATGTAGATAGATCAAAACATAGTCATCAGTGACTAATTGCTCTAAGGTTTTCACCACATAGAGAAAGAGATTGTCCATCACGTAGCTATAATCCGCACGAGATCGGTCGGGTAAATGGCAAGCACAAAATATTACAATAGCATTCTGTCCGCCAGCCTTAAGATATCCACCATGAGAGAGCACACGTTTATATGGCTCAATGACTCGCATATCAATTTCTCGGGTGCGTCCATCAGGCAGAGTAATCTTTTGCCAGTTCCGTGAATCTCGTCGCTCTTCGGCAGCTGTATATTGCGGAAGGGAAGAACCTGGGGCCGCTGCCACGGATGCTATTGCTGCCGGTGTCGGTGTGGTGGCCATTAGACCAAATTCCAGGTCCAAGTCATCATCATTGTCGGGTAATAGTTCTGGACCTTCACAATCATCATCGTCGTCGTCATCATCATCCTCACCATCAAGACCATCGATTAGTGAACTTGAGGGGCTTAGCGAGGCCAAATTATGTTCAATATCTTCATCATCGTCGAAACTGTGATTAGAGATCGAATCTAGGCTGGAGATGTCTTCTCCCTGACCAGGAAGATTAGCGCTACGTTTGCTACTCCTCTTATGTTGTTGCAGAGATTTGCCATTGTTTGCACTGTTGGGCAGCAAGGAAACGGACTGGAAGTTCGATTCCACTGCCGCCAAATACTGAGAAACATCCGCATCTGATTCGCTGCTCAAGAGATCTGGACTTTGGCCACGTAACAGACTAACTTTGGCATCTTGTGGCTTAACGATGCGGGGGCATGGGATATGGGCGGAGGGTAGTTGAGCTGGAATCACATCGGGAAAGTTGCGGCATTTTCCTTGCTGAAATGGTTCCGAGTCAGAGTCGGTATTCGTAGGGGACATTAACGGGTGACTGTTGGCCAGCGTACGCTCAATAATCTGACGTTGTATCTGCGGAATGTTCGACGTGGTCGTCGTATCAATGGAGATCAACTCGGTTTCCGTTCGAGAGTCTATAATTCTATTGTCCAATGCGTTGGGAACAGCAGCAGTGGGAGGATCAACCTCATTATCAGCCAGAGGTGATATGCCCGTGGAGTTCGAATCTGTAGGCGTCATCTCCGAGATGTCCATTTTGCTCTCCGATTGTGAGGATTCGGATCCCGCGTAGTGCAAACTATAAATCGATTAAATTACATTAGTCATAGTCAGCTAGGCTTAGGACTTCTAATGGAATCCGTCTTCTCTGGCATCCTCAGCCTGACGCTTGGCCCGTGAGTTGCCACTTGCGTCAACATCAAAAATAAAAGAGCAATAAAACTTGCCTCATTGTTGTTTTGGTTCCTGTTCCTAGCGTTAGCTCCTCAGGTTGGTCAAAAATGCCCACTCATCTAGGCAAAGTTACTGTATCAGGCTGCATCAGTTCTGTTTCATTAGATCCATAGTTTAGCTGATTTTTATATTAGTAAATTCCAACTCTGCTCTATTTTTGTTGTAATATTCACATGGACAGGATCTGGCAAGGCCAGTATTTGAGATGGGCAATAAAATGCTACGGAACCAGTAATTCCGTTACTCACGTAAACAGCAGTGTATTAAAATTATGCTGGATACTAAGCTTGACATAGATTAATTTAGCCGACTTCAGTTGAGCTTTCTACTCGCGGTATTTTCTAAAGGCGTTTTCAGGTAAAGTGGTGAAATTTAATCTTTACCGAAAACGAAATATGTATATTTTATAATGAACTAGATTCGTGTAACTATATTATCGATAATTTGATTAAAATCGAAAGCACTCTTGCATTGCGTCGCATAAAAATACGTTCTCAATTATTTTTTATAATTTGTTTTAAATTAATTATGGAAGCACGGCTGCTACCTGCTGTTACAACAGATACTACCACTGCCATAGTGGCCAACACATCCACAAATTCGGCGATGGCTGTGCCACCCTCGACTATAATGCCCATCTCAGTGGGTGGGTCTCCAGCACCATCAACTGTTTCAATTACATCAATGGATGCAGGAGAAGCAATAACAAAGCCACTGCCGATCTTGCCTGTTAGTAAGCCAATTCAGAATCTTCCTATTGAGCTACAAAACGATCAAAAGCGCAGAAGGTAAGTAAACGAGGTCATCAATTGTATCTGGTATCATTGGAATTCTATCAAATTTCAGTTCTTCCCGCACCATTAAACGGAAGCGATTCGATGATGAAATTGTAGAGTACAACGTGACAATACCAACAAACCGTAATGGGACAGATGCCAGCCGCCACAACCGGCCTAGAAACACCTTCCCAAGCTTTCCGGGAATCTTAGGAAGCACGAGTTCGCTTGGGTCACTGCCCACTGTTCCACATCCCGATACTTCGCTGACACTGGGGTCAGCAGACGTTGTCTCCCCCAGTACCCCTACTCCAGTGACAGCCTCGTCAACGTTCATACAAGCTTCACCCTCCGCAATACCAACGCCTCTGCTACCTACTTTGCCAATCGCCACTACTAAGACAGTATCGCATCCAAAACCTACAACGGAACGTGCTCAAGCAAGTGAGCGTCGCCCAAGGGCAGTGCGCCCGTCAAATAAGAGATCCCAGCGCCGACGTCCACTCGGTCCAATGACCACAAAAGATCTTGGTCGTTGGAAACCCATTGATGATCTAGCACTCATAATTGGCGTACAGCAAACAAATGATTTGCGTATGATTCATCGGGGTGTAAAGTTTTCTTGCAAGTTTACCTTACAGGAGTTGCAGCAGCGTTGGTATGCCTTGCTTTATGAGCCTGCCGTATCCCGCATAGCTGTCTCTGCTATAAGAAATCTACACCCAGAAATGGTAGAGTCCGTACAGCGCAGGGCTCTGTACAGTGTTCAAGAGGAAGATCTTTTGGGAACGATAAAAAGCGTGAGTTTACGCGAAGATGACCATGAATTATGGTAATATTTCTCAGTTTTCTTTCACAGACGGAAACTCCTAAATTGGAACAATTTCAAGAGCTGCTCGATAAAAATGCGTCGGTTTTCTATTGGGCTCGCACTGGCAAATCTTTACACAATCATTGGCTCTTTCTTAAGCAGTATAGTCTGCTGCCGGATCAAAGTGTGAAGTCACTACATGGAACCGAGACGTTAAGTTTTTCCGATGCGGAAGAACTAATTTTCGATCATGATCTTCAAGAGACTCATGATGAAGCTGTAGATGCCGAGTTGGCTCTGGTAGATAGGCGTAAAAGACGTGAAATACGTATTCTAGAGAGTGAACTTACCCGTTGGGGTGTCCTGGTAGACACTGTTCTGGGACCATCTGCAGCCTCGGAGTTCGATAACCAAACGCTGGCATGTTTGTGTGGACGCAATGTTCGTTATTTGATGCGCTCCAAAGAGATTTCTTTCGGTCGCGATGCCAAAGATTTTGTGGTAGATGTTGATCTTAGCTTAGAAGGTCCAGCTGCTAAGATTTCCCGCCGTCAAGGGACGATTAAGTTGCGCAGTAATGGCGACTTCTTTATTGCCAATGAGGGTAAAAGAGCAATTTTCATCGATGGTAATCCGATTCTGAGTGGCCACAAGACGCGACTGGCCAACAATTGCACTGTGGAAATGTCAGGACTGCGATTCACTTTCCTGGTCAACTATGACCTGATTAATGCCATACGCCAGGAAAATGCAAAGACATCGAATCAATTGAATTAGGTTAAGAATTGTACCGCTATCTGTGAGGTACTGCAAAATAAAGAGTATCCAACGTTCTTAATAAATAAGAACAAGTTTCAAAAATAAACAACAATAGAGTTAACGTTTTCATCCCTTACTCACTAATTTAACGCTGCAATCGACTAGAATATTCAATTTTTGAAATAAAATCTAAAGTCCGACAAGTTATCTAAATTTATGAAACTTTCCGATAAAACGATTCGACAGTCACTACATCCGATTCGCAGCTGCGAATCTATCGATAATTAAACTTTTAACAGAAGCAGCTCTGCTGTGTGCATAAAAAAATATTTATTTTAATTTTAACCTGTAAAATTAGCATAAGAGACATTATGGAGATGCTTGATTTGTATCCTCTCACAACAGATGATGCCACTCCAATTGTGGTTAACACATCCTCGAATTCGACAAAAGCTACACATGCAGTTGCAGTGGCCCACCCAGTAGGCGGGTCTTCAGCTTTGACAAATGTTACCATTTCCACAGAATCAGCACCCACAGGAGGAGCAAAACCGAAGCCATTGCCAACATTGCCTGTTAGGAAACCAATCCAGAATCTTCCTATTGAACTGCAAAACGATCAAAAGCGCAGAAGGTAAGTAAACAAGATCATCAATTGTATCTGGTTTCACAGGGATTCTGTCCAATTTCAGTTCTTCCCGTACCATCAAACGGAAGCGATTTGATGATGAAATTGTCGAGTACAACTTGACAATACCAACAAATCGTAATGGAACTGATGCAAGTCGTCATAGTCGACCCAGAAATACATTCCAAAATTATCCAGGAATCTTAGGAACTACTACGTTACTTGGGCCATTGCCCACTGTGCCACATCCAGAGACTTTGGTGACACCAGGATCGGCGGAAATTCTTTCACCTGGCAATCCAACTCAAGTGACAGCCTCATCAACTTTTATACCAGCTTCGCCCTTAATAGCATCAAAAACTTTGCTACCCACTTTGCCGATTGCCCCTTCGAAATCAGCATCGCATCCAAAACCTGCAATGGAACGGGCTCAAACCAGTGAGCGTCGTCCACGGGCAGTGCGCTCGGCAAATAAGAAACCCCAGCGTCGCCGTGCAATGGATCCGATGGCTACAAAAGATCTGGGTCGCTGGAAGCCCATTGATGATTTAGCCCTTGTTAGTGGTGTTCAGCAAACAAATGATTTGCGTATGATTCATCGAGGTGTAAAGTTTTCTTGCAAGTTTACTTTGCAAGAGTTGCAGCAACGTTGGTGTGCCCTGCTTTATGATCCAGCCGTGTCACGCATAGCTATTTCCGCTATGCGAAACTTACATCCCGAAATGGTAGAGTCTATACAGCGCAAGGCTCTGTACAGTGTTCAAGAGGAAGATCTTTTGGGAACTATTAAAAGCGTAAGTGTGCACAAAGATTATCATGAATTATGATAATATTTCTATGATGTCTCCCCGCAGACGGAAACTCCCGAATTGGAACAATTTCAAGAGCTGCTGGATAAAAATGCGTCAGTTTTCTATTGGGCGCGCACTGCCAAATGTCTACACAATCATTGGCTTCTTCTCAAGAAGTATACTCTGCTGCCTGATCAAAATGTGAAGCCGCTTCATGGATCCGAGCCGTTGAGTTTTTCCGATGCCGAAGAACAAATGTTCGATCATGATCTCCAAGAACCCCAAAATAAGGCTGTGGAAGTCGAATTGGGGCTTGTAGATCGGCGAAACAAACGTGATATACGTCTTCTCGAGAATGAACTTTCCCGTTGGGGTGTTCTTGTCGGACCGACTACAGCCTCAAACTTTGACAATCAAACGCTGGCATGTTTGTGTGGACGCAATGTGCGTTATTTGATGCGCTCCAAAGAGATAACTTTCGGTCGTGATGCCAAAGATTATATGGTAGATGTGGATCTTAGTCTGGAAGGTCCAGCAGGAAAAGTTTCCCGCCGTCAAGGGACTATAAAGATGCGCAGTAATGGTGACTTTTTTGTTGCCAATGAGGGTAAAAGGGCAATCTTCATTGATGGTAATCCCATTCTGAGTGGTCACAAAACTCGCATGGCTAATAATTGCTCTTTGGAGGTATCAGGATTACGTTTAACGTTTTTAGTTTATCACGATCTTATCAATGCGATACGTCAAGAGAATGCTCGAACATCGAATTCTCTTGGGTAAAATCTGTCTCTTCAAGGTCGTGCTAAATGTAATGTATTTAATGTGCTAAATAAAAACTAAGAAAACAAAAACAAGTTCTGAAAATAAACAACAACAATGAGCAAGAATAAAAACCACATGTACTCATAATTTAACGTGCTCGCCCACCATTGACAACCAAGTCAATGTGCTCCATCCGCCAACTAACACCGCCTCCAATTGAACGGAAGCAATCAGCTAAAACGCCCAAGTTCAATTTAATACCCTTTATGGTGGCGGATTATTGCGGCAACTGTGTAAAGTATGCCTAATACACAAAAAGAATATCCTCATTTATAGAAATATATTGGCATGTCTATAAGATAAGCTTAATTCTCCTTTGCTTTCGCTACATTAGGAAGATGAAAAATCCTTCTATAATTTCTTTGGCATTTTACTGTTTCAAATCTAAGACAAAATTAAAATTTTATAGGGCACTTAAAGGTCTACTATAGATAATTCTCTTGAAATCTTTATACACATACATATGTGCATTGGAATTGTGTTGATTGATACAAATCGTACCAGGATTTTGATTAGCAATTGGTCAACTTCAGCTTCAGCCCACATTTCAAATCATTGAACCACAAAAACTCCTACGCTATCGATAAGTTAGCGTTAGCAAAACTTCTTTTATAGCCAAAAGTTTTTGCGGTGTTTACCGGCGATGTGTCATGTGGTAAATATTTATGTAGCTAGTTAATTTGTGACTAATTTAAAGCGCGAGTTGCTATTAATTACAGCTGTTAAAATATTAAAATTCAACCATAACCATTCTCTTGTCAACTTTGGGAATTGGTGTTTCAAAAGAATTAGCAGAAAACACAAAAAAAAAAAAAAACAAAGCCTCACACGATTGTACTAAGCATTCGGCCATTCGAATTCCCATATGTAATTATTACCAAATGTGAGAGAATCTCTATGTTCAGAATTGTTCTCGACCTTGTAATCTTAGAAATAACATACATACATTGAGATTTAGTATAAGCGATATAACAATAACCGATACAAAATATCAACATAATTAATTATGTTTAGCCACTGACAGAGAAGCTCATGAAACATAATATAGAAATTAGTGGGTAAAAGAGAATCATAGAGAGAAAGTTCGATGACTTTCCACAACGGCGGCCTTTCTTCTTCTCGAGGTCGATCTGGTGTTCGGGGTCCATAGTTTTTTTTTTTTTTTTTTTTTTTGTGTTTCTTCAAGTTCTTTGCATTGTTGACACTATAAACTAATAAGCTGTCGCAAGATCCACAGCATATTAAAATATAATTAATTGTTGTCACTGTCTATAAAAAGTCAATTTATTTTTTTTTCTGGCCATACCAGGAATTTCTCGCTTACTCCTCTCTTCTATTTCATTCCTCTAAACATTCTAACCATCTCATCTTACCATCCATCCTCCTCTGGTCCCCCCCGCCGTCATTTCTATCCGTCTCCAGTGTTCATTTGTGTGCAGTTTAGTCTTTTGGCTTTCTTTTCTTGGCTGATGATGCGAGAACTAATGAAGTTTGGGTTCGCTCTTTTTTATTTGTTATTTTTTTTTTGTTTTACAATAAATATATCTATATATTGTATCTTTTGTGCAGTTCAGCGAACTTTTGTTGTGCTTTTTCGATATTTTGGCGATGTCGCAACTGCTAAAATTAGTCTGAATTAGCGTAGGTCATGCTGTTGTTTTTGTAACTGTTAGTTTTTGATTTTTTAACCAAAAAACAAAAATAAAAAAAGGCAAGAAGTGGAGCATAGGTACTATAGATTAGATTTGACTCGATTGGATTCTACATGGTTGTGTGTGGGGGGAACTTTCACAGTTGAGATCATTTGCGAATTTAAATTTGTCAACTTTATATTCGCTTTTAATATTTGTTTCTATATTTTAGTTTAAATCCAAATAACGCCGTTTCTTTACGCACTTACATAGATTAATACACTTTACTGAAGCCCAATATTAAAAACTATTATTATTATTTCAAAAACATCAAGAGGGGACAAATCCCTTTTTAAATTAAATGGTATATATTAGCTTAAGGTCAATATTTTGATCGCATTTTAAAACTACATATATCAATATGTATTTGCTTTTTTAGCTTCAAAATCAAATGCTCTAGTTTTACCTTGTTGTTTTTAGTTTTTTTTTTTTTTTTGCTTGACTGACATAACATATTGATTATCTCATTGCATTCCAAGTTTAACTTACATAAAATAAATAAAATCAATAAAAATACAAAAACTTCGTGACTTTGCAGGAAAAACAAAAAGAGTGAGAAAGGAGACAATTGATTTTCTCCCCTACCCACCAACGCTTAACAAAAAATTTGCTGAATCGATATGCCAAAAATCAAATTCAATCCCAATGTCTGATACGCATTTCAATTAAACCATACAAAAATAGTTTTGTTCAGTTCCATTTCAATTTTGGTTTGTCGCATGCGTCATGTGAATTATTTAAATAATTTTTAGTTTTTCGTACCTATGTAACGCATAAATAAACACAAAAATAACAAACAGCAAAACAACATTTATCTAAGCCCAGCTGTATATACTCTACAAATTTTTAATCTCTTGAATCTTTTGCATTTCTTTTATTTTTTATAAATAAAATTTTAAAAATGGTTAACACATTTTGATTTTTATTTATGGTCGTATCTTTGACTTCACATATAATAAATATAGACTATATTTAGTATACAACTATTACTTTTTATGCATTTTTCAAAAACCAAATTTAGGATCAAAGTTAATTGACTATTTGGCAAGGGTATGAAAGCAATTGGAAAAAATTGAAATATGTTCCGCATTGGCCTAACTTACGTGTGTTGCATATACAATTTTCAGTTTTTTTTTTTTTTTTTTTTTTTTTTTTACATGTCAAATGATTTATATATTTTGTTGGACTGTATGATTCGTTGATGACGTCACTACGCCCACTTGATGCATTCGATATAGGCTTGACGACAATTAAAACTTCTTAAAACGCTTTCAGCCAGTGGCTAAAAGTTGAATATATATACATATATACATATATCTATCTATCTATCAATATATGTACATATAGTATAACAATCTGTTTCAGACACAGACTCCGGACTCCGATAGAGACACAGAGAGGCCTTGAAATGCGTTCGACTTGACTGTCAATCACCCACGCACTTTAACAACAACGGCGGCAACAACAGTAACAACAACAACAATAACTACAAGAAGGCAGTGTGGCGCCGCCAAAGTAAACTAAAACTCAATTTCAATTTGCAACTCCACTTTTGGTGTCTTAAGACCTCAAAAGATATAGATACAATAATTTTTCTTTTTTTTTTTTTTTTTTTCGCACACTATGAAACAAATAATTACAACGACTTTGATTTTTTATTTAACTTTTTTTATCGTGCTTTAATTAAATCAAGCCACAAGGCAAAGATCGGTTAAAGATATAGGCAAAGGCATATGAACTATGTGGGCTGCAAATTGTTTTTGTTTTTCCATATTTTTTTTTTAATGGAATATTTTTTTATACTTTTATTGTTTATTTGGTTTTCTAATGAGCCAAATGTGATATGTTTATTGATTCAATAGTCTTAGCAATGTTTTCTTATTATTCATATCGCATTTTAAAGATTGGTTTTGCGACTTGCGGCGATTTGCCAAATGAAGTTTTCAAAAATTTCATTTAAATCCGATTAGGCTTAATGCAACATTGGCAACTTCTACATATATACTTCTCATGATTTCAATCCAATGTAGAAAATTATAATGCTTTAATCAAAAAACTGATTAATAAATCCAAATATATATAAATATTAACAGATTTTGAAACTTTTATATGTAGTAAATAATATATTCAAAAAATAGAACAAATTATAATTATTTTTGTTAAAATTTATTGTTATTTGGATTGAGACATTTGTTTTTATATTATATTGATTTTGTCCAATGAACAATAAAGTTTTTAATTCTCGAAGATATATACATACATATATGTTGATCTACTTCCTTAAGATCACATAATTAAGATATTTATTTTTTCAAATAACACTTTAAAATAAAATGATTTTCAACAGAGCTCTCCATTACCTTTTTGCCTTGAATTATTATTTGCACTTGCACTTATGATTTTGTATGGCTTTATAACTGTCAAGATATCAAGATATGATGGCGCGAGATATAGCAAGGCCATAAGAAAAATAATAATAAAAAAACCCTTTCAAAATATGAAATGTAACTTTGGTACCCATTGGAAGCATCAATCAAATTATGCAATTTCAAATACATAACACAAAACAATAACAAAAAGTAAACTTTTCCATTTGAACTTTAGATCCGAATGCTATTCAATCGATGATAATTATCTTTAATTGTTATAGATAGATGTCATAGATTCTAGCCATTCTATAAAGATGATGTAACAATATTTCCATTATTTGAGTCATTTTTGACTATGTGTGTGTGTGTGTGTGTGTGTGCGGTGTGGTTCTTGTCGCGTGACAATTTGTGGGTGGTCCATATGGCAAAGAAATCGGCTTATAGGGCCCGACAAAATAAGTTAAGCGCAAAAAAAAGTATATAACCATAAAGTAGATTACTTCTAACAGCCATGACATGGGACAAAAAGAAAAACAAAATTTAATGTTTCTGTAGAGGTATAGACTGAAAGATACCTCATATAGTCAGTGTTGAATTTGCCATTAAATGAAATAAATATACTTATATATGTACATATATGTATTTTATAAGCTTCCTTGTAATCTGTACCGAATACCGATCTTGATCTACCCATTGCCCTATGACAGCTGACTAAGGGGCATATAAATCGGGGAAAAAATAAGCATTACACAGCATTACGACTCACTGTCAGAGGGGGCGTGCGACTAGCCCAAACATCAAGCTCGAATCGAAGCAACGAAGCTTAGACGAAGCTCTCCGGCCGAAGTGGAAAGACGTTACCGAACCCAACCGTTTCGTTGATTTGAAATTTTGAAGTTTTTAAACTGTAAACTAAATGTGCTGCGATTTTAGTGGCAAACGAGCCAGCTGAGCAGACGGACGTGTGCATTTTAAGATAGATGAAATATAATCGAGAGCGAGTGAGAGAAAGATTTAAAAGATACTAAAACTAAACACACAGTCTATGCATCGGAAGTGCAACAGCAGCAGTAGCATTAGCTCAGCAGCGGAACTCATTAAAAGCATTTTGCGTAATTTTTTGAGGCGCTCTGGCGTGATAATGCAGACACAACATTGCCAAAAAATTTTTACCAAGGAATCATTATTTGTGCATGTGAATTAGCCGTGAAAATACCAACTAAGAAAATTTGATTATTAATCATAATTCGAGTATATATACGAAACCAAAAAACAAAAATATAAGGTGTTGAATATTTTGTTGTATTTTGTCCCCAACTTTTTTTCAAACTTTTTTTTTTTTGTGCGTCTTTTGTGTTGTTTCTGTTGCATTTTGTGCAATTTGTGTTTGAACAATGTGTCAAAGGAAAATCTGGCTGGTAAGTGTTTTAAAGCGAAATCAGCGTTAAATTGTGTACAATATCAGCAAACTAACACAACCATTTGTATATGTATATATATATAAATATACATATATATATATATAGTATGTAGTGTGAGTGTAAGTAGTGTGTGTATGTGGTTGTTGGAAGTCTTATTCCTGTTCAGGAATAACCTCATCACAACGATTTTTATTTTTTAACAAATATGTAGCCAAATAGCTAATTGGATCACTTGGGCGATCTTTAGCTAAGGCTTGTAGTCCATGTAGTAGTATTGGTGCCACAGTCTGATCCAAATATTGACGCAAAGGCAAGGAATTGACATCGGGTCGCCGCTTACGGCATACGCCGATTGGCATTGGAGTCGAATCGCTCAATAAGCTGGCTTGGGAGGCTTGTACGGTAGCGATATTACTGTAGGAGCCATCCTTACCCGCATCTCCTCCGGCTGCATTGTCATCAATAGTTATTTTTGACATATCGAATTTCTTCGACACGTTCTACACATTTTTAGGATATGCGTAATACAACATCGACTTTTTATTTATTTCTTTTTTTTTATATTTTACTTACTTTTTAAAAAAAATAATGTATGTAAATATATGTTGTTTTTTTGGTATTTTTTCTTTTTTTTTTGGTTTTTCTCGACCTTTACGACCGATCGGCTCAAATAGTTTAAAATAAATGAATATAAGAGTAAAACCTAGTTATTAGGTTATCATGTACATCAGAGACTACTATGTATTTAGTTAGTATATTTGCCTACTTGTTTCGTTATTTAAGTTTGGCTGATAATTGTTAAATTTTTTCCCACCACAATAAAAATTAAAAAAAAAAAAAACCCATAGATAAAACTCTCAAATTACCCCAAATGCCATAAATTCATCTACTAACTATTAGCCAAATGGCGACCTCCAGTTTTATTTTCGAAACATCCATTTTCAAATGCGACACTAAATTTACTTTGATTTATTGCAATCGCAGAGGCAATAAAACCATGACTCATGGGTGCACAGCCAGAGGGAAAGATTCTATATTTCAGGGAATAGTTTTCAATCCTAAATAAAAGTTACTAGAGTTTTTTTTTTCAAATAATTATATTTTAAATATATTTAAAACCTCAAATGTAAGGAAAAAATAATTTGGTTTAAAATTTCTTATATTTAAATATTTTTTGTTGATTTTGAAAATTGTTGAATACATACATATATAATATAAATTTTTACAAACCTTCAAGACAGAAACCTATGTCAAAATCTGTTCAATTTGATTAATAATTAATTCATAAGGTGCCAATTTTCAATTAGAAAATCTGACAATAAAATTAAAAAAAGTCCAATAACCATTTAATTGTTAAACTCTTTTTACCATATTAAAATAAAAATGCAATAATTTTGTTTTTTTTATGTTATCTTGCATTTCAATCTTAATTTACACACTTTGCTTTTGGTTTTATTCTCTAGCAATTAAATGAAATTAAGAGCATGAATATTAAAGTTGTGTTATAAATTTATTAGCCAGGCTAATAAACTTGTTTAATGTCATTGCATTGTTGTAATGTTATAATATATAATAGAAAAAGAGAAAAAGAAGACAACAAGTTGAATTTCGATTTCAACCTGTAACTAACTAAATATGTAGCTTAAAACGTGTTCTAAACATTGTAAAAGTTGTAAACTTAATGACGACATAAAGTGCAAAAATGCCACTAATACTCGTATTTCATGCCAGCTTTTGTTTTGCAAACAAATTCAAAATCGACAAATCTATTGAATAATTCATAGAGGTAACAAAACAAACGATTAACACATTTTCAAACAGAAACCTGTAGCTTTTGACCCATATTTGATAGAGGGAATTTAATTTGAATATGAAAAAGAATCAACGTTATTTCTTAACTGTTTAACTAGCAACTAGCAAAAATATTTCATCAAAAATCGTGCATTACAATTTGGAATCACTTTGAAAAAAAAAAAAGGGTATATCAGTATCAGCATCCTAGGTGTATGTACGTACCTGCATATCTATATACATATGTATAAGTATATGTATTTTTGATTTTTTTCAAATCTCATGATTGTACTGCCGATATAGGCAATTAAAAAAGGTTTGTGCCGCGCTCCAATTATATGCTTAGATAGAGGTAGAATCTATGCTTCTGTATATAGAAAACGTAATGTTCGTATGAATGATTGTCTAAAGCTTTTAGGGTATAACAAATTCGATTTAGTTAAGCGAATAATTTTGACCGACCCGGCCCTTTGGATTTGATTTAATTTTTTTGTGTATGATGTGGCAGATTTTTGGTTATTTTTGATGGAGGCTTCCCCGCTTTGGATATTTCTCTGTCTCCCTCTATCTCTCTCTCTCTCTTTTTGTCTCTGTCTTGCTCGCTATCTAGCATTGTCTGCGGGGTCTTTCTGTTTGATGGAAAACGTGTAATTTGTTTGAAGAGTGGTGGAAAGGTCACTGGCATCGCTCGTCTGCTAAAGATGATTATGTTATTTCTGAGATACTCCACACACAGATACAGATGCAGATATCTATAGACTGAAATTTGTATCTTTTTTTGTTTTGTCTATGCGGTGGGCAGCACGTGGGCAATTGTATCTTGTTTTTGTTTTGTTTAGGCCGTTTTGTCCTCTCTTCAGACAAAACAAATAAATAAAAACCGCTGCAATTGCGTAAAATGTAAATGAGTTAAGTGAGAAATAAAACAGGCTAAATTAAAAATAAAAAAAAAAAAAAAAAAAAAAAATATATATAAAAACAGGGCATGTCCGAAACATTTTAAAATTAGCGCAACTGAATTAATTAGCAAACTTAAAAAGAAACTGAATCACTTGCCACATTTCGATGACCTTGAGCAAAGATAGCAAATAGAAATGGACAAAGTAAAACAATAATAATAATAATAATAATACTAATAGTATAAAAAAAGTCTTGCCAAGTGACAGCTATAAATTATAAAAAAAATATTTCTGTTTCTGCTTTTTCTCTCATTTTCATTTTGTTTCACATTTCTTTATCGTATAATTATGCAAGTTCCAAAATTTTGTTAGGTTGCCTTTTTTTTTCTTCTTTTTTTTTATTTATATTTTTTTCCGCTTTGCTTTTTTGTTCGATTGGGTTATTTTTTTTTCTCATGTTTCTCATTTCACAATTACATATTATTAAATATCATTTCAAATGTAACACGCCGACCAAATATTGCCTCGGGGATAAAGTGAATTTTTTTTCCTCCATCGATTTTGTTTTGCATAAATATTTTTATTTAACCCATAAATTGTATACGCCCCTTAAATAGATTAAAATCACCAAAAAAGAAAAAAATCCAACTAAATACTTTATTTCTATGTGATTTTTGTTGGATTTTTTTTTGCCAATGATGCTGCAATTTTGAGTTACTTTATTCGCTGGTGACCCAATTTGGTTAATGTAGAAAAAGGTAATTTGATTGGTATGCTGGAATTCTAATTTTTTGGCTTTTTGGGATAATTCACACGATTCGCAATCGAAATCTGTGTGCACTTTTTAGTTTTGTGGTATATTTAATGGGGGTTTTAAACAAATTAGATACAGCTGCTGTTTGAATTTGTATTTGTGTTTTTATGGGCGACTTGGCCATAACCATAATAAGAGATACACTGTATGAGTAATGTGGGAAGATTGTCTAATTACGATAAAGATGATGTTGATGATAATGATGATGATGATGATGATGAGAGGGTGGGGTCACGTTCAATGAGTTTCAGCAAAAGGAAGTCAATGTTGCCGATTTTTTGGAGAATCTTTTAAATTTTTCAGTCTTTGCAAAATTAATTCTAAGTAATTCTAATGTCAAAAGCCCTGGCAAGTCGATTATAACCATAACAAGAAGCACAAAGTATGAGTAATGTGGGAAGATCTTGAAGCTATGACTATGATGTAGATGATGAGATGAGACTCCACCTTCTCTAAAAAGAATTAATAAAATTAAACAAATATAACCAAATATAGAAAAATCTTATGATACAGTACATTAACCTTAAATTTAATTTAAAAAAAAGAACCATCTGGACACATTTAATGGTTAAATATCACATTTTAAAAGATCAATTAGTGTTGAGTAACTAAAATAAATAATGCACTGCTGAATCAAATTAAATTATAAACAAATTCTTAATGGGAAATTCCATTGGACGCCTCCAGACGGGTTTGTCAGATTGTCACACTTCTTTCTGTCTACAGTTAAATAATAAATATATGTACATAAATATATATCATTTTGATCAGTCCAACAAGCTGCCAGTTTATTAGAGTGCAAAACAAGGCAATCAGATGCCAGCCTTTGCCTTTGCCTTTGGCTTAGCCCACACACAAGAACCAAAGTAAACCGATTCGAACGAACCAAAGCCAGCTAAAAGCTGAACTGAGAAAAAGAAACCATGTTGTCGCCAGTTTATCAGCTATATCCATTGTGTGTGATGATGTTAGCCCACACACAACACAACACAACACAACATCAAAACAAAACAACACACAATACATATATCATATCACATTGTACATACTGAAATGAATGCCATCAAAATATGATAATCATTTGGCGCATACAAAACTATGCCAAAGTCAATTTCAAGTTGCAAGTTCCAATTCCAATTTCAATTCCAATTCCAATTTCTTTGCAATGGTAAAACGTTTGGGAATGTTATAAAATGCTTTTCCCACCATACATACATACACATGTGAAGTTCATTTACACGCAGAGCAAACAACAACGTCTTAAACAATTTAACTACTATGATTAATTTTCGCTTCAGCGCATTGACTGACCAAAAAAAAAAAAAAAAAAAGAAAAAAAGACCGAAAAAAAAGCAACAGCAATTATGAAATACGTTTTAGCATTTTACAGAAGAAGCCTCTCCACATCAAGTTGCATGCCCGCACGCCTCCCCAACTAAGCTGACAATGAAAACGTAAAAACAAAAACTTTATACAACACGAAATTAAAACACGAGCGAGCATTGAACATGGCCAAAAACACCCAAACACCCAGCAGCAATAACAACAATAACAACAACAACAACAACAACTTGCATTGGCCCATGTCGAAGTCCAAGTCGAAGCTGAGCTGAAATTTAATTCAATTTTTCTTGTTGCTATTGTTTTTCTTCTTTTTTTTTCTTTCTTTTCTGTTCATCGTCTTCTTCTTCTCGTTCGTGCAACTTTCACTCTCTTTTGGTGCCGCACAAATGTCAACCCAATTCGAATTTCTTTGACCACAATTTTGTGGGCATAACCCAGTTGAAAAAACCAACAACAACAACAACAACAACACACAAACATAAACTGTGACAAATTCAGAGCAGAACAGCCTGTTGCCAATTTTAGCCAACAATAGTCAGCATACAAACAAATGCCAAGTGCAGTGCCAAAATGCGGAAAAACAAAAGACTTAAGACACGAACTAGCGCCTACGCCACCCTAACTGTTGGACCATTGAATTTTTCTATTTAAATTGAATTGAAGACCTTCCCTACAGGCGTCTAATTTTTCTTTTTGCTTCTCATTTTTCTTTTTTCTGTGTGTTTTTTTTTTTTTTTTTGTGATTTGTCTAATTACCAAGTGACCTTCAAGCACCAAAATTTTCTGCAGTTAGAAAATTAAATTTAAATAAGAGAAAAATTACACAATTTGTTCACGCCTCGACAAATTGGGGTGCGTCTATTCTTTTTCACTTGTTATGCAACTTAACTATTGTAATAATCATAAACAAAAAATAAATGAAATAAAAATAAATTAAATTGGAATATCGAAGTTTGTATACACTTGCCGAGATAACATTTTAAACATGGAAAAAGAATGAAAATTATTAAGAGAATGAAAAGATATATAAATATAATTTTATATAAATTTGGCCATTGTACATATTATTAATATATGTATACTTAAATATCAAAATTCTAAATCTAAAGATATGAAATGTGGCTATATCATGCGATTTTATATATATGTGGCTTATGTATAATCATATGAATATACTCTTTTATTAGGGTAAACATGAAAATGAAAATATGGAAAAAACTTCGGAAGTAGATGCCTCTACGTGAGTGGGATTCTTTCGACCTTGTCCAAAACGCATAAAAATGAATTACATTAAATAAATTTTTTATGGCTTAATTATTATGACAGGCCGACAAAATGACAATCGGCCGCCTCTATTGCATGTCAATTGCATAATTACATTTGTATTCTCATTCTATGTATATATTGTGGTGCAAAGAGCGGTGCAAGTGGTGCAAGAGTGAATCTGGGGGGTTGAGAAGGGGGTTTGACGGACGTTATTTAGAGTGGAAACGACAACGCATTTCACTCATCCAATTCGTTAAGCAGTTTTAATTCACATAATAGACAACAAATACAGCAATACGTTTCACACCTTTTGGCATGCCAACAGTGTTACGCATTTAGCCGCATGTTCCACACAAATATGGTAACAAAAAAAATAACAACGAAAAATTGCATAAAAATTACAAAAAAAAAAGAGAGAGACAGAGAGATAGATAGATAGAAAGAGAGAGAAAGAGACAGAGAAAACCTAATAACAGAAAATGATGCAATGCAAGACAAACTACTTACACATTTGAATGCAGTTTTTCTGTTAAATGATCTATAGCAAGGCATCATCCGAATAGAGCTTTAGTTTATTTTTCATTTTTTTTCTCTTTTCTAAATGCATAAGCGTTGCCATTATGTATACTCTATACTATCTGAAAAGAACTCAAAATTAGTTGATTAAATTAAATTTTTAAAATTTGCTCTAGTTAATTTTAAGAAGTATTTGATTACATATGTAAATTACATTATATGTTGAAGGAACTTTAATCCAAAGTTAATTGGCTGTGCCTTTTAGTTGTTGTCATTATATTTTAGTGAACGTTGTATTAAAATATTTATAGGCAATTTGTTAAGGTAAATTTATGAATAGTAACACAAAAATGAATTTTTAATTGGCAGTAAATTCAGTATTCGTTTTTTTTATATTTAATATATTGATTTCTGGCTAAACCCTAGATATAGTCAAATGCGATTTCTAATAACTTGCACTTTGTATAAACAATTTGCATGCTGTACAGTGTGCACTCAACTGCACCGGATGAGATATTTATTTATAGAAATTAGCAACGCGTAGCTCAAGTAGCAACAAACAAACAAATAGCAACAGCAACAGCAACAGCAACAACAACAACAGCAACAGCAGCTGGCACATTGCAAAAAAAAAAACAAATCTAAAACTGGGTTACCCGCCCATTTTCTGGGGCGTTAAAATGCAAATGTTGCTCGCATTTGTTCGATCTGGCTCCAACTCGGACATGGACAAATGAGACAAGTCGCACACACACACACTCACCGACACATAGGCAAATATTAGATTCTATCAAATTGTATAACTGCTTACATCGAGTCAATAAACGCCACTAACAAACAGGAAATGCCTCAGTCAAAAAAATGTTGACCAAAAAAGGCAAACGCTTCAAAATTTAAGTTTTTTTTTTTGTTTTTTGTTTTGCAGTTACAAAAAAGTCAAGCCGATAACGAAATTTAATACAATTTACATACCCTGTAGCTATTGTTAAAAAAGGGTATATTAGAAAAAGGGAAAAATTTCTAAACTGATCTGGATGAAAAGATCAATCGTCCTAATTAGACTACCAGAGATATTCCAGTTTAAGTTAGCTTAATTAAGTATATATTTTATCGCTTTAATTGGTATATATATAATAAGGTTTTAACAATATTAATGCCAGACTAAAAATCCTTGCAACTTGTCATTCATTTTTGGAATACATGAAATTGATTTAAGACATAATTAATTAAATATAGTGCCTGGACTCTGAAGTATTGGTTTAGGGTATTTTTAGAGTCCATGCAATGACTTGATGTTTGTATGTAGTGATTTTTTTTGTTTACTGAGTCTCCTACCCACTATGTTTGAATTTTGACAGCAATCTGTCAGTAGCTCTCTTTTCCTGTGTGTGTGTGTGTGTGTGTGTGTGTGGGAGGAGATTCCGTCAAAAGAAACTTGGCAAAATGTGTGAAAAAGTGCTATTCAAGTTGTTGCTAAAAAAAAATGTAATTCAATAAGCCAACTAGCGATATTTGGTGGTGGTTGTTGTTGTTGTTGTTGCCGTCACATTCTTGGAATTGATTGTGTTTAATGAATTGTTTCATTAAATTGAACTCTTAATGCATATTAATATTGGGTTTCATTTTATGTTGTGGAATTTGAGCAATTAGAAATTATTATTAGCTTGATTGAGCACAAAAATCTTGGTTTTATCTTGATAATGATGATGTCAACGATAAGATAAATAATAATGCAATAAATAACTATAATAGAAAATTAATTTAGAGTTAGGGATAAAATAACAATTGAAATGATTTTAGATCCTTACTGACCTTGAGGCTTATCTTATGTCTCTGCATATATATGTATATCTCTGCAAGTCGTCATTTTATTCTATTGAAATAAATATATAAAACAGTAGCTCAACCTTCGGCAATGATTTATACCCTATCAAAAAAGTTACTAACGTTTTGTCATGCCTCCAAATTAACAGAAGCATTTTAAACATAAATTAAAAAATTTATATATCGCATAGCACTTACAATATGTATCTGAAAATGGAATATATTGAGATTGAATATTCCAAAACCAATCTGTTATGCGCATAATAAAATTGTTTAACTATTTTATTTGGCATTTAGCACTTAAAAGTTAAACTTATTATTTAATGTGCATGTAATTTTAACAATTTATGTATATATACATAAACAATTCAGGCTTTAGAAAATCGGATGCAATCAAGTGAACAAAATTAAATTATTATTTATGAACATAAACAAAAACATATATTAAACTTCTTAGGATTCAAAATTATTGTGAATTATGAGATTTATTTATGATGTTATTGTAAAAATGGTGGCTAGAGTGTTTGCAAAGGGTATGAATATAGACTTGTTCAAGTTAGCCATATGAATAATAAATATTATAAAGAATTTAATTAACAACTTTTGTGAAACAAATTCTATTTGATTTTTGTTGTATATTCCTTTTTTGTTGTTTCTTTCATTCACCTTTGTTTGCCATATGGTTAACCCCAACCCCAACAAACAATAAATTCCTTCATAATGATTAATGGCAAGACATGTCAAATCGATGCTATAGAAATTTCGATTACATCAGCATCAGAATAACTGTGGCACTTTCTCATCCCGAAATGCAAAATCTAAAATGATGGCAGAGAAAGAAACAGAAACGAATCATAATTCCCTCAATCAATTTAAATATTTGCGTGTTAGCGTCATAATCAATCAAATTAATAGAAATTTATGCGAATTGCCAACGCAATAAAAATAAATTGTGCGCAAAATTATTATGGCCATTTCCGTTACGAGAGTAAAAGTGGCCAGACACCAGACACCAGACACCAGATTACCACCAGCACCACCACCAGCACCACCAATAACAACAACAACTACAATAGCAATAACTAAACGGCAACAACGATAAAAACACTTTTGGCCACGGAGAGCAAAGATCTGTAAGAAATGTAACTTTTTTTTTTGGTTTTTGGTTTATTTTGGTTTATTTTATTTTATTTTTTTCAAAATTGGCATCAATGTTTGAGGCTGTGACTGGGGCTGGGGCTGGGACTGAGACTGTTACTTAACCGGTTGAAGTTGGTCTGGAGTGCTAGGAGCATATGTTGATGTTGCCTGGTTACGTGAGAAGACCCAAAAACTCCTTTTTTGGGGGCGCGATCAAAAGTGGAAAATCACGTTTTTCTTTTGCCGCTTAATTTTGTTTACTTTATTGTTTGTTTGATCGTTGTTGTAGCTGTTATTATTGTTGTTTTTGTTGTTGTGTTGAAATGGTAACAAAAACAGTCCCCCACCCCCCCATCCTCCGACCACTACCCCCATAATAAAAAAAAGCCTTTGCCAGTTGCGCAAGAGTTTGCGGGCTCGTAATTTACGCAGCAACCAGCAAGAAAAAAAAAGGAAAAAAATAACCAAAATCAAAAATTAACCAGTTGACCCAAAAAACAAAAACAATACAAAAGCTTCAAAAAATTCTTTAGCAATTGCAAAAATTTTGTGCAAACAAAACGCAAATACAATGTCTTGTTATACCCTTGAAAAGTACAATACATATTGCCATAACGTTTTGCATGATCTGAGGATTATTAAAGAGTATAAATAATATGAAAAAGAGATTGAAGTAGATATAAAACCCTTTGGTTTATTTCTACATTAGGTTTTGTAAGGTCTATATAAACTTCGATATAGATTTCTTGATTTTATTTCTCCTTTTCTACAACTCTTTTTTTTTTTTGCCTTTCCATAACAAGCTTGACCCTCCCCCGCTGACTTTGTTGACCTTCGATCTCTTTGCTGGTTTAATTAAAACTCACTTCAATTATAAATAAATTTATTAGAGCAACTATTATTTTTTTTTTTTTTTTGGGTTTCTTCACCAATTCTTTTTTCTCTGATTTGAAAATTATGATAAATGATGTGAAGAAAATGTGAAGGCATTCTAAAATGTTAAAAAAAAAAAAAAAAACGAAAAGACAAAGACCTAATGAATCGCACACCCATTGAACTTTCAAAATTCGATATAAATTTTTTTTCTTTCGGTTTAGTTTCGGATTTGGCTTGAAACTTTTGCATGTTGGTCCCCACACCCACAACTAAGCGCACAGCATGTTAATTATTATTTTCTTGGTTGCTTCCGTCTTTAAATATGCCAAAAAAAAATTAAACAAAAATAAAAATAGCAAAAAAAAAACATATTAAAATCATAGCATGAAAACCCACAAACAACTATTCAAATTATAGAGGAAAATATAGTTCATGTAAGGAAAAAAAAAAACAAAAGACTTAAGACACGAACTAGTTGGAAGTATATACATATATATAATGATACGTAGTTCCGTTCAAGTCAAATGTGTTTAAATTAATTACAAAAGCATTTAGTTAGTAGAAATTAACTAAAAAAATTCGCATAATGATTCATAGAAATAGCAATTAGATTATAAACTAAAGCATTATTCAGGATCAAAAAGGAGTCCATAAAAAATAATTGTAACAGTCGAGAAATAAACTTAATGCTAATTAAAACAAATTGTTTTCGATTAATAAAATTTAATATCATTGTCAGTTAAATCAAACCATAACTTTATAAAATTTGTCATTACACAATTTATACTTTTTGTCTTAAATTAAAAATCTCTTAATTTAATAAATGACTTATTCTAATAATGACAACGACCTTGCCGTCTAAAATTGTATATAAAATCAAAATCAAAAAAAAAAGTAATTCCCAAATATTAAACAGAAATTAATTAAGGCTTAATAAATTTTATGAATGAGACTGCAATGAGGTAAATTGTCTAATAAGCAGCCACACGAAACAATAATAAAAATGTCAGACCAGGCAGAAATTAGCTTAATTTAAAGGCACCGCCCACAACTGAGAGTGTTTCGTGGTTCCTACTTCACCCTAACCGCCTCCATGGCAATATGCCACCCTCCACCTATGGTTGACTGTACCCCACCTACCCCTACCTCATCTCAGTCACTCTTCTATATTCTTGATGATGGCATTTTAAAATAATTGAGGCGTAAATGTTGAAAAAACGTGCGGGTGGAAATTTTTTTGTTTTTATTTTGTTTTTTTTTTTTATTGTACATACACTTGGAATAATTGGCAAAAGAATTTTATGGAAACAATTGAACTCAACCTTGTTGATATCAAAAGCATAATAAAAAAAGAAAAAGAAAAAGAAAAAGAAAAAGGAAAAAAGATAATATAGTAAGTATGTGTGTTGACGAGAGGAGACATCAAGTATACGCAATGTGAGCCATGAACCGGTTGGACAGCAACACTTTCACATAATAGCAAAGCATTTCCGTTTGCCACATGTTGCGCAATTGAAATTGCGGTTGCATCTTGACACTCCACATTGCCCCGCTCTATCATGACCGGTTACCAGTGAGTTGTTACCTTGACTCTGAGGCAAAAGCAATGACATGTTTGGCAAATGTTGCAACATTGGGCAAAAGCAGCTGTTAAATTTCTGGCATCCTAAAACGGATGCTTGCACATTTGTCAATCCAATTTGTTTGTGTTATCGAACCCACCGTTTGCCCTCCTCACCTTCTCCAAAAGGCACTAACAACAACAACAACAACAACTTCAACTTTAATTTCAACTTGAATCATTTTTTTTTTCTTTCTTTCTTTTTCTTTTGCAGCTGACAATTGTGGCTCTGACTTTGGTCTCTTGGTGCAATGCCAGCCAGAGTCAGTATCACATACAAACGGATGAGGGACCCGAAAGATATTTCCGCTTCCAAACGGACAATGGACAGTTTCGTAAAGAGAAACGTTTACAGGATGGCACTGTGATTGGTTAGTATGTAGTTTTAAAATGTTAAACTAAACCCAGGAAGGAAGTCAAATCTTATAATCTATAACATGGAGACTGTTTATTTAAAAAGGAACTACATAAAATAAAAAATAATATATATTTACGATATGTGGTAGATATATATATTTATATGTTGAAAATCAGGGGATAACTTGTTCAAATTAATATTTCAAAAATTAGTCTTTAATTATATATGAAAATCATTTTAAATATATATATTAAATAATTGCTTAATGTTGGCTTTAACATTTTTTTTTTGTATTTAATTAGGCACTGAAGCCTGGATTGATGCAGCTGGTTTCCTTAGACAAAAGGATTATATAGCCGATAAGCAAGGATATCGTATATTGAAATCAAAAACAATTTTCGTAGGTCAAGGACGTGGCATAGAGGTAAGTTTTTCTTAACCAATTTCATTCTATGGTATCAAAAACTAATAATTTACTATTGCCCAGGATGCCATTAAATCCACCAAGACAGTTCCAGCACAGTCGGGAGTTTTAGTTGATGGTAACTCTGGTGGTAATAGTATAGCTTCGACTTCTGGTTCTGGTTATCAGAAGGCAGGTTATGTATATGCTTCGACAACAACAACAACAACAACAACAACCACAACGACACCTGCTCCACTTCATTCCAATCAATTGCTATATGAACCATCATCCATTTTGGAATCGGGTGTGGGTAAATTAAATTATTTGCCACCTGAGCAGGCAGCTAAAATTGAACCACAATCTCAATTGGGCTTCGATCATTATCCCGATGAATTGCCCAGAGCAAGAGATCAATTACACTCTGGTACACCACTGGTCCACATTCAACCCAATTCGGAGCCCTTGGATGAGCTCCCAAATGCCATTAATGTGTATGATGAAGAGGCGGATCGTGCATTTAGTCAGGGACAATTTGGTTCTGTCATAAGTTCAACGACAACACCACGACCACCTTCTCCCATATATACTCCATCAATAGATATGTTGCCACCATCCTTCAGTTCACATAGACGCCGTTTACGTCCACGTCCATCGGCTATTGGCATTGTTGCCAGCACTCCATCACCCATAGCTTCTCAGGATGCCTATGCCTACTCAACTCCAAAACCATTTGCTGCCCCCCCACCACCGCTTTCTGTGGACGGTTATCAGTATGTGACGCCCCCAACTATAAATGTTAATGGCTATTCACCATTGGAAGTGAATTCGTTGGATACTATTCCAGCTCTCTTACCACCATTACCCGAAAGGGCTTATCGTCGACGACTTCGTCCAGTGCATAGCAATCATTTGGATTCTGCTTCTGAATATGATGGTGTCAGTGTCAATCGGAATGGTTTTCGTTATGTTCTGCCCAAGCAATATCATGAGGAGCAGCAAGTGGGTGATAAGCAAGCCGGCAGTTTTGGTTATGTAGATCCATTCGGTATACGACGTGTGGTCTATTATAATGCCTCGCCAGGACGTGGTTTTGTGCATAGGAATAACAATCAATTTGTGGGTGCCAATGGAGCACCCTATGATGAGCCGGGGCCAGCTCAGTTGGTTAACGAATAAACGAAATTCAAAGCAAATCTCAATCGATCAATCAATCAATTAACCAATTAATCGAACATGCCACACACACTCATACATACACACTGCCTCCAGCTGTTCCAATGCACCAAAACTAACCAGAAAAAACCTCAATATGCTGATGAAAAAATATGAATAATGGGTAGACCAGCCAAGTCTAAACTCTTTCAAAGGTTCCATTGGCTACCCAACGGAGTCCCTGCCCACCACAAAAAAAAAAAAAGAAAACAAATTTATAGCAAAAAAAATCATAAATCAAGTTTTGGAAAATTGGAGTTAGCCAAAACGAATGCATTATATATATTTTATCGATATTGGATTGTTAAATTGAATTAGTTGATTTTTGGGGCTTTAAGTATTCTTTAACGTTAACTTAACCTGTACATAACCAAGCTTTAAACAGATTTTTTTTTTTTGTTCTTTGTCTATTTAACTCTATGTCAGATTCAAATCATTTAAAAAACACAAACAAAACGAATATCTGTGTTAATTAATTTAATACTTATATATATATATATATACATACATATGTAATTTTATTTATATATATATATATATATATCATATATCTGTGTATAATCCAATTGTGCAATTAGCGCTTAGAATTAATAGAATTTATTATTTAAGTGAAAGATCGTTTCATGTATTAATCTTGCCATATTAACAAACAAACAATTAAATAAAACAAAAATATAATTACACACATTCCACGCACACTGTGACACACACACTACACACACACACCCACTCACATACACACAAAAATACTTATAATGACATACATATTTAGATTATAATATAAACTAAAATTTGATAATTTTTTGGCCAATAGCTGTTAATTTGTTACATAAACAAATGAACACCCGTTGCCAAGAAATTGTTAAAGGGAAAAACAACTTTAAACCAACAGCTTATTGTATAAAATAAAATATTTAGTTAATAAAAATAAATAAAAATGATAAAAAACAATAAATTATAATATGTACTACTAATTATTCAATTTTTTACTTTATTTGTTTTATCAAATAAATATCGAATTGCGATAAGTAGAATAGACAATGAATATGAATGCTATATAGGCAATGAATAGAATATAATATATCAGAATGAGCCTGGAAATAGTTCAGTTTATTTACTGGTGATTCCTAGCAAATATTCTACTCACTGAATAGCCAATTCCATTGGATTAATTGGATTTTGCCGTAGTCGCCCATAGTCCGACAGATCTTTTGATTCTAAGCCACAATGCGTATGGCCTAAGCTAAATCGGATGTGTGGAAATTCAATATATATATATATATTGATCAAGAAATGAAGGAATATTCACCATGACTATATCTATGTCATGTTGTTTCCACCGCAAAGTGTCACAAAAAGAGGAATCACTTAGGTCCTATTTAGTTTCAAGTTAACAATAAATCATTATTTATTATTATTATGATTAAATTTGTTTTATTTTTGATTATAGTTTCTATAAACTATATCCGTATTATCTCAGTTGGCATTGCTATCAGAATCAGCTGTTTCTTATCAACTGTTCCCATTTAGTTTATAATACCAGTTCAGTCATTTGCTGATAAATGAATACGGCGCACACACATTCTTACAGCGAAACTAACCAAAAGCAAAATTTGAAAATAAATATATATATAATAACAAACAAAAAAAAAAAAAAAAAAGAAGAGGTATAAAGGAGGGAAAAACTTATCTAATCTAAACCGGCCTAAACCTGAAGAAAACAGCAAAACAACAAAGTGGAAATTAGTGAGTGAGTGAGTCAGTCAGTCAGTTAATAGGTAGTCAGTCAGTCGGTCAGTAGTTAGTTAATGTGGAAGCAAATGCAATGAAAATATTTATTGGAATTATATTGCTGCTTCTGGCCAGCTGCCGATTGTTGCAGGCCGCCAATATATTGTGTCTGGTTGGAACATCTAATAACAATAATCCCAGCTGGTTGCGTCCTCTATTTTCGGCTCTGACCGAACGTAATCATTCTTTGACTATATTGAGTACCGATCATAATAATGCTGATAGTTTACCGGAAAAGAATATTGTGAGACTTAATCTGATCAATGAATATGATGTGGTGCAAAAACATTTTGTTATAAAAGAGACACGACATTATCATGAATATTGGAGTGTTAAACAGATTTTGGTATGGTATGAGGCTGTATTGGGGACATGCCGTGGCATTGTTGAAACGGAATCCATGAACAAAATGCAACAAAAATTTTATGAATTGGTGAATATGGAATATGATTTAATAATATATGATGCAACATTTTCAATCGATTGTCTATTGAGTTTAATGCCAAATAAACAAATTGCACCCATATTGGGTGTAAGTGGTGGTAAATTGACCACTGATTTGATGGCCATGGTTAAGGCAGAGGATACCATTAATCCAGCCAGAGTGCCGCACTATCTAACCGAATTGCCAAAGCAAATGAATTATTGGCATCGCATATTGAATCATGTCATGTATATGGGTGAATCATTGTGAGTTTCTTTTCGGTTTATCTTTTCTTTTTCTTTTTTTTTTTTTTAAATAATATATGAATTTTATAAATATTTTATTAATTTTTCAAGCATACGGTGGTCTGTGGTTATTCCAGTATTAAATGGTGTTCTTAAAAAACCTTATGTTAATCCATCGGTTCAATTGATGTTACTTAATACACATCCTGTACTGGATTATGTACAAAATCTACCACCAAATGTAATTGAAGTCGGTGGCCTGCATATACGTTCCAAAACTGAGACAATGCCGGAGAGTATTCAAGAATTTATAGAGAAATTTGTGGATGGCATTATCTATATAAATCTACCCTATATTGATTCAATGTATGGCTTGGGTACTAAAGCTGTTATTAATATGATTCAATCACAACCAGATTGTGGTTTTATATGGAATGTCCGAAATATAAATCAGTTGACTGAAGAGATACCAAATTTAATGAATATAGAAATAGAAAATCATTTTCAACAGGATATATTGGGTAATTCGATGCTTTTAGATTTAATTTAACAAATTAGATAATCGCATTTTGCTTATAGCCCAGCCACAGATTAAAGCCTTTCTCACCCATGGCGATAGCTTCAGTCTTCAAGAGGCCATTTACAATGCGGTACCAGTGATTGTATTACCATTGATTTTGGAACAATTCAATGTAAGATTATTATTCATTTAAATTGACTTCATTCATTAACTATATCCGTTTATTTTCAGAATGCCCAACGTATTAAAGAACGGGATTTGGGCATGGTTATCAGACCAAGCGAATTCGCATTGGATTCGTTTGTGAAGCCCTTAAATAATATTTTAAATAATGCACCCTTTACGCAATCATTATATAAATCACAAATTAAATTTCGATCTGGTTTCCAACGGCCATTGGAATTGGCAATTTGGTATGCCGAGCAATTGATATCGGAACCAGATATCTATAAATATCTTGGACAATCGGATGCATATGAGCAGAATTATTTTGTTTTTCATTCGTTAGATGTTTTGGCATTGCCAGCATTTGTTTTTTTAATTTTTGTGCTTAATTTGGTGTTTCTGATCTATCAGATTGTTGAGGGTTACAAATACGAGAAGGCCGATAAACAAAAAAAAATTAATGAAAATGTGATCAAGAAGCTAAAGAAACAACTGAAAGAGAAAAAGAAATTAAAGATTGGATCCAAACAGAGTCAAAAAGATGCTAGTGATTCCAATTTGGATGAATCAAATGCGATACTCAGAACTAGCGAAGAGTAATCAAGCGAAAATTATATTATATATCCAATATATGAATTATATATCTATAGTAAAGACTGCAAATAAATAACGGAACTGCCCAAAAGTATGCCCCATTATTTTCATTAAATTACTTATAAGTATTCCAATACCTCTCTCTCTCTCTCTCGATTTTCTCTCTCTTAATCCGAAGAGTAGCTGTCTTTTCAGGTAGTCAGTCCAATGTATTCCAGGTAAACCGAAGTCGAGTTTCATTTTATTGCCTTTTGCGACAAGTGAAAGAAATAATGCCTAGGCCAGCAATAAAATAAAATAAAATTTCCCGCCCATGTTTCAGTATATTTCGAGAATTCACTGTAAACGGACACAAAATATATATATATATAGGAAAGAAATGTTAACAAAATTGCTTAAAATTAGCTGCACTTCCCGGCAATGCACTTTTGCCAAGCGTTTTGAAGCCATGCCTGGACCACGCGGTCCTTTTGGCCTGGGAAATCTTTATAACTATATGCCCGGCATTGGTAAATATTCCTGGCTGCAATTGCACAAGGCTGGCCTGGATAAATATGAGAAATATGGTCCAATAGTTAGAGAAACTATGATACCCGGTCAGGACATTGTTTGGCTATATGATCCCAAGGATATTGCCACATTATTAAACGAACGTGACTGCCCGCAGCGACGCAGCCATTTGGCCTTGGCACAATATAGAAAACAACGTCCTCATGTCTATAAAACTACTGGATTATTACCAACCAATGGTGCGGATTGGTATCGTTTACGTTCCCAGCTGCAAAAGGAATTAAGTGCACCAAAAAGTGTACGCAATTTCATCCCTCAAGTCGATGCAGTTACTCGTGAATTTTTACAATTTTTAAAAAATTCTGTAAAAGATCAAGAATCCTCCATAACGGATATATTGCCCAAGTTAACGCGTTTGAATTTGGAATGTAAGTGACTTTCGAAATATTTTTTAAGTTATCTCATAAAATCTCTAAGATATAAAGTGTTTAATTTTTTCTTCTTCGACTAGTGACCTGCCTTCTTACCTTTGGTGTGCGTTTGGATTCTTTTACCGCCGCAGAGCAGCATACAAAATCACGATCCACACGTCTCATGCATGCCGCCGAGACGACAAATAGTTGCATCCTGCCCACCGATCAGGGTTTGCAACTCTGGCGTTTTATGGAGACACCAAGTTTTCGTAAATTGCGACAGGCCCAATTGTATATGGAGAGTGTAGCCCTTGAATTGGTCGAACAAAATTTACAAAATTCAACAAAGAATAATAATAATTCCTCATTAATTGGCGCTTATATGAATAATCGTCATTTGGATCGTTATGATGTGGTGGGAACAGCAGCTGATTTATTATTAGCTGGCATTGATACAACATCATATGCATCAGCCTTTCTGCTTTATCATGTGGCACGTAATCCTGATGTCCAACAAAGACTTTACGATGAGGCAGTTAGGGTACTACCTGATCCCGAACAATCTCTTTCTGTTGACAGTTTGCGCACTGAAATAACCTATACTAGGGCAGTGCTAAAGGAATCATTACGTTTGAATCCCATTTCCATTGGTTTTGGACGCATACTCAATCAGGATACTGTATTAAGTGGTTACTTTGTACCCAAAGGAGTAAGTCCTGTCCAGAGATCAAATATTTATAATTTACATATATTTATATGTTTTATTTTGTTTTATTTTTGTAGACAACTGTCGTTACACAGAATATGATTGCATGTCGTTTACCTGAACATTTTCCGGATCCATTATGTTTTCAGCCCGATCGTTGGCTCCAACAACGTAATGCCCTTAATCCCTATTTGGTTTTGCCATTTGGTCATGGTATGCGTGCCTGTATAGCTCGTCGTCTCGCCGAACAGAATATGCATGTTTTGCTCTTGAGGGTATAATATACAGATATTCAATCCGATCAACTTTGTTATTTGTAATTCAAACGAATCAAATTTTGTTTCTTTCTTTAGCTTTTGCGCAACTATGAACTCATCTGGCGTGGTCAAACAGATACGGAATTGGACGTCATCACTTTGCTGATCAATAAACCAAATGCTCCAGTATTGATTGAGTTGAGATCGCGTTTTTGAGTGATTTACAAGTCAAATAATACTCAATAAAACGTTTTTTTTTTTCGTATTCTTTTTATCATACATATAAATATATGTATATATATATATATATAGTAGTACATACAGCATATACTTGTATATATATATATATATATATATATATATGTATATATATATATATTTATTTATAATCAGTGTAAATTATATTACTAAATTTGTTTGTTTGCCTGTGTGTGTGTGTGTGTGTGTTTGTGTTTGATAGTGTATGGTTTTTCATACTACTTACTAAAAGGATAAAAACAAGGAAATCCTTGATCTCTCTCTCTCTCTCTTTTTCTACAAAAAGTGTTCAATACAATAAAAAGGCATATGCATGGGGAAAAAATTGTTTCTTTTTTTTGTTTTTTTGAATCATATTGTATACTGGCTAGTTATTAAATCGGTTGTTAGATATATATAGCCAACAAAATAAAGGATAAATTCATATTCTTACTTTGTTCTTTCTTTTATTAAATTGCTTTAGCCTGTGTGTGTGTGTGTGTGTGAGTGATTGTGGTATAATACTTGAAAAGTCGAGTTTTATTTGTTAATATATATAATATTGTATATGCAATTTGTGATGACTAAATATTTATTTGCTTTTGATAATATATAGAGAATTATATATATATATATATATATATATATGTGTAGGTATGCAGATTTGGGTGTGAATCTGGTTTTAGGTATTGTGTGTGTGTGTGTGTGTGTGTATTGTGTGTATATATGTGGTCCTACGAAAAGCCTTCCCATTTTTGAGTTTAAGCTCATTTCGATTGAAAACCATCTCCAATTTCTATTTATGACATAAGTATATAAGACTAAAAACTCTACTACCTGTTATGATTTTTCTCTTTTGTCCAGTCGAAAATATATATATATATATATATATATATGTATATATATATATGCATTCTAATCTGATTTTTAACCTATAAGGACTTTGGTTGTTTGCCGCACTAAACGCTAGGATAATGATTGGTGAAAAAATACATATGAATATACACATTTGTTTTTCCTTGAATTTTCTCTCTAATTAAGTAGGAAGCAATCAGATCTATTTATGTCAAGGGTTAACATTTATGGTGGTCTATCTGGTCCTACCAACTATTCGTATGGCTATCGTTGAATATGTTTCTTGATGAGATGCGAACTACATATGCTTAAAGATGTGTCCTGCTGCCAATAAATATTTAGAGCTCTAGCAGCAGAACCTCCTCATGCTAGAGTATATTTAATAAGGATGATGAATCCATCATGCGATCATCATATAGGCTAAGGGTTTTACAGGCTCTTGCCTTTCGCACAGATGGTGGCACATCGCCAGGAGTTTTAACACGTTCGCTTGGATCACGCAAACGTTCGCTACTCCCCCGTCCACTGAACACCTCACGGAAGACTTCCAAACTATGCTGACGTCGCATTTGTTGCTCTGTAATTGCTGTCGATGGTGTTACCATCATTAGGGAATTTGTGCGTAAATGGCCAGGACGACGTCCCTTGGAACGTGTTAGAGTCTGCAGCTCATTGCCATGGCCGTGACTTTGTATGGAATTATTATTTGTATGCTTTATCAAGCTACTCGATAGAGATCTGGGCACTATATGGGCTGGTGTACCACTCCTCTGTTCGGCACTACGTAACTGAATCGGTGGATTACCATGATCTGATCTATCTAATTGTAAATTATTTGGTCTCGCCTTTAAATTGGATTTCTCTTCTCCCAATTGTAGTTGGCGACACAATTCCTCGGCATGCTCTTTGCGAAATAGTTTCTTATGGATTAAAGCCCGTACACCATGCCAACCCTTTAGTTTATGATCAGTGTTTTGTTGCTTGGGGAATCCTTGACCCAAGCTTGATGCATTCGCATGGCAGATCTTTTGTGATTGATTCTGATAATTATGGTGATTGTGATGATTGTGCTGCTGTTGATGCTGCTGTTGCTGTTGCTGTAATTGATGATGACTGGCAATCAGTTCCTCCACACTGACATCGTGCTCTAAGCAGGAGAGGCTATTCTCTTGATTTGCATTTTGGAAACTATGCTTCTTGCTGCGTTCAACTAAAACAGGCGGTGTACGCAAAGGTAGTGGAGCTAAATTTCTTTCCTGGCAAGGATTTCGTCCCTGATACGGTTGCAATTGCTGTTGGGTATAGCTAAGGCTTATTAGATTCTTTTCTGTCGGCAGTTGTTGATTTGGTGGCGGTTGTAATAGACCCACTGCTGTATCCGAATTGATTTGAGCATGATTCTGATGATGCACTGCAGCTGCTGTTATCAAACTAGAGCATTGAATATGATCATCTCTAGAGGGTGTGGCCAGATTATTGGTATTTAGTAAAGGACTCGAGGGCTGAGCTTGCAAGCGTGGCCTCAAACTGGACATCTCTTGCATACGCTCTTCGGCACAGAGCGATGTCAAACGGGCATCTGCATCATGATCCCAGCAATCCTCGCAGGTATCCCGAACTAATTTAGCAGCAGCTCCACCACCCCATCCAGCGGGGAATAATGGCCGGGCTTTGTGACGCACCACCAGAGTCTGCATGTGATCAAATGTCGGATGTGAGCCCACCTCCTGTTCATATGGTGCCCTATACGGTGGTGTTATCTGTCCTGGTGCATAGAAATCCGCACAACGTATCGATACTTCCCATAGTACCAAGCCCAAAGCATAGACATCCATTTGTTTAAGCGATGTCTCACAATCTCTTAGATTAACAGCACCTTCTAGCAATTCGGGTGCCATGTAACGTAATGTGCCCACCTCATTAATGCTCTTGGTCTCAGCCATTGCCACTTCACCTTTGTATTCATATTTGGAGCCAAATACCTTTAAAGCGAAACCAAAATCAGCTATACAACAACTTAGATCAGCCTGGACTAGAATATTTCTTGAATTGAAGTCACGATGGGCCACACATGGCTTATGCTGATCGCCCAGACGCAATTCCGTATGCAAATGGGAGAGACCTCGAGTGATGGAGCGTAACATGCCACAGCATTGAATGAAATCCGTTGTATTTGCAATAAGCCAATCCTGTAGACAACCCAAGGGGGCCAAAGACAATACCAACTGATACTCCATACGTCCATCCATAGTGCAGCGTTCATCGTAGCCTAAAAGATTTTTTATATAGACGTAGTCCGAATAAATATTTCATAAAAATATTATTTCGCTTACCAAAATAACTTAATAAGGCCGGACAATCCATTAGGGGTAAGGCATATATATTCCTTTCATTAATATAATATTGATGATGAGCCTCTGGATAAATTTTCACAGCCACTTCCTGATCATGGAGTAGACCCTTCATCACAGTACCATATTTGCCACTGCCCAGCATGCCAATGAGATTCATATTATCCACATTACGTAGATTTGAACTATATCCCGGTCCTGATGGGGCTAATGGCGATTCTTCCGGTTCGGGCTTCTCTTTCGCGACACGGCAATATTGAATGGCAAACAGGATGCCAATGGTAATAGCAGTTAAACAACCCAAACTAATCAATAATGTGGTAACCCAAAATGATTGATGATGTTTCGCTGTAGCGCGATTTGTGGCTGCTGCACGTAAATTGTTGGCCAATTCGAGTGGTGCTGGTTCAACCACAGCCACTTTACCATTGCACAGATCACCCGAACAGCAACAGTAGTATAATGTACTATTTGGCGATGTGGGATTTGCACTATTGCATTCCGATTGTCGGCATTGAACATCGCGATCCTTCCAACAACCTATCAATAACAAATATCTATCTTAATAATGGAACTACAATTTGTCATTTATAATATACATAATAAATATAACATTATACTTTTCTATATAATATCTATAAGTATTGCCCTTACCCTGTTTAATAATCAGCGAACCATTGGCAGTTTGATTCCAAAGTGTAAAACAAAATGTATAGCCATCTGGACAGATTCTTTGTTGTGATTCATTTCCCAAAGTTTTAATTTTCTGATCTGTATGATTCTGTTGCTGCTGTTGCTGCTCTCCACTGCTGTACATATCGCCTTCGCTATTATTTTCCAGATCGTTGTCATCATCATGAACATCGCTTTCCATAAAGCTAATGCAACTATGTTGACGCCTTAACGGAGCCGGTGCTGAAAAAGAAAATCATACAAATTAACTCATACTTAGACTATTATATAATTTTGTTTTTAAATACTTATTTATTTGCTACTTACATGCTCTGGCTAAAGCCAGTATTATGGCCATAATTAGACAATAGCTCCATATTCGTTCATTCATTGTCAAGAATCTCATTTGATAATTTCGGTTTGGATTTTGTTGAGTTTTTGTTTGCCTTTTCGCTTCCAATTTGTATTTATCACCTCAACTCCTTCAATTTTTATTTATAATACGACATTTTGTGCGAGAATAATAACAACAAAACAGCGACACAAATATGCTGAATAATAAGAATAATAATAATAAAAAAATAGAAATATTTATACGTATGTATATAAGAAAAATTCCACTCTTCTTTCGATTATTTAGACTTGGGCATACCCAGTAGGTTTACGAATAGAAACTTATAATAATTGATTAAAATTCTCTTACTTAATTATATTATAATCATTCTATAAAAACCCCTAGCTGATAATAGGTTAGTCGTAGCAAATATCTTTTGCACATATCTATATACTTATATATATTTATATACATATGTCTATTGTAAACATTTCCTTCTAGTCAGCATATGTATATATCCTTTAACTTATTAATTACAGGGTATTGGAATGGCAAAAACAACAATAACAATAACTTATCAATTGGCAGCGACAAATGTCTGGGATACTCTATCTTGACTCTACCTCTCTTTCTATACCTACGTCTCTTATTTCTTTCTCTATTATGTCTCTTTCTTTCTTCCACCCTCACTCTGTGCCTTCATAGTTTATTCTTTAATGTAACTGTTTTTGTATTCCACAAACGAAGGCAAAAATTTGCACTTTATCAAGCCCAGACCTAAATAGTCAATCAACTGGCTTGGCTATGATCATCACCATCATCATGATGATCTTCATCATGGTAATCATAGCCGTCGTCAGTCATCGTCATCATCATCGTTATCTTCATTAACCGCAAGCCTTTCCACCCACTCTACATATATACATATATATGTATATATGCATATATATATATATTTGTAGGTATGTGAAGAGGGGCGTTACGTTGCACTGCACTTTGGAATCTCATATTGCACCCATGCCAAAGTAGGCGCCAAATCCAACTTAGTCTCACCCATATCTTGCTACCCTCCCTTCCTCCTCTCACTTACCTTTACCCAAATGTGGCAACGAAGAAACTGATTAGAAATTATATTTTATACAGAGACATATACATATGCATACAATCATGCATACATACATACATACATACATACATATATATATATAAATATAATTTTTTTTTTTTGCAGGCATTAATTATGTGGCTGGTAAAAGCTACTATAGCCTTATCTGTTGGTTTTATATATATATGTTTGTGTGTATATAATACATACATATGTATGTAGTATGTATGTATGTATGTACATAGATTGCTTGACAACATTTGGGTTAATTGGAAGTGACAAGGCAGAAAATATTTTTTAACAGGATAATCATTTGGAGAAATTTGTAGACAAAATGTTTAAAGATAAGATGTTAATGCATCAACTACTTATTTTGTTCAAAATAAAGTCATAAAAAGTTATATGGCTTATATATCGAACATATACTTACATACATGTTTAAATTTTAAATTCTATTATTTATTTACTTGCAAAATAATTTATTTAAAATTGAATATTTGTTTAGAAATAAAGTAAGCTCTACTGCCAAATGGCTGAAGATATTAAAAAATATTATATTTTTATGGGGTATTACAATCTTATTAATTAGCTACCATTTGTATAGCATTATAAACTTCGGCACATTGACTTTCGATTTCTATCAATTTACTTCGATTCATTCAAGTTGTTATTTTTCTATGACTGATTAAAGAATGAAATTGAAAGCTTTACGTTAAATATTGATAACAAAGAATTTAAGAGCTTTACAACATTGGCATGTACCAAAAAAACAAATAAACAAAAAGAGCTCGGAAATTTTATAATGTCTATAAAAAAATTTGTGAATCGTTAAAACGATGGATTGAAACTGAATTGATAGACACAGATGTGCCAAAGTTCGGCATGCTGATTAAAACAAGGGTAATTGAGTCATATGATCAATACATATATACATATAGATTTGTACTATCTGCTTTTTAGAAGTCATTTAAAGTAGAAAGACAGGTGGAAATTAAATAAATAAATTAAATTTTTATAGGATGAAAATGTTGGCAGGATTTGTAGAAGAACAAATTATTATTTCAATTATATGTATTGAATTTCTTGTTTTATACTATAAAGAATGCGGGTGCATCCGTATCTTTGCGGTCTGAGAGGATACAATCATCAACTCACGGATACAACGACAACCACCAAATTAACCAAGACCAAGATCGAGCGACCGCAGCGATTTTTCTCCTGGCACATGCGCATGCTGCATGTTAAAAGAGAGCACAGGCAACTGGCGCGCCAAAACAGGTTCTACTGGCGCTAGCCCCAAGCACAGAAAGAGAGAGAAAGAGAGAGAGAGAGAGAGAGAGGAGAGCATGGGAAAGCCTAAAGCGGCATGAAGAGATGGAACAGGGGGGAGGGGAGGTGGTGCTGGATTGGAGTGGCGCTGCCTGCTCCCGCACGACAGCTCACGGCGCCAGTTAATTGCAAATACTTTTTAATACACTTTTCCATTAATGAGGCATGTGCAATGTTTAATGCATGTGGAATGAATTGTTAATTGGGTCACACCATATAGATAATGCCTATATTTGATCAGTGACTTGGGTTATACGAGTATAAAGCTATTATTGACATGAATATGCATTTAAGTTAAATCTTAGTAATCAATTATTTTGAATACACTGCAGACCAAACAATCTATACCTTTTAAGCGAATTCTTAATTAATTAAATATCTATTATGAAGATTAAATATATTTATTAATAAAAATATTTATTGTTTTAAAAATATATTCAATTTAGACTTGAATTTCGCATAATTTCGCCGAGAAACTTGCATTAAATACATAAAACTTTTATCGTTTTCTTTTCTGATTTTTTAAAAGAAATTTTCTTTTTTCTTAGTTTTTCCTAGTAGCAAATAATATAATTTTCCAAATGATAGAGTTATTGTGGATGATCTATGGATTTAACAAATTTTTAGGCGGAATTCTAACTTACTATAATAACTCAAAGTAATATATGTATGCATGTATGTATATATTTTCATTGACTAGACAGAGTATACACATTTCGGCAATATTTAGTTCTCGATTATCTTCATTCTTTTTTTGGCATATCGTTTTGTTCGTGTTGTTGTTACTGTTGGAGACTGATTAACTTTTTGCATGTTGTATGTGCATTTTTGCCCACTCAAAAATTCGCTTGTAATGGTATTGGTAGATTGCAGTGTGTATGTGCGAGTGCTTTTTTGTTGTTGTTGTTGTTTTTTGGGCTCATCTTCCACAATTGCGACAAGATTCGGATGGGGAACGAATGCGATGGGACGTAGAAAATCAATGCAAACACAAAAGTGCAAGCAGACGACGACGACGACGACGACAACGACGACAACGACGATGTATGTATAGATATGTATATATGTGTATGTTAGTGTGTGAATGTGAATGAGTCTGGTGTCTAGGGCTTGTTGACTTGGTCTGGGCTCTCTATTTGCCATTGTCAAGGGGGTGGAATGGGTGTGCTTGAGTCGCGTCTGGTCTGAGTGTGCGTGCGCAAACCGACTGATGGACTTACTAAAGAGAAACAGTCGTTTTCTTAACCAAAATCGATGCGATGACATCCAGATACCCTGTATAACTTAACTGTCTCCTGTAAACATTTGTATGCATGCCATCTCACTCATTCTCATGTTAGGCGAAGGTGTTTTGTTAAATGGCTTCTATTACTACAAATTCTTAATAACTTGTTTAAGAAATTATTTTGGCATTGTTTCGTAATAATATCTGATGGTTATTTTGAGAGGAAATGTAAAACGAATAAAGAACATTTAAACTAATTACTAGTATGATAGAAAAGCGAACAGCTGATGAAAAGTAGACTGCTTAAATTTAATAACTTCGTTCCCTCACGTTCCCAAAATCTACAAAATGTTTTGGAGTATCTATATACATTTTTATCTGTTCACATTGCTTTGTAGTTTTTGCTGATCCAAAACATTTTTGTATATAACACAATTGTCTTCCTTTTGTATTTAAAAAATGTAATACACACTGTTATGTAAATTATACTAACTGTAATATACCTTCAAGTATTTGAATGGTATAGGGTATGCAGCAAAAAATTGATTTTTCCCAAAGTTCTTGTATTTTGTTTGCGGTAAGTATTGTGCATTTTCTTAAGCGATGTATGTAATTTTTAGTGGTTTCGTTTTAAACTTACATATTCTCTTATTTGTTCTAAAGTACTGAGTTTTGTTAAATGTAGGTAACTTCACAATTATTGCAATTTGTTGTTCTTATTGTTGTATTCGGTTTTTTCGCCCACTTTTTAAATTATTTTTATTTACACAAGAAAAAAAAACTGCACAATCGCCATAAATTTATTTTTATTGTGTTGTTGCCCGGCGCCAGTCGCATTCGCTGTTAATTTTATTTCCTTTTTTTTTTTTTGCTTTTGTTGTTGCTTTATTTATTTTTTTTTTTTCTATGTTTTCTACTTTAAACAAGTTTGTTTAATAAGCGCGACGCTGAGTGCTTCAATTTTGGCCCGCCGCCACCTTCATCCGTCGAGAACTGACGACTGACTCTCTTTCTCTCTCTATACTGCGGCTAGTGGTGCTGCTAGTGGTGCCACTGCTGCTTTGCTGGCGCTCTGGACTTGGACTCTTCCGATACAGCTTTGGAGTGGAGAAGAGACCCATAGTAGAAGAGAGAGAGAGAGAGAGAGAGAGACACAACTAAAGGCCATGACAGACAGCGGCATGCGTGTATTTACGAAGCAGCGTAGAATGGTAAAATCACCGATTGGCGCCCGCTGAGAGCAAATAAACGCAGAGAGATTGAGAAAGAGCGCAGAAAATGAGAGCCAGATACAGATAACAGCTTTTAAGCACTTGTTGAGTTTGTTGTTGGTAGGACAAGTTTCTAATATGTATGTGAATTTGGTTTGAAGGATCAGAAAAAGATATGCCATTATCTGTTTCCTTTTAATGACAAAAATCGTTTTTCGTATATTTTATTTTGTTTTAATTTAATATTTTATGGATAGAATTTGGATCTTACCAATATTTTTACCAGTTACCAGTCAAATCATAATAATTATTTATCCATTTGGGTCCTTATTTCTGTATTTTCTATGAAGATCCATATAATAAAGCTTTTGGATTCAGTCAAAATTTATAGCAATCAATGAAAATTGATAAAATTTATTTTGCCTTTTACAAATAGTTTTGATCCTTTTTTTTACATTCTGTTCAATCTATTGTTGAAAGGGATGGGCTGGCAGCACTTGTCCTACACATTCACCAAATCCTATACGCAAGCCGTTCTTCTCACAATGTCCTCGTATAATTACTTCATCATAATCCTGCAGGAATTTCCGAGATTTCCCGCCCTGTAGTTCCACAGTCTTTGTACCACGCCAACATAATTCCAAAAGTGAACCATAGGAGTCGGAAGTATCGCCACTTATGGTACCAGAAGCCATTAGATCACCAGGACGTAAATTACAACCAGTCACTGTGTGATGAGCAATTTGTTGCAATGGTGTCCAATACAAATGCTTGAAATTTGATTTGGATATCAGAGTTTCGCTCTCATTGGCGGCTATAAACAAAATTGATTGAATGAAATAATTATAGTTTTTTTTTCGAATTCCTGCTACTTACGTTTTAATGAGACTTCCAGTTGTATATCAAAATTGAAGGGTTGCTTTTGACGTAAATAGGGAAGCACTTCGGGGTCTTGGGCAAAATTATCCAATAAGAATGGTTTTAAGGCAGCTGTTGGCACTACCCATGGTGAAATGGTTGTGCCCAAATTCTTGGCTGTAAATGGTCCCAGCGGCACATACTCCCATTTTTGCAGATCCCTGGCACTCCAGTCATTCATCAAAGTAAAACCAAATACATTTTTCCAGGCCTCATCAACCGGAATTGGTTCACCCAACTGATTACCCGGACCACCAATGAAGAAAGCCATCTCCAGTTCGAAATCAAATAGTTTAGAGGGTCCAAAAATTGGTTTCTCAGCTCCCTCTGGTAATGTCTGGCCCAGAGGCCGACGAATGGGAGTACCTGAAATAACCACTGAACTGGCACGACCATGATAACCTACAGGTAAATGACGCCAATTTGGCATCAGAGCATTATCAGCACCACGGAACATAATGCCCACATTCGTGGCATGATGAATGGAAGAGTAAAAATCCGTATAGTCGCCAATCTGAGCCGGCAAATGAAGACTTATCTCCTTTTGGGAAACAAGGGCTCTGAACAACGAAACATTTCTTATTTGAAAAAGTTTTCTCAGTTTCAAGGGTGGAACACTTACACTGCCTTTAAATCCACATTCTCGTCTAGTACCGAGCCCTTTTGCAGTAGCTTTTGGGTTTCAGACCTGACTATGTCCCAAGCTTCATGGTCCAAGCTCATCAGCAAGTTTAATGTTGCCGATTGCAAGCTTTGCTGCACTGAACCGGGATACAAATGGGAGACAGCTTTCAAGTCCAAAACATGCTCCCCAATTGCCACGCACAGGCGATGAGCTTCCTAAAGGAGAACAAAAAGGGGGCCAATAATATGGGCTTTATATGAAAGCTTAATACCAGATGTTAAGCATTAACTAAATTTACATATTGTTTTTGTAAACTAACTAGTTTGCTCTATGATTTATGCAAATTTTATGCACTAAAGCGGTTTTTAAAAAAATTAAAAATAACTTAATATAATCTAGAACTGGCTTATAATCACATGTGCAGCATTTGAATTAAACAACTTAAAAATAATCAAATAAATACAATACCTTAAAATAGTAAAATTTTCCAATCTTTTCATTTTACAACTTACATTGTTTTTAGTGGAAAATACCGCGTAGGGTAAATTTTCCAATGGAAAATCGCTGCCCACCGGCACTGGTACAAAACTCTGTGGCATTTTATATAAATTTAAACTGAATTTATTGTAAAATAAACTAAACAGAATAACACTAAGAAACGTATAGCGTAGAGCCAGGGCGATAACTGAGCAAGTTTGGTCGAATATTCAGACTTTTATAGAGAGGTACAAACAATAAAAATTTTGAAAAAACTATATACCAAACTTTAAATACCCTAAATAAAATGTTGGAAAAATTCTTGCTTAGATTTAATTTTTGTAATGAAGATTAAAAGTTATGTTTACCGTAGTCACTGAAGTGGCTTTTACTTATCAAAGATGCTTTCCATATGGTTACAAACACTTTGATATAACTATAATACCCCCAATAGGGAAAGATAAGATTTAAAACAGAACATAACTCTGCACTCTTTGTCCGGTTAGACAAGTTTTACTCGCTCTTAATAAAACCAAGCCCCCCAATAGAATGAAAGATAAATAATGTTGAAATATACAGCTAAGAGATTATAAATGAGTAGACGATTGAATTGCTCTTTGGTTACTTTATTATTTACCCATATATATGTATATATATGTATATATATATATATATTTGTTTGCTTTAAATATATATTGTTTTATATAGATGTTGGAATAAATATTTGATTTGATTTTACATATACATTCAATTTATACATAAGTAAAATGCAAATTATTTGGATAAATATTTCATCTCTTTCGTTTTGATTAAACTTAGTTAACGCCACATTAAAATACAATACAGACATATATATATATCTTTAATTATGCAGGATTAATGTTGGTTAATTTTTGTGTCTTTTAGATATTTGTGAAAGATTTTTACTATATTTTGTGTGCAAAAAAAAAGAGACAGACAACTTAAGCTCTTAAGAGTAAACAAAATAAAATCATAAAAATTGGAAAGGATAATTTTTGAATTCCTTTAATTGAATTTAATTGACATTGACTAAATTCCAACTACAGTTTCCATGCCATACAGGCAATATATATAGATTCCGATTTGAACGGAATTTTTATATATATAGTCTGTTTGGTTTCGAAACTTTATTCATTTCTATGTATATGTATTTTCATATATGTATGTATATATGTATGTATGATGTATGTATGTATATAGCACAGTTCAATACTTGGACTAGATATGGTCAAAGATTCCACACAAAATCCGCTCTTTAGCTCAACTAATAACTAAGCGAGTTTACAAGAGCATTTTCTTGTTATTCAATTCTCGATTACCATATTTATATAATTAACAAGCACAGGTCTCATTTTTCTTCGATATATATATATAAAGGTACAATTTTTGTTATAGACTTTGGATATAGATCAACTTTCCATATAGTTCTTATTTCCCAGTTATATATATTATCATTTGCAAACCAAATTAAATTTTCTAAACTTAACCAACAGAAACTTTGCTTAAACTTTTGATATGTTAAGATTAGCATTTTGATCAACCAGAATTCCAACATTTATTGTAAAAATGATTTGAATTTTTGAGAGTTTATCGATTTCATTGATATTGTGTTATCTATTTTATATAGATCCATTTTCAATTGGTTTTTATTTTTTTTTTCTGGTGGTGTGGATTATGGCGGGTGGTTTCTATTTTTTTGTTTTTGCTTTTTCTTTTTTTTTTTCATTTTCGTTTCATTTTAGTTACATAAATATACACATCGATATTTTGTTATAGTATATATATGTATATATATATATATATATTTATATATAGATGGTTTAACTTTTAACAGTCACAATGAAGAGATAACTAAAAACAAAAAACAAACATTTTGTATAACATTTAAATACACTTTTTATATTCAGTAGTTTTCCAACACTGGCCAACACTTAAAGATAACTCAAATTGTTTATGGACAAAAGGAACAGCTAGCAACATTGAACTTTTACATACATATGTATTATTATCATTTGATTAGTGGGAACTATGTAATTTTTTATATTCTCAATTTTATTTACTTTTTATTTCTGTTGTTGTTGTTGTTTTTCTCTTTTTCTTTCATTTCTTAATATTTTTGAATTTTTCTCTTTCTTTCTTAGTGCTATGCTGTTACCTTAAAGATACTTCTTGGTTTTAATGCCATTCGATTAATTGATTTTCATTTTTTTTTTTTTTGGCTTTGTTTTTGTATTCGCTTACAAATCATCACCCAAACGATGAATTTCATCGAGCATAAAATCAACATCAGCCTCGGTTACGGCAGCCGATGAGATGATCGAACGGAAGAAATTTGGACGACGATCATCTGGCTGATAGCCAACCATTAAAGTTCCCTTTTGCATCATTCGTCCCTTGATGATGGGACAGATTTTACCCAATTCTACCTCCTTCTTGCTATCATGGGGTACACCACGCAAACGTTTGGGTACATACCAAAATGAAACATTTACCAATTCCGGTTCCATAATCAAATGGAAACGATCGGATTGTTCACGTATACGTTTCAATTGATATTGGACCAGATCCATCAAGTGATCCTGTTGCTGTTCAAATCCTTCGGTACCCTTGGCACGCCATTGAAGCCACAGCTTAAAGATATCATTATGGCGACCGCATTGGATAACCTTATCGCCAGTATCATAGCTAATATCATATTGCTTATCGGTCATGAATAGATATTCGGCTGACATCTGATTGCAGCTGATAAGAAGACCCTGCAATAAAAGAAATAAAATCAATACAGAAAGAAAACCCACTCATCATCGGAAGTCAAGTTGAAAATTTTAATTAAAATTCCCGCCTGGCCAAACGTAGCTCCTGCTGCAACAACTGTGACCAATGATGTTGATGGTGGCAACATATTGCCCGGGCATACAATATATTGTATACCAAACCAAACCAAACCAAACCAAAAAAAAAAAAAAGGAAAAGGAAAATTCAAATGGGGTGACTTGACACAAAAATCAGGTTCCATGATTATACAATATACGGACAAGGAACGTAACGTATTGTGTGTATATGGAGCGGCAACCCCTGTCCGTTATATTTTTGGCAAAATAACAATGAATTTTGTTTGAAACACAATTGGAATTCTTTAGATAAACAATTTGCTTATTTCTGATGAATGCAAAAGAATGCAGGCCAAAAAACACACACACACGGGGGTAGCAAAATGCTAAAGTCAAATACATACAGGGGAAAGTGACTTTGGCAGTTAAACGAAAATAAGCAACAACAACAACAAACAAAAAAACATTAAACTAAGTATAATTTAAATAAACATTAAACTGGGAAGTTTAAAATTTAAAGAATGTAAAGCAAATGATTTGTTGTTCTCTTTTGTTTTCCGCTTACATTTTGTTTTTCATTATTATTGTGTAGTTATTTATTAATTATTTACTATATATTTTATACTTACATCCTCCTTGAAATGTATGGTGGAGCATTGTAGTAGTGCTCCCATTAGTTTATGCGGATTCCAGGTAACCGAATCGGCTCTGAAAAAATAAATAGAAGTCAGTTAAATCATATTAAACAAATAAATGGCATTCAATTACAAATTACAAACAATTAACACTAAGCTGCCACAGACAAAAACCCACCCCTCCCCACTCCACCCTGCTGTGAGCAGAAGGATATGAACAAGGACAAGGATAGAAACGGTGGGCTGGAAATTGTGCAGAAGGCAAGTGCCATAAATTGTGGCAATTTTCAAGCCGCAGCACTCTTTAATTGAATTGAGAATGAAAGATGTATAAGGGTGCTTGGATGTTAGCTATGAGGGATTGAGGGTTGACAAGCTAAACATCCCTAGGGGAGCTATTTACACTTGTATGTGTATATATATGTGTGTGTGTGCGTGTGGGTGTCTATAAACATGATGCTTATGGAGTGCCTGAAAGTATGCTTGTGTTTTTTTTCTTCTTTTTTTTTTTTGTTTTTTGGACTCTGTGTGAGTGTGTGTGTGTGTGTGTACTATTTTGTGGCAAGTGAAGATTTGATTGTTTTAAGTTTTTATATTAAAACTCAGCAAATTTAATGTATAAGCAAGCAAAGTCCCTACTGAAAATCATTAATCACATTTCTTTAAGCTCCTCTGAATGCCGCAAATGATTAATTTATTGGCCAAAGAGCCATTCAATTAAGGCGCACAATTTGCATTCAATGGTTGATGCTGCTGATGGATCACTGGGAGATGGATTTTATTTTTTTTTTTTTTTTGGGCAGAAGGGGAAGGCAATCAATTTGAAAGTGTTTATGATGTTAATGGAGCTCTGGGCCTTGACCACAAGCTGTCAATACGACAGCTGCACTTACGACATTTGCCTAAGCTCTTCAGGAACTTGGCAGTTGGCAATATGTAAGTGGGAATTTAGTGAATTTGAATTCTGTGTTGCTGGCAAAGTGCATTTCATGTTTTTTAACTTTACTTTAAAATTAAAAATTCCTAACTGAGGGGTTGCTCTTGCCCTTGTCCTTGGCCAGCATTGTTTGGCGTAATTGTTGTGTAAGTAATGCTCAAACCCGCTGATGCCACCCATCCACCTCTTCCACCTCTCCCACCAATTTCATCCATAATACCACCCCGAGGCCTAGGAAAATCCACTTTGTTCATTTGTTTGTACTTTTTTTTTTTGTTGTTGCTGTTGTTGCTGTTCTTCTATTTGTGTTAAACGAAAATGCACTCGGATTGTGCCTTGTAATCCCTGTAAGCTCTGAACACCTGATGGAGGCACTAAATGACAAATTGAGATTTTTCCCACATGTTGAAAACGTATGGAAAGTAAGGGGGATGGAGGGGGAGGGTGTGTGGATGGCAGGGCAATAGCATGCCCAAGACAAGTATGAATGGTAAAGGATGGATGAGTATAGGATGAACATTGCATGCGGGCCATTTGGGAGCATTTAGATTTAAACTCTATGAACAAGAGATTTCAATTTTTTGTTTTGACTTCTGAATATGAGGGCGTCAGACGACAACTTGGAATGATGAATGAGTTTTTGAATTGAGTTTGAGACAATTGAAAGATGTTGCTACTGCTTTTGCCTTTCTCTTTCTCTTCCTTTTTGTTAAATTTATATACAAATAAATTTATATGTATGCCTGTGAAAAATCAATTTATTCAACTTGCAAGAAATATTTTAAGGAATTTGTCTAAGGGAATTTTTTTTCATACAGTATTTAAAACATTTTCTTTTTGATGTCACAAGATCTGTAAAGCGTTTTCAAGCTATATAAAACCAAACTAATGAACTGAAGAAAATATTTAAAATATAAAAATATAAAATCAAATTAATTAATCAATTTAGCAAAAGAAATATTAATATTTTTCTTGTATAGAATTATCTAAAAGATTATATTTGATCTTGGCTTTCTTTTATTATATGAAAATAGATAATATTATTTTGTTCATAATAATAAAATATTATTTGATAGAATTTTGATCGATTTTGATCGCAAATACAAAGGGGAGTTAATTTATTAATTATGTATTATATGTACTTATAAATCAATTCTAGTTGACCAAAATAAAATTTCATCAAAACTTACCGCTCAACTCCAGTGAATCTTGGATGACGATGTTTACGTGACATCATTAGACCACCACCCCAAGCAGCCTACAAACGAATAGATTTATAAAAAAATTTAATTAGTAGGTAATTAAAGAAAATAATTTAATTAGTTATAATCTACTCACATCGATATGCATCCAACAGTTGTATTTTTGGCAAATATCGGCAATGGCATTGATATCATCAAATGCACCCAAAACCGTAGTACCGGCGGTTGCATTAACAAAGAATGGTATATCTCCTTTAGCCTTACGTTCCAATATTAAACGTTCCAATTCAGATGTGATCATCTTGCCATGCTCATCCGATGGGACAACAATGCAATGATCTGTACCCAAACCGCAGACAGCGGCACATGATTTAATCGAATAATGGCATTGATCTGAAGTGAACATGACGAGAGTGCCTGGCAAGCCAACAGATCCATGCTCCTTATAATTGGGGAACATCTTGTGACGAGCGGCCAAAAATGCATACAAATTGGATATGGAGCCACCAGGTGCCAATATTGAATCACCGCCAGACCAACCGATTATCTCACGCATCTTGGTCAAAACGACATTCTCCATGAGAATGAAAACGGGAGCAATTTCATATGTGAACATATTGGTATTGGCAGTGGCAGTTAACCATTCGCCAGCCATTGAGATTAAATCCAATCCACAAGACAATTGATTGAAGAAATGAGGATGTCCTGGCGTTAATAAAAATTATATATATATATATTTATATATACTTATAAAATAAATAAAAAAAATAAAGAAGCACGACAATAATGTAAGTAAAGCCTTGAAAAATCAAGCTCAAGAGTTGCTTAATGTAGCTGAAAATGATTTTCCCCATTAACTCATGGTTGTCGAGTCGGATTTCTGTCTGTCTGGCCGTCTTCTCTGTCTGCCTGTCTGTCTTTCTGTCTGTCTGTCAGACGGTCTAAGCTGACAGCAGATGTGCCTGGCAGCTGTATTTCCTTTACAGCCGACGCCAAGTGTGCTACATTCTTTTTTTCTTATTTTTTTTTTTTCGTTTTCGTTTTTTTGTTTTATTAAAAATATTTCTAGCAGAAAACAAAAGGCAAAAAGGACGAACGCCTGACTGCCCAGGACAACGGAAGTGCATACGTTCAAGGGCAGACTATAAACAATAATAACAACAACAAGCTTCTCAAAATCAATAGACACACACACACACACAACACATATATGTATGTATTTAGATATAAAGTAAAGTCCAGTTAGAAAAAAAAAAGTAAATGTTTCTGTAATCTCTCAACCATCGAACCTCTGTAAATTGCTCATTTATTGCAGCTAATTGCGACTTGCTCCCACGAAAAATCACAAAATGCTTTCAAAAGCATCAGGAAGCTGTCGAAAATCCTACCCCCACAACCCTCATCCTCCTCCTCCTTCTCCTGACTCTACAGGCTTTGCCTAACATATAACCAGACCAATATATATATATATATATAAATTCGAACCCTTCGTCGTCTGTCAGTTCACATCTTGAGTGCCATAAGTCGTGTGATTAAAATCCCATCGCCCACAAGGCTAAATCCACCCACACACGCACACGCACACCCACACCCACAGCCATACACACACACACACACTGATAGAGATGGAGAAGGACGCCGTGTTGGCATTGAAGGAACATTTCAATTTGCCCATGTGGCGGCCGCAGCTGCCATGAGACATTCAAGGCGAATCACCCTCGACGACCTAGTAGACACCAGGCTTAGAAACCATTCTCGACCATCAAGGCAGAAGAACAGGAGGAGCAGAGCGGCAGTCATTCATTCGCATCAAAGGATCAGGAATGCAGCGAGTCAGAAAATAACAACGGATTTTGATTAAAGCTTTCCTTTAACCTCCCCCCACCAATCCCTGCCTCACCATCCCATCACTACCTTTGCTCTTAAATTTTTTTTTTTTTTTTTTTTTTTATAGAGTCATCGCCGTCGTCTGCGGAAGATGCCTCCTGGTATTCGCATATCATATCATGTTCCCTTTTGGGCTGGCATCAGCATTGGCATTATGTAAGATTATGGATCATAAATGGGATTCTTATCAAGCCAGTTTGGCGAAAATAAAATGTTTGCCTTGTGTCGTTAAAAGAAAAAGAAAAGAACAAAAAAAAAGAAAAGAAAAAAAAAATCGAAACTAAACAGAAAAATGAACTTACTTCCCCTCACTAACTAAGAGAAAAGAAAGTTGGCCTTTTGAAAATATTTTAGATAAATGTAGAAATATTTTTTTTGTAAATTTCAAAATAAGTGACATTCATTAACTTAAAGTCAAGAGCATATAAGCAAGATTTTAAAAGCATTAATTAATAAAAATAGTGTATTGAATTCCCAATTAAATGATATTTTTTGTCTAGGTTTCAGCTAAATATTAATTTAATTTCAATTGATTTTTAACTCTCTTAATAATTATACATATAATGCTGAATTGAAATCCATCTATGTAAAGTTAATATTTTTTTTTTAGTATTAAAGCCATAATAAATTAGATTTAGAACTCAAATTTGAGGCTGACTTATATATTCTACCAGGAAAAACTTTTGTAATATCTTAAATTTGCTTTTATTAAACCGATTTGATTTTGTAACTATTTCGGAATAACATATATATATCTATTCCTTTCCACCTCTTCATTCTTGGGAATGTTATAATTTCGAAAAACAAAATCTGATTATATATTGTAACTATTTCGGAATAACATATATATATCTATTCCTTTCGACCTCTTCATCCTTGGGAATGTCATAATTTCGAAAACCAAAATCTGATTATATATTGTAAGTAAATTGCATTCATAAATCATTTCAAATATAATCAAATCAGTTTACTCTGATTGCATATATAAAATGAACCGCATATTTGGAACAGTTTTAATTCAATTTTGTTTCTGAAGCATAGAAAATTAGGAAAACTTGTATATCATAGTCCCATTTCCCCCTCTTGTGTGTAGGAAAAAAAATAAAAGGAAGTTTTGCCATGTTTCCGATACAAGGCCACAGCATCCGGCTCCGGTACTGATGATGCTTGTGATGGTGGCGGTGGCAGTGGTGGCGGTGGTGGCGGTGGTGGCGGTGGTGGCGGTGGTGGTACATAAATACGCTTATTATCGATACTCCAAACACAATTGTGGTCACGTGTCTTGGCTGCCGCCCCTGGCATTAATCAGAAGGACATTCAAACAAGACAACAACAAAAAAAAAACTCACAAGAGAATGTGAACGTGAAAAAAAAATATACGTAAAACGTGCGAATGACTTTTGGCTGCTGTAAAAGTTAAACCCTTTTTTGTGTGACCTGATTTATGATTGATTATGGTAAGGGTTTTGAAAAAACGGAAGGGGATTGAGAGAGAGAAAGGGGGCGGGGGGGGTTGGGCAAGGGAAAAATCCTTATGGTGAGTGTTTTTGAAAGGTGTAAACAATGTTTGTAAGAGCGCACAGCTCAATGGGCCATAAAATGGCTTTGCCTCTTGGTCTTGTCCTATCTGTTTGATTGTCTGTTCTCCTGTCTGTCCTCTTCTAATGTGCTTATCTACGAGACTGCACACTTTGTTTGATCACCCTTCTAATGCCACCGCAAGTCCTTCAGGCACGCTTTTCCCAAAATCACATCAAAAATCAACAACAACAACGAAACAAAAAAAAAAAAATAAATACAAATAAAAGCATATGCTATGCAAATTTATGCAAAGACAAATTTCAATTACCACCCTGGGTGTATGTGTGTGTCTAACTGAATAAACATTTCAAAAGTTTGATAAAAAATAAATAAATATTATTAATAATAATATTAATAATGCTAAAACTTACCCGTCTTCACCTGATACTTCAATGTGGTGGCACAATCTTCAATCAATTGCTGCAATGGCAATGCCCGATCTGGTACATCCAAATCCAAAAGACGTTTCATATCCTCCGGATGATGGAAATCCAATACCTTCTCATTCCGATCATTGGTGGCCTTCACAAAATCCAACAGGACATCAACGACTTTCAATAGAAATTCACGTGTCTCAGCTCCTGCAGTGACTGTTGTGGGCAAGAGATCTGATAAGAACACAAAAAAGAACAAAAAAAAAAAGAAAGAACCAAAAAATGTTATAAGCTGTCTCTTTCTCTCACTCTTATCTATATCTATGTATAAATAAATATATATATATATATATATATATATATATATATGTATATCTTTCATATATCATAAAAAATGAAATGAAAGCGTGCGCCACTGATGACAGCTAAAATGACTTTTGTCTCTTATCTTTAAACAGGAGGCGAGGCCTCTGGAGTCATGTCATGATATATGGTTATTATTGTTATGATAATTTCCCTTCACTCGACTGCCGCCACCGGGGGGGGAAATTAAAATCAACATCAAAACCTCAGAAGGCCATAAAAAAAGAAGGAGAAAAACAACGAAAAAAAAAAAAACACCAACGTGATTTCAATTGATGGGAGTGAATTTAATCAGATAATCAGAATAGTTAGTCATTGGTTAAATTTTAAGCTAACTAACTAAGACCAATATGTATGTCAAAATATTAAAAATTTGTGATTTTTGTAGACTTCTGCATTCTTATACTTTTAATATTAGTTAGAACTGAATATTAAAGAATATATCCGTTTATTTGAAGCGAATTGAATTGAAAATATTATTTATTTATTATTGCCAAAAAACAATTAAATTATTTTGAAAATTCAATGAAATATATTTTTTAATAAATCTTTATCATTTTTAATACAAGAAAATGCTTTTAAAAAATAAATCAGCTGCAATATTTAATTAACGATCATTTTTTCATTAGCAGACAATTATTTAATTATTATAATTATTATAAACGTGAGCAATTGGAAATTAAATTGAAATAAATTGAATAAGATATTTTGGTCTGTGGAAAGTTTGTTATAATTGAAATTAATTAAACTGTTGTATTTAGAGATGAGCTCAAAATTAAGCTAATTTAAACTAAAATAAATATTAAGTACATAACAATAATAGAAATTTAGAAAAATCAAAGCAGAATTTAATAGTTTAGAAGCTCAAAAATTGGGAAAAAAATTTTGAAGTTTTTACTTGTTTATACTTATACACAGTTTATAAAATAATGGGAAACTTTTTTTGATTGAAAAATAGTCACGCTTTAAATATGAATAAAAGGCTAATATAATGAATATTATAATATTTTATTATTATTCTTTTTTTATATGAGAAACAGCTTCTGTGATTGCCGAAGAATATGGAATATGGACATATATGTACATATGTCAATATGCCGTCGGAGATTTTTGGTTATATTATATTTTATATATTTGAATGAATTTGATCTATTTATTGCAGTCCTCGGTAGATGAGTTGTCTAAGTGGCCCAGTCATTTAGGCAACTGAACAATAAGGATCCGAGTTCGAATCCCAGACTAGTGTATGGATATAGTTTTCGTCTAAGCCAAAGTCTTTAGTTGCCAGTGCTTACAAAATATAATTAGGTTTGATAGTTTACAACTATATCCAATACTTATAATAATAATAATATTTATTATCTATTTATCTATCTTATCTTTTTTATTTTCTAAGTAAAGTTCCAATTATATTATTTATTCTAATTACTTCTCGGACTTATGGCTAAGTTTTACCTTAGTATGTATATTATTAATATAAGATTGTAAATATAATACACACCAGCCAAAGGCCTTAACAGCCAGTGCTTTAGTTAAAAGTTAGTTGTAATTTCAATTATCTCTAACTCTATTAAAAATAAATAAAATTAATATTATTTTTTCTTAAATTGTTAAGCCAACTCTTAGAACTCAATATTAATTGAAGTCTATATAGTATATACATATATACTTATATAGTATGTGTAAGTGTAAGAACCTAGATAATTTTAGATAATCTTTCCAATCGAAAAAAAAATGCAATGAGACACGAGAAAAACTATCAGAAAGGACAGAAAAGGACACAATTAAATGGCAAAAATGAACTGTTAGTTAAAAATTTAATGTATAAAATGTTGAAAATTTAGTATTTAAATTTATCTTTTTGTATATATGTATATATCTATTATAATAAAGAAGTAAGTTTCTCCTATGGCCATCTGTGACCACGTATAGCCGCTGGCAAGGTCAATTCAAATTTAACACTCAGCGGGGGTGGTTGAGGGGTTGACTGTATTGCCTGTGGCTGTGGTTGCGGCTGCTGCAATTAATACCGTGGGCTTTGTAATGAAATTAATGTTGGCCACTAAGCGCCCAAGCCCTGGGCTTAACTCAATGGTTAGCCCCCAGCAGCCAGCAGTCCCATCATATTCTTATTTGCAACACCCGCTCTAAATCAATTGGAAACTTAACGTTGCGCATGATTGCCACATTGAAATAATAAAAAGAAAAAGCAACAAAAAAAAAAAAAAAACAGAAGAACATTTACTGAAACAGAGCGAGAGAGAGAGAGAGAGAGGGGGGAGGCAGGATGGTGGGTGGAATTTTTCAAATTTTGTAGCAGCCAGACAAATTGTGTAGCAATTTGAAAATTCCACAAGTTTACGTCAAAGTTAAATAAAATTTAATGTGCTTGGGTCGACTATGCTTAATGTCAAAGGCAGACGAGGCGGCACAAGAGCCAACCCTGTTCCATGTTCCATTTTCCATGTACATGTTCATGTTCATGGATGGTGCTGCTGCAGATCCTGCTGGAGTATTAAACGCAGCCGTCACACACGAGCATATGTTTCTGTCCTGCTTGCACTGGCAGAAGAAGTCGACAGGACTCGCTATGTATAGCGTGCGCAATATCCTGTGACTAAACGGTTTATGTTTGTTGTGCTTTCAATTTTGTGCACGCGTCTGGCCAGGTCCTTACATTTCTTCTGGTGGTGGCTTTTTCGCTTGACTTTTCCTCTGTTTGTCTGTTTGTTTGTTCATATATACATATATATATATATCTATATATTGTATAAGTATATGTATTTGTATTGTATGTCTATGTTTTTGTTTTCTTCGTTCTTTTTTTTTTTTTTTTTTTGGTGAGTAAAATCTGTTACAAGGCAACATTCGGTAGTTTTACGCTTCAACGAGGCCAGCAATTTATCAAGGACACGAGTGTCCTGGACAGCAAGCAAACGCTTGCCAAGTGGCCTCCGAGAGGTGGTGTGTGTGTGTGTGCTTATTTGTGTGTCCTTGTCCATGTCCTTTGCAGCATTTTGTGTTTGTCAGTATCAGTTTAACACTCATTTATTATTTGCTCAGCAAATACGATTTATGTTTAGTAATGTTAAGAACAAATATTTTACCAAGTTACTACCCGGATAATACCAAACACCGATTGGCTTTCAAAAACAGTTTCAATTAATTCATAATTTATGGCATATACTATATATAATTGTATATTTAGTTATATGAAAACTTGTCTAGAATTGGCTAGAATATGAAATTTTAGAATTTCACTAAGACTTTACCAAATGGAACAATTTGGAAAGATTTAAGAAGAACAAGTTTATGTTAATTTTTAATTGTTTAATATAAGAGAAACTTAATTTCTTTTAAAGGGGAATCGAACTGAGTTTCAATTTGGTTTAAGACCACATTCTTATATAGTTAGTATAAATGATTAATACTTATCTTAATTTAAAACTGTTATCGATGTACCGATTATACAGTATAAAGGATACTTTGATATCTTAACTTAATACTGGTTTCATTATATAACAGGTATACAGCATATATAGCATATTTTGATATCTTATCTTATTATATATAGTGTACTATGATGTCTTAACTTAAAACTGTTTTCTATGTATCAAATATATAGTATATAGCTCTGATATCTAAGTTTGAAACTGTTGTCGATATATCAGGTATACAGATATCTAAAAACTACTCTGATATCTTAACTTAAACATTTTTTCTATATCAGGGGTTAAATCTTAATAAATTTTAATAAAATGTTCTTCTGTTTAATGGAATTAGAATAATTGATCAATATAATCATTATATATCAATAGAATATTATCTCAATTTGAGATATCATTTCTGATTATTCTTATAATTTTTTTGAAAATTTTTTATGTATAAGTTTAAATTCTCGGACTCTTTGTAAAAATAGTATTAAAACAGTTTCAAAATATTCAAATTAAACAGATTCGATAAGCCCTGTCCTCAGTAAGATTAATAGCTTTGATTGAAAAATTGATTCAAAAATTATATTGAAACTGAATTAATTGGAATTATTGGCTATCGGAGTATTTGATAATACTTATATATATTTATATACATATATGAATACTAATATGATTATATTATAGAAAAATATTGTATTACTATAAATAACTGTAAATATGTCTTATTATCTTTCAATCTGTTGCTATATGCATATATAGTATGATATCAAAAGCAAGTCCTAAAAAGTCATTATTCTTATAAGCATTTTAGTTTAGAATGGATTTGGGTTTATTATTATTACATAATACTTTCTTTATAGACAAATTGTTCTAATATATTGATATTAATTGTTGATGGAATTTATGATATTAGAAATTAATTAGTTCTAATATTAATTAAAGGGAAAGTAGAACTTTTCAGTTATGATTATAGAACCATTTTACATAAAAGAATCGTTTCATTATTCTCGCATGTTTAAAGTACATACATACATATATGCATATATATATATATATATGTACTATATGTACTATATAGTAAATTTGATTTAAAAAAGAAGCAAAGATATATCTACTTACCATATGATGTTAGTTTACCCGTCCTGTCGGAGAGTTTATACCCATTCGGATTAAGCGACATTTTCTCCTCTGCAATGATAGGAATCAAAAAAAAAAGAAGAAAAGAAAATGGAAAAATATAAGTCTTGATACGCCTTAAAGTATGCTATGATTAAATCAACATGTTATGCAATCATCCGCGAGTTAACAAAACAAAGAAAAAATGACCCTGAATTAGTACAATGGTTTAGTTAAGAATCGTGTGAAACTATTCGTAAGTGTTATATAAATACAATTGCATAAGCAAATGTGTGAAAAACAGGTTAACTGAATATGCTATCGATCGATGAGTGGGTGGGATGGATGGTTAGTTGAATAAATGGTGAATAGATGGTGCTACGGAGGGAATAGTAAAGTTTCCTTGCCTAGAGCAAGGACAAGTGAAGGGCAAACTAGTGGTATGAGTTGAAGAAGAAAGAAAGAAGAGAAGGAAACATATTCTCTTCCCGTTCCCCTCTCTCTCTCTCTCTCTCTGTCACTCTCTTTCTTTCTCTCAATGTGTATATATGCATATGATATACATATATATGAGACTATATACCGATTTTATATACCAAAAAAAAAAAAAACCTGGTATTGCGCAGTAGGCGTTAAGCTAATTTCCTGTGTCTCTGTCTGGTAAGTATCTATACAGATATATATATATATATATATATATATATATATGTATACATATAGGACTCTTTCTTTCTGTGTATGTATGTGTCTGTATGTGTGTGTGTGTAAAGGATATAGACTGCGCGACAGCTGCAGTTAATGGAGAAAAACCTTGCCCGGGACCTTATGTAACATCAACAAATAAACAAAGAAGAATTTTATATATATATATATATAAGATATATATTGACTTTGTTTTGCTTAATATTGATTTTTAAGTTGTTTATTTATAAATTTTTTCTTCTTATAGTTGCTTTTTAGTTGCTTTTTTTTTTTTTTTGTTGTTTGGCTATATCTTACCGATTATCCTGCGGATATCGTCGACGTATTGCCTTAGAAAATTCACTTTGACTAAATTTTTGTTAGAACAACAGGAAGAAAACGAATAAAAAAATGTACAAAAAAAAGGGGGAGGAGGAGTAGGAGGCAAAGGCAACAATAAAGGACAACAAAATGGACGTTTGTGACGAATTGGGCGAGTGAGTTTTGAGTTTTACTTGAAGATGTTTTGCTTGATTTGATTTAAGATGCGATTTCTACAAAACTTACAAAGTTCTCGATTCAATATGCACACGCACTATACGTATATACTTTTTACTTCGTTTTTGCTTTTTTCTTTTTTATTTATTTTTTTGGGTTTAATTTTCGTCTGGATTTGGATTAGGGTTGTATTGGTTTTTCTTTTTGGATTAACGCCGAACTCGAGGACGGAGAAAATGCTGGGATAACTTTCGAATAGTTACTTCTGTCAAAAGTAGTTTTATTCAAATTTTTTTGAATATTGTAAATTTTCTCTAGTATTTCTTTTTTTTTTTTTTTGTTTTGTTATTTTTCTTTTGTTGGTATTTTGGGATGTTAAGTGAAATTGTAAGTGAAGGAGCTGCAACCTATACTCGCTGACGATCTGCGGTGCTATGAACAGCAGCATCCGTTTAGGTTGCCTACGAAGCTTTTGCCAGAGGAGACAAAATGGCTGCCCACACACAGACACACACACACACACACACACACACATATATATAGAGAGAGTTATAGAGAGAGAAAGAGCTCTTGCATAACCTTCACCAATACCAAAAGCTGATGGTATTTCATGGCTCTTTTGGCCTTATACAGCATAAATATGTATGCTATGCGATGCTATGCTATGTATGATGGTATGTGTAATGGTATGTTGATATGCTGTAGTGACGTCATGGTTACATTTTATTTTGGTCTTTTTCTTTTTTTTTTCATTTTCTGGTTTTTGGCAACCATCTTTGTATGTGGGCGGAGCCTATATAAATTATGTGGGCGGGCAACAGATACATACAGGAAGAAGGATCATCTGCGCATGCCTGACATAACACTTGAAATTTGTATCGAAAAAAAAAAAAATATATATATATATATCTATGTACATCGGGATGCCAAGCGTACATATATGGAGGGCCGGAATTGGAGGAGATGATGGGTGGCCGTCGGAACGGGGCAACGTTCACATCTGTTTTTGCTATGTGTATGTGGCAAAGTGAAGAGCTAATTAACAAACTAATTTCTGCAACTGTTTTTGACATTTACAATGTAGCTGAACTTTTTTATGAGAGTTCCGCATTTTGTTTGGTGCTTGAAGTAATTCATTTCGGAAGTCCTACTACACAATCAACTTGATAAACAATTTATATAATGTACCAGCATACATATACATATATACATATACATATACATATGTTCTATACATAGATGAAATTGGGTCAAAGCTATGCACAAAAGGAAAAAATGTAGAAAATAAATAAATAGAAAGAATAATAAAAAAGGAAACGCGAACAAATATTTTTTTGAAGCATTTCCATAGCATACATTTCAGCGTTCCTTATATAACGTGGAACAAAGTCAAGGCAAATGAAAATAAATGAACAAAAAAATCAGAGCAAAAAAAAAAAAAAAAGGAGAAAAGAAAAAAATATTGACCAAGTTTGTTGAAGCTGAAATAATAGCAGTGTCAGCAATGTGAATATTTTTTTCCTTTCCTTTTTTTCTCTCCTCTTTTTTTTTTTTTTTAAATGGGTCCTCCGCCTCTTATCTGACAGCACGCAGATGTGAAATGGAAATTTGATTGGGTTGAGGTGGGCCTTTAAGACCCTTTTTGCGTCACCATCGTCATCTGCATCAGCATCAGCATCAGCATCAGCATATGGAATTGTGCGTCAAAACCCAAAGACTTGACACAATAAAGATACTTAAAAGTTATGCCTCGATAACAATTCCATTAACAATATATATATTTATATATGTATAAATGTATGTACATATCTTGCTGTTTCTATATTAAATATGTTTAACAAGAATAATGAATGTCACTTACTTCTATATAGAGGAACTTTATAAACTTTTATCAATTAACTAGGCATAATAGATTCTAGAAAACTTAAGAAAAGACATTTTAAGAACTTGAAACATTATAATGCATTCAAAGATTCATATTAAATGAAATATGAAGTAAAACAAAGAACTATTCTATATGACTATATAATATATATATATATGACAATATAGTAATATGGTTATAATCTTTGACATAATATAATTCAAATTATTTGATATAAAGTGATAAAGTTGAATATAAATTTACATATACATATGTATAAATGTACATTTAAATATATTTTTCTTACTAATCAATAAAAAGTTTATGTGTTTGCATAGAAATATATATATATATATATATACATATATACATATATATATATAAATATATATATATATATATATATATATATATATATATATATATATATGGATATATATATATATATATATAGATACATAATCTATAATTTTAGCAAGTCTCCAGTATATCGTAATTAGAAGTTTATTCAAGTTTATTTAAATTCTCAATCAAAATCTATAATATATTATTGCCTTACAAATAAAAACTATAAAAAGTAAGAAGATAAAATAAATTGGCTTAATATAAGTCTGATATACTTATTGGTATTATTCTTAAATCAAATGTAGCAAAAAAAAAAGGAATATTTTAAACGAAATATTTTAGTTTATGTTTTAATTAAAGAACTGACTATAATGAATTCATTAGGTTAAATCTGAATTGCCTTATTGAAATATATATATACAAAGAGAAAGATATTCTTAATATATATATATATATATATATAATTTACAATTTACAAATCAAATTCAACAATAAAGTTTTAGCGATTAAGTTTTATTCACATTGATTAATTTTTATGTTTATTTCTTGACTTCGAGTTGAAATATGTAAATGCTGTAGCTAATTGAAAATATACTTATATATATATAAGTAGGTATATATATATAAATTCCAACATATTGTGTAATATAACTTGGCAGTTTATTTTGCCAATTTGTTTTTATTGTTATATTTGTTTGCCAATCTCCTCTGCTCCCACACTCTGCCACTTTTTCTCTCCCTCTCTCTCTCGCTCTCTCTCTCCCTCCCTATCTCCCTCTCTCTCACCCTCTCTCTCACTCTTTGTCTATTTCTCTCTCTCTTTCAGTCCCTATGTTCATTATGATAATATGCCATAGTGGAATGACTCTTGTGTTAGCTTATCAGTCCATAACAAATTCCCCCACTTCAATAACAAATGCTACCAATAATAATTAGGCCCTCTGCCTGGCTCCTATCACTGATTAAACTTGACAAGCCAACATCGAGCTATGCCGCCTACATGTGTTTGTCGTCTGAAGGAGATACGATTGTGAAAGGTATTTTAAGATTAACTAGAGGACGAGAACCACTACCGAAGTTTCTATACCCTTGATAAACTGATTTGCATATAATCAAATAGGACTACAGTCCATAGATAATATAGATATATATCAATATCAATATATATATAAATATGTCATTTTGGATTATATGAATTGTTATTAACATTGCACTATGAGGAATTTGACCGTTTTTTGTGCATTTAATTCATTTTTTAAAAGTTTATGTAATCGACAAATTTTGATGCCAAATGATAGATAAAAGATCAAAGCTCAAGGTTGCATACTAGGATTTTCATCATTTTGTCAGACTTTTGAGAAAACAGCTGATGAATACGCATGTTTTTTAGAAAACGTATTCGCTTTATGAAGTAAAAATTTGTAGCTCAACTTGAAGTGGTGATATTTTTAAAATAAAAAAAGATATTGAAACTCTCCTAAATGGAATTAAATAAGTCGGGTTTGTACTATGTGTTAGTAGACCTTTATTGTAGAAATTGAATGTGAGTGTGGTAATATTCGTCTAAGTTTAAACTTCTCTCAAAGGCAAATTCTAAAAAAAAATTTTAACTTTGGGATGAGTTTAAAAAAAAGTGTCCATCAGTGTCCAGTCTAAAACTTGTAGGATTCTGTTGTGTGTGTAATTGTTAATCAAATCCAGTAAGTCCCAATAGCCACAAATGGCCACAAATTTTGCAATTTCGGTTACTAGCAATTAACCTCACTTTTTCCCATATAAATTTTGACGTAAAAAAAAAATATATTGGAAGCAATGCCTAGAAATCAATTTTTGAATTAAGTGCACAAAAACTGGTCAAATTCCCCATAGTGCATTGTTTCAACTATCGGCTAAAGTGTATATACCCATTTTGATATGCTATATAAAATCTGTCATTCCATTCTCATACCAATATCCATTCCATTGATTTGCGCACTTGACGTTGTCGCGCGCAACGATAATAATAATGAAATCGCCAAATATATTTAACTATATATTAATAAATAAATGACTCTGTGTATGTGAGTGAGTGTAGTAGTGTGTGTGTGTGTGTGTGTGTGTGTTTATGTGTATGCTTATGGTGTATTGCCAGTCTATCCATCAAGTTAGTCTATATATATTTCAGTTGAGAGTTGGATTAGTTAGCTTAGTTGGCACGTATCAAACAAACAAGAAAAGAAAAGAAAAAAAAAAAACACGAGTGATCCTCAACGAAATACGAAATCTAATGTAAAAGCTTTCAACTAATGGTAAAAGGATTCATTTTGTTGTACACAGAGTTATCCAGGCGTTAAAGTGGATATTATATTGGATTAGTGTGATTCCTCCTAAATGGGAGTAACTTGACAGTTTTGTGGAAAAATAAGATTGCATTTGACAGCAGTGGAAATTTATGTAAGCTATTTAGTTCTAAGCTTATTTCTTTCCATTTCCCATCTTTCCTTAAGACCAACATTTCCTTCCTTCTTCTTTTCTTTTTTTTTTTGTTGGATTTAATATATTTTAGTTTAAGTTTTTAAATCTTAGTTTTCATGCGAATATACAGAATGTAAGATAACGTATTAGTCAGTTTGATTTTCTTATACAGAATTGAATTATATTTTGTTTTAAAATTTGCTTTTTCTTCATTTAGCTTATATATTTCGAATTTGATTTTTCTTTATTAAATTTTTTTTTCTTTATTTTGAAATTAATTTAGGTTTTTGGAAAAAAAGTAATATTGAATTAGGTTTAAGAAAAACAGATTCTATATATTAGCTTTTCAAAAATAAATTTTTACTTTGCATTCATTATATGATAGCTTTATTTCATTTCAATTATTTCTAGTTATATGATTTGAATTCAATATTGAGATACATAAAAATTCCAAAAAAAAAAAAAAAATTATATAACACCCAGAGATAATTCTTACTTTACCTTAAATTTTTGCTTTTTCTATTTTATTTCAATTAATTTATGTAATATAAATTCAATATTGAGATACATAAAAACTTCTTACTAAAATAACTTTGTCAAGTTCTTATACATATAAATTAATCCATTGGAATCTTAGAGAAAAAACAAATCTATACTTTCGTTAAAAAATAATATGAAACTATTTTCCAAACTGTTTAGAAACAATTGGTTATCAGAATTGATTTTATGAAAATAAATAAAAATTGTTTCTTAACCTAAATATATTATAATTCTGATGAAAAATTTCAATTTAAAATATTCCCTTAAAAGTCATGGGAACTAAACGATTATTTAAATAATAATTAATTCTCTCACTGTAGATTTCACAATATTTTGCATCTTTTAAACGTGTTCACCTTGGCAATAGAAAACTTTGAAGCACATTTCAACAATTGTTTGTTAGTTTTCACCTTGAAAATTTTATGTACACACAACAACAACAACAAAACAAAAAGAAAAACCAACTGATACCAAAAAGGATTCAAGTCTAAAAAGTAAATGCAATGAAAGACAATTATTTACCTGGCTGTGTTTGCACGTAGCGCAGATAGGCTCTATAACCCAGATAGGCGAAAATATTTACAATTTCAATACCACCAACAAAAAAAAAACCACAAAAAAAAAAGAATACAAGAATGTGCCGAAAAACAAGCCCAATAAAAAACAAAAGTTAATTAAAATATATATATATCTAAGTATATATATATATATATATATGTGTGTGTTTATATGGCCGAAAACTGATTGTAACGGAGTGTGGTCAAGAGAGTTAGGCTAACAGAGTTTTGATGTAACTGGCTTGGCTGGCAGCTTACAACTGTGGAGAGTGACTTGGTGACAACAACACCAAAAAAAAAAAAAAAAAAAAAAAAAAAGGAAGAGCAAAATCAGGAAGAGGACTCTTGATGGTGGAATTTAACGCATATAATTTAGAGCAGACAAAATGGAGTGTTAGTCTAAAGGAGGGCAAAGGGAAAAATAATCAATGAAATCAGCATATACCCTACATGCATATATATATATATATATATAGGTATATTTAGTACATTATATATGTGTATGTTTTTGTAAGGTCTTAGCTAACCTTAATGTTGGTTACCTATTCTGGTTGGGTTATTCAACATATTTATTTTTTTTCAGACGGTTGCATAACTCTTTGAGTTTCCCAAATCAAGCGTATGAAATAATCAGAATTCCCTGCATCATCACAATGCCAACAATTTGGATTTTTTCCTTTGGTTTCTTGTTTTTTTTTTTTTTATTATTTATTTTTTTTATTGTACACTTGATTTTTCTTCTTGTTTTTTTTTTTTTTTTGTTTTTGTTGCGTATTTTGCTGTGCAAGGAGCCTACTTTCAGGCGCGCGATAATTGCATTTTCAGCGCAATTGCTTCTATTGTAGTTGGGTTGCAAGAGGCATAGCATATTTCATCTACCGGATCCATCCATTCCAATGGAATGAACCTGCTACTCCCTACAAATAACATTACAAAACGGCCATGACTATGGCAAGCATCTCTTTCTAGCACACACACACACACACACAGATACACATACCCCAATTTTGTTTCACTGTCATTCAATGTATACCTTTCTCTCTCTCTCTCTCTCTCTCTTTCACTCATTCTCACTCACTCACACTTTGTTTCTTTCTCTCTTTGACTTGCCACTTTTATAGCCCCCACTTAAAGTATGCCTGGCATTTACATATATCCTTATCAACTCCTATTGGCTGTTGGTCTCATCTGTTGTGCGCCGACTCAGGGTTTTGTGACGTCATCATCAACAACAGCAGCAGGAGCAGCATCCACATCTACCGTTACAGCAGATAAGGCATATTCCAATTCAAAATTGCTACAAACTTTGGGGGATGCTGCCAAATCCTTGCAAGCAGCACAAAAAAGCCTTGAAGCTGCTGCTCAGTTTCAAACACCGAGTGTAGTTCAGGATTTGAGTTTGGTGTGTAAAGAGCTCTGCGGGTAAGTCAACGAAATATGTTTTTGACTAACCTTTAACCTCCAGTCAAAAGATTTGTGTTCAAGTGTTTATCAAAAACCAAGAGAATTTAACAAGTTTTGTAATTGTGAAATAAATTACATTATTGTCACATTTTTTTTCTAGTGGCTAATAATAAGTTGTATATCTTCTCGTTTTTTTTTTTTTGAGTGTATTGTTTATAAACAATTTGTTTTTTTTTTGCAATTTTTTTTTCTTGTAATACAATATGCCATTGGTGATAATATAAATGACAAGTGTTTAATATTTGTCTGTTTATTGTTGTTGTTTTTTTTTTTTTTAACAAATTTCAGAGCTGGCCTGGGCGTTGCGCGATGTGGAAGCTATTGCGCGACGCCTGTTGGCGGCGACATGGCCAAAACTACCATCCTGAGCCCAAAATTTGATTTGGCTAAATGCAAACAGTTGTGTGGACTGCATTTGGGTGAGTTCCAACTAGAACTAATATTAATTTCACAAACATATATAAATATCAAATCATCATCAAATTGATATAATAATAATATATCAGATCGATTATTTATATAAAAAGATCCAAATAAATTATTTTTAAGATATTCAATTAGATTTTCAAAACTACAGTTTTTATATAGAAAATGTTTTTTTTAATTACAATTATTCCTTTAAAATAGCTTAACTAAATTTCATGATTGTTTTGTTTTGCATTTGTTTAATTTGTTTTATTTTTTTCTTTTCGTTTAAAATAAAATAAACAAATCACAAAACTGTTTTGGCTTCTAACTTAATAGTTTTTCATCATTTTATAAGCTCTCAATATTATTTTGAAATAAATTTTGGGCTAAATAAACAAAGTCTATCCTAAAGGAATGATCGATTGTATCTTTTTGATCTTTCGATTGCAATCTCCTTGTTTATCATGACTTTTGTATATCCTTCAAAATAATACTCTTTAATTAATAAATATTTATTATTATTACTCTTTAAATAATTAATTTTTTAAATTAGCAACATGATTTTTGATGAATCGAGGATCTTATATAGGGATTTTTTGTTTCACTAGCAGTCCATATCAGATATATATATATTATACAAATTACAAAGGTACAATTTATCACGAATAATATTTAAGATCAATCACAAGTTTAGGTACAAAAAACTGTCTCTACGTTGAATATATTTACATATATCCTTAAAAATGATCTATCATAAAAAAGTTAGAAAAAACTTATTGTTTTACTTATTTAGATATGAACATTTATTTTAATTATGAATGGTTAATATCAGTTTAATATATTTTTTTAGCAATTTTATCAAATATCAAAATCAAATCAAATATGTAATTATCATATATGCGAAACATTAAATTGGCTATCAATTTAGATACAAATATTATGAATTTTGAAATATAAAATAGGAGATCTGTTTTGAGGCAAAATTGATTACACAAATCCATAGTACTAATTTGTTAGTATAATAATTATACTATAGTTAAATGCTAAATATTAAATATATATAAAGAGTGAAAATATAAATCGTAAACTTAATCGTAATCGTGGTACACATCTTCTCATTTTCCCAGAGAACAAGCTAGTTACCATTTTAAGTTATCTTTTTAGTATATATATTTAATAAAACTAATTATATAAATGATAATGAATATATTTGAAATGCATACAGGTTTTATATATCCGATTATAGTTTCATTTTTGAATCCATATACATAGTTGTTTTTAAAAATTTACATTTTTACTTTTGCTTTCTATAGTAATATTTAATATTATTTAGATCTGACATTAAATGTGATAAAATTGTTCTAGTCGACACTTTTCTAAATAAAACAAAATTGTTTATACAATTTTCCATACGATTGGTCAAATTTTCTTAAATTTTTGAAAACAAAAACTAAAAATGTTCAATATTTATTTATTTATATTTATATTTTTTTTATATTTAGAATATTTGGGAATTTATCAAAATTGATAATAATATATATAATATACTTTATACATTACATTATTAAATAATTATACTTTATTAGCATGTCTCTGTCATATTTTTTGTTTGTTTTTGATTTCTATTTAAACTTATTGTTTTTAAATATATGTAACCAAAACTAAATTATATATACATAAGTTTGCAAACATGTCCAGTTTAAGTCATAATGATTTCTATATTATTCCAATTATTTTAGGGATCGTTATTGATCCAGAAAAATGATAAAAATAATTTGAGCATTGTTTACTAATAGTTGGGATAACGAACTTTCGAAATATTTTAAGAACTTTGATCAAAGCCATTTCTGAAATAGAAAAATATATGTTTTAAACTTATATGTTAAATACGTTTCATAATTACCTTTAACTTTTATCGCATAATATTCTAAAACTTATCAGTTTTCATTATGCAGACGGCCTTGATTGTGAGTGTGATGACAGCAGCAGGATCATAGAAGATGGAATCATATCTGATGAGATATCTTCGAATGCTTTTGGGGATCGACTATGTTCGAGTTATTGCCAACAGCGTCGGAACACTCTATCTGGATGCAGTCCATGTCAATTGATTGTTAATGCTATTATTGATGGAGATCTGGATGTCGATAGTGAGAAGAAGATGAAATTGATGATGGTCAGTGGAATGCAGAGCATAACTACACATGGTACCGATCCGAGTGATTATCTAACCAAGGCCGAGGATGCTCTGGCCAGTGCTGCTGTGGCAGTGGCCGAAGAGACAACCGATACACCAGATTGGAACGAATTGTGCAAGATGCTCTGCAAGACTGGCGATGGCGGGTCTTTGTGCAACTGTGATTTATCACCATTTTCCACCTAATCTTTAATCAAGATTAGGCACTCGAAAGGTGTTTAAATCACAAAAAAAAAAAAAAAAAAATTAATAAATAAATAAATAAATAAAAACAAAACAAAATCAAGAACAAAAACTTAACCAAAACAAATAATAATACAAAAATATGAATTATTGAATACAATTTTGAAATAATTTCAAATTTATGTTTTTCGTTTGCGTTAAAATGCTAGTGTTGTCATTATATTAATTATACAATGTTTGTTCATTACAAAATTGTTTTAGTTCAATTGTATTATACAACCAAAACAAGAAAAAAAAAATTAACAAAAAAAAAAGAAGGAAGGAAAAAAACCAAATACAAAATTATATATATTCATATATATAAAAATATGAAAGCAACAAAAAAAAAAACAACAACATCCCTATGCGAATCAATTAATTTGTAATTAATTTCAATTAAAAGAAAATATAGTCAACTAAGCAAAAAAGGAAGAAAAGAAAGAAGAAGTAAAACACATAAATGTTAAACAACAAAAAAGAAGAAGAAAAACAACAACAACAATTGCTTCTGAAAACACATTTTTGAGTTTAAAAAATTCTGAAATTAAAAAGAAAAGAAAGTAACAGCAAAATCACTAAAGGGCTTCCAGCGCATTGATCTTTATGACGATCTTTAAACGGATCTCGAGAACTTTGCCACAAACCCCCAAAAAAAACTAGAACAAACAACAAAAAAAAAAAAAAAAATCTCTATATGAGAACTTCTAAAATGAAATCAACCAATTAATATCAAAAATACACAACATATCGAAAACAATTATTTACATAACACATTTAAACTATTAACTATTATTTTATTTCAATTTAATTTTATTTTTTGTTTCCTTTCATTGTTTAATTTTTATTTTTGTTGTTTAGTGAAATCAGCATATCAATTTGACTAAAGGCAGAAGGACAAATTGATTAAGCAAATAAATATATATTTATTCATTGTTTTTTATTTTTTTTTTTTTTTTGTTTTTAATTTGAAATAAAAAAATAAAAAGAAAAGAAAAAGCAAACAAACAAACCAAAACGACCGGCATCAATTATATATTAACAATTATATATATGAAATACATATAATATATATTAACCATGAGTTTAGTGTTGGTTAAAATCATAAAAAATATATATATATATATAAATATTGTATATCTGAAATAACTTTGGTCTATACAAAATGAAACACAGAAAAATGAGTTGCGATTGCAAATCAAGAAAATAACTCATTTAATCACAACCAAAATGGAAGGCATTAATTAAATAAGTGTATTTAACAATATCTAAATGTTTATACATATATATACTCTATATAGTATATGCTATATATATATATACACCTATACTTACCTATATATATACATATATAATAACTATAATAATTATAATTTAAAAAATGTTTGGAAGACATTTTTCGCATTGCAAATGGAAGATATTTATGTATTTAAGAACAACTAACAACATCAGTTAAAAACCAAGAAAACTTCAACTAATAACGTTAAAAACAAAGGAATTGTGTTTTGTGGAAGACACAACAACAACATCAACAAATTCGAAGGCTAAAACAACAACATCGTTTTATGCCCAAGAATCCACAACAAAACCAAAAAAAAAACAACATTATAATAATATAACAATTTATTTCTATATACTATCTATATATACATATATTACCAATAACAAAACAATTATATATGTTAACCAACATATATATATATATATATATATTTAACCGGCTAGCACACGTTGTTCGTGTCAAAACATTCAAAACGCGACGCTGTGACTGACAATAATTAAATATATGAATATATATATATATATATATTTATATACATTATAAACAATTTATGTGTGTGTACAATTTTTTGAAGCATAACTATATTATCTAAACCAATATTAAAATTTTCAAAAATATTTACTTGCACTTAACTTATATAAAAACAAAAACCTAGATGTTTGTAATTGCACCAAATAAAAAAAACGACAACAAAAAAATCAAAAAAAAAAAAAGACTATTTAGCACAAAAAATATAATAATGAATAAAAGAAAAAAGAAAATCAGAGCACATTCATTGATAATCCTAACTAAATGCGGCTTCAATATGTATCCGGGTGTGTAGCATGTTAAATATCATATCAATATGTATGTATTATCAATATCTTATCTAAATAAAACTAAAACTAAAGAAAAAAACTAAAAGAACAACAACAACAATATATATATATACATATATATATTATTATATGTATATTCTAATGCACTTTACATTTATGTATATGTATATGTGTTAGGCGTTGCGTTTCTGCCATGAATACATACTTACCACAAATACATGAACACACCCACACTTAACAAACGGAAGACATTACCAAGGCTCAAAAACAAAACAAAACAAATCACACAAACAAATCTATAAAAAAAAAGAGTTAATCAAAAAAAAAAAAAAAACAAATCAAAATGGAAGGACGAAAGAAAAAACATCATCATCAATTACAAATGAAATCGAATCGGAACCGTTTCGCATTTTATGTTTAAAAAAATCAAAAACCAACAGAGGTAGCTAAACAAATAAGGCAAGATAAACAGTTAGCAAAAATAAAAACTAAAAAAAAATAAATTATTATATTTGAGAAACCAACAAGCTTAAATAGAGAAAACTTAGTCAAAGAAATTTAAAGACAATTCCATATATGAAGAGAATAATCAACAACAAACTACACACAAAGCAAAACAACAAAATTCCATACATTCAACTAATAATAAAACAAATATGTATATTATGTGTTAAATGTTGTAAAGCCCCTCTAAAAAAAAGAACAAAAAAAAAAAAAAAAACAAACCAAAAAAACTTTTTTTTTTTCCTTTTAAGTGGATCTACTGGTGAACTTCTTACGAACTTTTATTTGGTTAACATGTAGTTGGAAAGATTATTGAAAAGGACATTGTTTCAGTTTTGTCACAAACTGTTTTCAACATGATGCACATTTAGAAAGGAACAACTACATATGTTTTCTTAATAAAAGGAAAAGCTAGAAAAAGTGTTGTAGCAGGTTATTATGAAATGTTTCTTTGACTTATCCTATTTCTCGTAAAAGCTTAATTTAGGAATTTGGCATTCCTCTAAAAGTTAACATTTAGCTGCCCTAAACAAGCGTTCTCAAGTTATAGTTGTGTTTTCATAGATATTATCTGTACCCCTAATTATTTTAACAAATTTCAATCATTTCATTTGGGTAAACTAAGAAATGGTAACAAATGCATTTTTCCCAAAAAAAAAATAATATAACTTGATTTAGTATTTGTATATACTTTACCATATACAAATTTCTCGGCCATGTAAATTTGCTTATTACATGATACACAACCTTTACAAGCAATATGAAAGCTTTAGTTTGAAACGCTTACCAAAAAGCTGTAAAGCTTTCAAACTGTTTTTGGCACTCTAGCGCCACAGCAGGGTCCCCAAATTAGCGGCAATTCAAATTTAAATTTAAAAAATTTATTCATTAATTTTGTTAATATATATTTAATATTTTATTGTTTCATTATTTTCATACGCAATCCATATATAAACCAATGCTAACATAAATTGGACGTTTTCCTTACATTTTTCTTTTTATCTAATTAAATAAAAAGTTAATGTTATCATCATCATATGTATTTAACAAATTCTTGAGTTATACGAATAAAAACATTTTAACTAATTTGTATTAAATAGAAAAAAAAAACCATTAAAAAGGAAGATTTTAAGTAGTTACTAGTTACATAGTTAATTGTGGATTGTGCTTAGCGCCTTGGGCCCCATTCATTAAGTACACTCACACACACACACACGTACATACATAATACACAATTCACGCACGCACACACACACACACACGCATAAAGAGAAGGCGACTTAGTTGCAGTTAACCAAAACTTTACACAAAATAAATTTAATTAGTTTTAACAGAGCTTACGAAAGTGGTGAGTTGTACAAAAATTTCAATTTAGCATATACAATTAATTAATTGTTTGATAGGTTACGATAGTTGTGTCTCGTAGTCCACTTACGAATTAATAAAAGGCTTATCAAAAACCTTGTTTCTGTTTCTTGTTTAGTTTTGTTTTGTCTGTTTTTTTTTTTTTTTTTTTTTTTTGTTTGGGAGTTATTACAGTTTTTTCAATTGGCAAGTATGTTTGTTCATTTCGTTCTTTTTTTCCTTTTTTTTTTTTTGTTTTTGTTTGTTTCTTTGTTGTATTGCGCTTAGTCGGTTAGCTTAGTTTATAGTATTAGTATATTAATTCGAGTGTCTTTTTGTTGGTGTCATTTGAATTCTATAGTTTGTTTTTGTTTTCTTTTTTTTTGTAAGGTCCCTAACTAACCGACATGCGATTAGCTAGTAGTCATCATCATTCGTTGGGAAATTCATCAATGCGACAGTGCACTGCATGTTCAAGTACCTCCAGACTAGCATAGTCTAATTCCTTGACCAGGCACAGGCATGCCGACAATAGATTGGAATTCTATTTAAAATTAAATGCATTATTCAATTCATTTCATTTTAAACTTATTATATTAATTTTAACATACCCGATTAACCGGACGACGATGATAGCCGGAATAATGATTCATCACATTGGCTGAGACATTGCTAACTGAATCACTACATCGCACCTCTGGGCGTCTAAAAAGATAAATTGAATCGTTTATGATAGGATTGCTATTGTTGCTATTAGGATAACGATATCTGTAAAAAAAATTTATCAAAAATAAACAAAAACAAACCAAAAAGAGAAAAAAAAAACAAGCAGAAGAAAAAGCTAAATACATAATAGATAATGATTGACCAAACCTTGCTCTTTGTCTCTCCTCTGATTCCCATTCACCACCATTTTCACGAGCATTTCCATTCCTATAGCCATAAGCACGATCTCCACTATCACCACCACCACTGGCACCGGCACTACCAGCAACACGTCTCTGTGTAAGATTTAAATGCATTTGACTGCCATATGGATTATGAGAATGCTGTTGATGTTCCTCCCATTCGGTTAAATCTGTCTGACTATGACGATAATGTGCTGGATACGTGGGACGATCCGATTGATAGTATTCCTAAAATATAATAGAGATATATATACCACAAATCAAAATCAATGTAATATATGCATATATATATACACACAATATTTATATTGTTAATATTTACTTTAGGATATAACGAAATTAATTGTGTATTTCTTACCTTCATGGAATGTGTAGATATGCTGGGCGGCAGAGGAGTTGGTCTAACTTCTCTGTAGCCGGCATGTGGACTCTCCTGATCAGAGCCCGGTGAGCGCTAGTTAATATTTAATAATAATGATTGTTGTGCAATAAAAATTTTGGTTAATTGTAAATGGTTTTTTTTTTTTTTCTTAAGCTTATTTGCAAATGAACCAAGAGTAGTAAGACCTCACCCTTTGTCAACTATCAGTATATGGCATTGAAATTGGTTATATATATAAATATATGTGCGTATATAGAATACGTAAATATCTGATTTTATTCTCTCTCAAAGTCAAATGACGTTTGCCCATCGCGTGACTCGTTCACGCGTAACACTGGCAGCGCCAGAGTTGACATAGCATAATGGGAAGGGAGAGGGTAACTGAAGTGTGACGAAGGTAGGTCGGTCGGTCTTTCTCTCTAGGGCTCGTCCATAAGCTCATCATCATCAATTTTTATATATGTACATATATATATATATAGTCATAGTTATTTATGATAATTATGGTTAGAAAATAGGGTTCTTACATCGTTTTGATGATAGGAAGTGCGATGCTCTTTTGTTATGATATTATGTTTAGGCGATGGCGGATGTACAAGTTCCTGGTGGAAAATTGGGGTAAAAGGTAAAGAATATATAATTAGGTTAGTATTTACAATCAGATGAAAAAGCAAAACAAATTATCTCTCCTACATCTCATACATTATATATATTTATATTTCTTTTTATTTAACCGATACTATATTTTTACTTTATCCTCTTTGATTTCAGAATTAATTTTTATTTTTAAACCTTTTTTTATTAGATCTACTAATAAATAAAAAAAATTAATTTATTTTTAATCCGAATTTAATTTTAATTTTTTTAAGCTTTTCTGCTATTAGATCACAAATTACATTCGTTTCGATTTGGCTATTAACATTTACATATATATATATATATATATATATAACTTTTTAGATCACAAATTAAATTCGATTTGTTTTGGCTATTAAAAAAATAAAAAAGAAAAGTTAATCTAAGATTATTACCTTTGTGGGTGTCGGAGGTTCTGAGTTAAGCATTTGATTATTATAAAAATCAATATTATTTGCCATGATGGATGATCCATCGCTGTTATTAGCAATTGGACTTGCTAATTGCGGCGGCTTGTTAATTGATAGAGAGAGTTTAAGGCATCATAGAGGGGAGTGGGAAGGAAGGGTGTTTAAAACAAAGGAGTTAGTTAGTGTTAAGTTAGTTAGATGAAACCTAGTTAAGTCATGGGATCTAACATATAACAATAGAATACATTTACCTCTCTTATGGGGCTTGAACTGCAACGTTGCATTTGTGCCTGTTGCTGATGTTGTTGTTGTTGCTGCTGTTGCTGTGGATAATATTGCTGTTGTATTGACGGTGGAGAATGTTGTGGATAATTGTGCTGTTGTTGCTGCTGTTGATGTTGTTGTTGTTGTTGTTGATGGTGGTGTTGGTGTTGAATCTGCTGTGGTGAGCTGCTATGTTGCTGCGGCGGCAGCGGCTGCTGTTGCTGTTGTTGTTGTTGTTGCTGCTGATGTTGTTGTTGCTGCTGATGTTGTTGCTGTTGTTGTTGTTGTTGTTGTTGCTGCTGATGTTGCTGTTGCTGCTGATGTTGCTGATGTTGCTGTGGAGCTTCATAACCGTACCCATCATCCTCATTTTTATCACGCAATGCCTCATCCAACTCCTCTTGGGTGACATCTATATTATCAAGTTTCTTTAGATTGGGTAAAATGCGTAATACAGTCGCACGATAGCTGGTATTAGATATAGATATTTAGATGATATTAAATGGCTTCACTGATTGATTGATTGATTAATTGATATCCCTAATTGATATTTAATACTCACTTTGTTCCCTCTCCTTCACAGCATGGATTTTCCTCTAGCCATAGATATTTTAATAATGGCAAGTTTTGTAAAAAGGAAACCTCATGGATATTACTGATATTGTTTTTACGTAAATATAATTCCTGTAACTTAGTGCAGTCTTCAAATGGTGCCAATGAGGCAATATTATTAACGCTAAAAAGAGAGATCAAATGACAATTTATTGGTTTATTATTGATTAAATGGCATCTGTTCGTCATTTTTCAGATATAAGACGTTATAAATCTTGAAGATCTATAAGAGTTATCACTGCAATATAACTTATTATATGCCTCTAATTGGTAATCTTTAAGAAATAAGCCCTTATACATATATATTACACCTATGAATGAGATTTATTTAAAAATAATATTTTATTTAAGATAAAGATTAATTAATAATTATTAAATTAATGATTTCTTTTTTGGAGAAGAACTTTTTGCATTATTGTTATAATTATTTGTATTTATTTTATTATTTTTAGCATTATTATTATTCTTATTATTATTCTTGATCGGTTCGTAAATTAATAAACTTCATAAATTTTCAAATAATTATTTACTTCTCTCCCTCCAAAAAATAAAATATAATTAAAAAATAAAAAGAATGGGAAATTTTTAAATGCTATTTTAGATCTATGATCCTAGATCTTAGAACTAAAAGATGTGCAAGACAATTTAACTCTTAAGATGTATATCTATGTATCTATCTATGTATATCATAGATCCGAAAGATCTTTTAGATCAGATCTAAAAGTACAAAATCTTATACCAATTAGAGGCCCTATAATCAAACATTATATAGTCATATACATATATATCACTTTAAATGATCCGATCGATTCGTATATAAGTTTTGCAGGTTATATTGCTTCGCACTCGTGTTTATTGAATGACAAAGAAAGAAGGCGCCTCCCAACTAAGTGGCCATGAATCATTCAAAAATTATGCTACATTCAGGGATCCGATCCAGAACCCATCCCATGACAAGAGAGATACATTTTTCTTTAGTTTTGCTGCTGCTGCCGCCGCATGAGGTCATTAACTCTCTTTTAAAGAATCTTTTTAAAGAAAGTCGTGTCGTCTTCCAAGTAAAAGAATAAGTAGTAGTAGTATTAGTAGAATTCGAAATGCCGTTAAGATGATGTGATGAGAGGCAAAGGAGGAGGAGGAGGAGGAGGAGGAGGAGAGAATGAGAAATAAAGAAACATGTAGAAGAAAGAAGCAAATATGTTCATTGTCATCATTTATCATTAAGTCTTTGTTGTCTTCGTCTTTTGTCTAGGTCAGTGCGAAGACTCATTGTTGCTTAACACTTTTTTTTAAACACTCTTTGTTAATGATGTTTATACCGATGTATAAATGTATATATAGGTATATATATACATTTTTTTTTTAAATTTGCTAATTACTTTGCAATGGCCAATTGACTGTGAAAGGCGCGTGCTTTGATTACTTTTCTCGTTTGTCATTCAATTCGTTTCCTTCTTTTTTTCCAGAGATAAGATAATATATACATAGTAATACAATATGCATATGGAAGTGAAAATTTTATAAATAAATTGCTAAACTTAGACAAGAGCAGCAGCAGCAGCCGTAGTAGTAGCAAATGGCACATGGGTGCATTGGCTTGAAGTTTGGAGAGATCTATATATAGATGAGAGGCAATCGAAGTATATATATATATATGTATACACACGCACACACACACACATAATTAGAGAGCGGGAAATTTTCCTTGTCAAGGTTAAGATACTTAAGGCTCAAGTCCCCATACACGCAATGCAAATCAATATCATTAACATTTACCTATACCAAACGAAAGAAACCCGATTTATGGTTTCATAGATTGTACAAGAGGTCTTTCTGCCTGCCATTGCCTAGCACAACAAATAACGACTTCAAGACCCTCAATAACTCCACCTATTTCATCTTACCCCCCCTCACACCTCATGTGCCAACATTCGGGCCATAAATGGCAAACAAACCGATTCGAACGAGGGCAAACAAAAACCCCTTGCCCAACGGCCTGAAACATGAATGTTTTTCCTTCTTTTTTTTTATATACATATATATATATCTACCTATATAGACTTTAGATATCGAGGGGCCCATAGAAGTGAATGGGGCTGTAGACGAACTATGTTGCCTTTATCTATATACTTAGCCGATAAAGCTTTGATTGCTACAATAGCCCACTTGACAGGTAAATGGAAAGAGGAAGTAGCATAGGTATTATATAGATTTATATATATATAAACAAACACACACACACACAAACACACTCACACACAATGTACTTCTTGAGATTCAGTGAAGAAAGTGTAGATGCTAGTGGCAACTGCAACTAACTGAAGGTAATTGTTAATTGAGTAACTTAACCGGTTTTAAAAATATTGTAAATATTTATTCTATTCCAAAGTGCAATAAATAATTTGTCTAGCTACTGCAAAATCGTATATATACTTCTCTATATATACTTAAATGTACTTCCAAAGAACAAAATTTCCAGATTTTTTCTTTGAATTGCATTGGGCTAACAAAACTATCTGCTTTAAGCCATACAAATGGATACATTTGAAGCCATTAGATCGGTGATTTAACAATTGGATCAGTAATATCTATTGCCATAGTCTGTAATGTCTCTAGGAAAAAGTTTGAAGGCATTATTGGCCAATAGGTTAAAGTTGTAGATTCTGAGAAATCGCCTTTTCTATCAGATATTATTTAACAATTTCTCTTGGCAAAGCTTTTCTATAAGACATATGTATATATTTAAATCAGCTTAAAGTTATGATCTGTAAGAAATACATGCTTATAATTCAATAAGATACAATTCAGATACACAAGATAATTAATAATACTGAAGCAACTATTAAAATATAACATTAATAACTAAATAATAGTCGAACTGATTATTTATGTTAAATCACAGTAAGCAATATTAAATCTGGCCAATGGCATAGAAAACTATATATACATATGCTTATACACATAAAATGTACATTATACATATAAGTATACATATATATATATATATATATATATATAATTTGATATGTATATGTACAAAATAATCCGAAACATTTGCTTGCAAATTGATTTTTAAACAACCTTGACAATCAAAACAAACTGAAAAAATGATTCTTTCCTTAAAAGGCCATCAAAAATAAAAAAAAAAAGGAGAAAAAAACAAAATGCAATGACAGGCAAGATATACTCTTGGCATTATCATCACCTACGTGCACTTCAAGCAAAAGTATCTCAAGTTCCTACATCAAGTATCCATATATGTACAATATAGATATACAGATGTATATATATAAATATATATACATATGATACAAGTACAATACACATTCAAGAGCAAATTGTATGTTGTAGCAGCCCTTCCTACGCACATTTATTCAACAGTCAAGGCAGAGTCATATACATAGAGAGCCCAGTCAGCGAGCCAGACCAGCTAACACCAAACGGCCAAGTAGTTTTTGCCAATTTTGGTCGTCTCCTCTCCCACGACTTTTAGTTTTCCATTTCGCTTAGCTGTCTTTTTGGCCCGCATAGTGACGATACGTTCGCTGCCTTTGACTGCCTTTGCCTGCTTTTTTTTTTTTTTTTTTTTCTTGCATTAATTACGCGCTTGAGCGTGCCAAAGTTTTCGTTATTTTGTATAGCTTTTCGCTTGCCTAATAACATTGCGATGACATCATTTGAGACTGTAATATATCTCAGCTGTTTATATGTTTATAGTCATTATATCTCCCGACTTGCTGTGAAATTGAAATCAATCAAAAAGACGGCAGCAGCAGCCAGTAGTAGTAGTAGTAGTAGTAGCTATAGAAACAGATATATATATATCTATATAGACAGACAGACAGACAGACATTCAGACTGACACAAACCAAGAGGAAATGAGGAGACCGTTTATGATATGATGAGATGAACTGAAGACCAATTTAAGCAAAAATTCTATTTGTACTATAATTAACCGACTTACCTAAGCGCCAAAACTTCAACACCGCGCATACGCCTGATTATGGAGACATCGGTGAGATCACTGCCCCTGAAAATAAAAATTGATTTAATATAAATTCAAATATGGAATTTGAAAAAAAATATGACTAAACCAAATCACACACTTCTAAAGCGTCAATTATTGAAATTAATTCTCAATTTTGGTTTACAGGCTATTCCTGTCGTATACACAATAAATCAATATCCTTTGGAATATTGAATAACAATCCAATTCAAAGATTAAGACATTAAATTTATGATTAAATCAAAGATTTAAAATTAAGATTGAAATTTACATTTAAAGATAAAAAGGTGAAAAATATTCATACTTAAACGATTAAAATATTTAGCTTTTCCTATATTTCCTTACACTCATTTTCATTTATTTAAAGATTGCCTAGCAACAAATTTCATAATTCAAATATTGAAAATTTGAAGTCAAAATGAGTTGAATAATTTTCCTCTTGGCTTTATTCTCTAGCATTTTCATGGCACTCTAAGCTCTTAAGTGGCGGCAGCATGCAACGTTTTACCACTTTAGGAGTCATGACTTGGCACAGATAGATACTATATATACATACATACATATACGTGTACATTACGGAATATGTCCAAAGTGTGGACACTTCTAAACTGGTTAGAAGATTTGCCTTCAGATTGTGGGTCAAACTAAAGGAGAAAGAAATGCATGACGACGACGACGACGAGAAGAGGAGAAGGAGAAGAAGAAGGAGGTGAAGGCAAAGTGAAAGCCAGTCAACCAAGCAACTAACAAAACTACATCAGCAACAAATACAACAACCAGCAACAAGAAACAAACAAAACAAAAAAAAAAAAATATACAACAAAAAAGTGGGCAGATCTCCCGTCTAGATCAAAGCTCAAAAGTTAGGCTTTCACTCTATGCCAGATAGCTTATGCTACCTGCTATTAGTTGTTGCTGCCGTTTGTTTGGTGTTGCTGTTGTTGCTGCTGTTGTTGTTGTATTGCTGCTGCACCTGCATCAAATTGTGCTACAATTGAAATTGAAACTGAAAAAATGAAACAACGGACGCTCTCGGTCAAAAGACCTAAATACGATCACGTACCCAATGAAAGGGTAAAGAAAAACTGTATACCCTGGTCTAATATCTAATATCTATAAATCGGTTCTACTAGTACCCAATCTATTGAATCATATATATCTAACGAATAAATCGGAAATTCAATAATTTAAAAATAATATATTGATGTTGTATAAATATAAATAGACGAAATGAAATATAACTAAAAATAATAAATATAAAAATATATTTAGGAAGCTGCATATATATTTTCCTTCTTTAATATATATATATATATATTGCCATATAAATACATACATATATATATGAATACATTCATATGATTGATTGATATAAAACCTATAGATAGATTGTAGAAGCTGCAGACTATTAATTCGAAATTCGAAAGCTATGGACATTTCTAACAGTGTAAGGCCTATACATACATATATAGTTGGTTGATAAGGGTATTTGAAACTTACCAGCAATTTAGTTTTTTAATTAAGCCCAAATCAGATTGTTTAGCACGGGCAATGACCATTTCCTCCGTTAGGCGCGTCATATTGTATGAATTTGACCCGGTATATATATATAAACCGAACAGGTGTGTGTGGCTTTTGGCCAACAAATAAACAAATTTTAACAAAAAAAAAAAAGGGGGGAAAAACTAACAAAAAAAAATAGCAACCAACAAAAGACAATCAACACACACACAAAAGGTTATGTCCAAAGAAATGTTTATGTTGTTGCTGCTGTTATTATTATTATTGTTGTTGCTGTTGCTGCTGCTGTTGCTGTTGCTGTTGCTGTTTTTGTAACCGCTGAAGTATCGCACACGTTGTAGGCGTTGCTATATTTGCAATTTTATAATTATCTGTCTCAGCTTCCAGCTCTGGGCGCCGTTTTGGTTGAAAAGTGGTTGGTAGTGATGGAGGTGGTGTTGTTGTTGTTGTTGTTGTTGTTGGTGCTAGTAGTGGTGGTGATGGCGGTGGTGTTGGAGGCGATGGCGGAGGGAAGCCCAAAAGCTTCGTCTCCTCGTATTGGTTTTGGATGACTAAGCTGCGGTTGTTGCGCTTTATATATTTTGCTTTTTGTTTTTGGTTTTTTCACTATTAACGTAATTTAACTTTTATACGTTTGGACGCTGTTGCGCTATCTCTTACACTTGCCTTTTATTATTAATATTATTGTTGTTGTTGTTGTTGTTGTTGTTGTTTTGCTGCTGTTGTTGCTGATGATGTTGATGTTGCTGTCGTTGTTGTTGTTGTTATTTACTTATATTACTTTTTTCTTCTTTTTAATGATGTCGACTGGTGCTGTTGCTGTTGTATACTGAACACGAGACTGGGGGAGGAGCGGGGAAAACTAAGATACTTGTAATTTTGACAGTATTTTCTTTGGGGCGGGGGGATATGTTCGGGGATCGATTTTTCTATTCACTCTTTACACTAGTAAAATACCCGTGTGTTCAGTGTGACTGCTGATATCGTTATGATGAGATTGTGTCGTATTGTATACTACCTTAACAATAAAGTGTTTTGAACGAAAAGTCAATGGTTGATTGTTGAAAATGATTTCAATAATTTTTCAAAGACACAAAATGTTTAGTGTAATGTTCAAAAATAAAAGATTTTCCGCTGATTGTTGTGTGCTAGAGCGAGACGGCAAACGCCCTTGTTGCCCGTGGCCAACAATAGTTCGGTTCGAGTTGATTTTTTTTTTTCAACGCTGCGCGTTGCGTACGGCAAGACAGCGCTTTATAAACTAAATTGAGAGAGCTTATTGGGGAGTCAGCCCCAAAAGACACGGTGAGCGTTCGTAAAGAGATAAAGAGAGAGAGAGCGAATAGAAGCTTTCATTGCATTATTGTAAACATAAACAACACAGCCGGCTAACTGAAAAATACGTAAGGCCCAAATGAAAGATAGAGAGCATATGTTAACAAGTGAGTACAAAAACCCCACTAAATTTACCCATATCCCCATCAGTGCTGTCGGTTGGGCTTTTTTGGCTTAAACGATAAGCTTTTCTGGTCTACCATGTGAAATGAAATGAGCTTATTTAGTTTTTATTTCAAATAGGATCTTCTTGATCGCACTTCCGTAAGATTCTTTGTAAACTGCTTTCTTATTTGATTGAACGGATTGCCTTTATCATGCGTACAAACCTTTCCTTTGTACTATATAAAAATTACATACATATATGCTGTGCTTAACTTGAATTTGGAAAAAGAAATTTGGGGTATGTTGACATATAATGGAAAGCTAGCTTTTATTTTGTGCTTCATTTTATGAGAGTAACATCATTAGAAGATTTTTCGAGAATATTAATTTATTTTAAAACAAATTGTAACGTTTTTTACAGTCAGTGAATCACATGCGCCTTAGAAAATTCTACACGTGCATATCTACGCATCTTCCTATCTACATTCTACATTCGCATTGTGACTACTGTTAAAGTGACCAAAATATAAAAAAGAAGTTCCTTAAAAATAAATTACATAGTTAAACAAGTTTCTGAAATGTCTGATGGAGATTTGGATGCCTTACGTGCCCAGCGCATGTCACAGCTGCAGTCGCAATATGTAAGTAATAGATTTCAAATTGTTACCGAGTCGCCTAAACCTTTATGTGACTCATCTTTGACACATTGTTGTTGCGCCGGTTGGCACCTGGTAGGGAAATAATGCCCCTTGATTAACCACCCAACTCCTTTCACATTTAGGGCGGCGCCGGCGGAAGCGATGCTGACAAACAACAGGCCCAACAGGAGCAGATGCGTGCTCAAGAGGAGATGAAGCATTCAATACTGTCCCAAGTTCTTGACCAACAGGCACGTGCCCGCCGTAAGTATCTAAAGAATTCTAATATATATACATATGTATAAGCACAGTAAACTCATTTAACATATATTTTAGTCAACACATTAAAAGTCAGCAAACCCGAAAAGGCTCAAATGTTCGAGAACATGGTGATTCGAATGGCTCAAATGGGTCAGGTACGCGGCAAATTGGATGATGCACAATTTGTAAGCATTCTGGAATCGGTGAATGCCCAAATGCCACAGAGTAAATCTACCGTCAAGTATGACAGACGTCGTGCAGCCATTGATAGTGATGATGATGAGGATTATGGTTGCTGATTTTGGTTTATGCCCTGCCTGCCCTGCTATTACCTTCCTCGAGGTTATACCTAAGGTTTCTCACTGATGAAATACCCATTTATTATTTTTATTTAATTAAATCAACTCCACAAACACACACACACATACACAAATTAATCGGAGTCTTCGTTAAGCCTTAAACTATTCTAAAGAAGTCAACGGAAACGCACACCGATACATATATAATGATTCTACGTCTATTTAAAATCTACTCGGAATACAAATTTAGATAAAACTTATGCCAATATCAGATGAGTGTTTTTCTATAAACAACTTGCATTTGGATTGATCCTTCCTTTGAGTATATGTGTGTATGTATAATCAGAGCTAATTGTAAACCCGTTTTCTTTCAAAACTTAATTTCTATATAGAAATTATTTTTAAATGCGCGATTTTTAATGAAAATGAGGGAGATGGCAAATATTGATTTCTAAATTAGAGGAGGGCATTTAAAATGGGAACAGCTAGATATTCTTTTGATTCCGGATCTGAGTGCATGGAATTTGAGGGATGCGAGTATTTTATTAGTTAACTTAATGCACTTTTTTTACCAATTTGAAGAAATCATAATTTTATAAAGATATAAATGCTGAGAACCGCTTTGATATTCTATGAAAGAAATGTTTATTCATTTTGTTCGTTAGCTATTACAATTTTTGGATGGGAGACTTAATTCCTTGGTAGGGGTTAACATAAGACTAGATTTCTTTCTTGGCGTAATGGAAAAATTGCTCTAACACATCTACTACACTCTACTCTTTCTTCTCATGGCCTTCCTCTTCAGATTCCTCCTCGGTTACTAGGCAATCGCCACAAAAAATGGAATACATAATGAGTGATAAAAATCCGAGGGGCAGGCCAAATATAACAGTAGTCAATACGGGATTACCCTGCCACATGTCCTTTAAGGAACGCCGCACCTCAAACAGAGCACGGTTGAGGCGCACAAAATAGGTATCACCACCATAGGCAGTGGCGCTCTCATTGCTTATCGATTCCAAAAACAAATGCAAGGCCTGCGGAGTCATTTGCATGGGATCATCGTCCGGAATGAAATGATGTTGAGTTGTCGAATTAATCGCTATTAAATGAGGAGTGGGCAGTTGGTCCAATATAATGGAATGAGCTATCGAAGGTTCTCCAATCTATACAAACATTAAAACAAAAATGTAATTAAAATCCATTAATAGATTACAGAAACATTAGTCTATATCTACACTTACCCAGCCAAATTGGAATTTGTCATGATATCGAGGTCGATGCTTTCTTATCACACCCTCTACCATATCACGGAACTCTAGCTCATGGCTTGCTATTTGCTGCAGTTTATCCTCTTGAACCACAGCCAGAACCAAATATTTTTTGGTTTTTAATAACTGATGGATATTAAATCGTGTGACTTTTGGGAATAACACAAATCTTTCCACATTGACCCACTGGAATATGGTCTCGTTAACATCAAGTGGATCCATTTCATGGGCTATATGGCCGTGTGGATAAAAATGATGCTGTTCCTCTTTGTAAACAATCACCGCAGGCAATTTCTCGAAATCGAAATGCTGAGCGGCTACATCCTCACTAGTGGCATAGAAAAAGCCATGCTCCTGATAACCCTCGGCAGCAGCATAATAAGTGTCCCACACCACACCCTCTTGTTGTCCCACAAACATAAAGAAAATCGTGTGCGAACCCTTAAGCATGTCCACGCTTTCAGTTCGTGTCACCAATTGAACCGGTGGTCCGGACATGCGCAGGGCATAGTCTACCAGTTCGTCTTTGCTGCGATCTCCACTATAGCTATACTCCATGTTGCCCTTAATAAACATTATGGTGGGATAAACGCGCACCTTGAATTCTCTGGCCGCTGCTGGATATTTGGTGCAATCTAAGCGGCCTACCCTTACATTAGTGGCATGCAGAGCCTGTGCTACCAAGGCGAATATCGGCTCAGTCTTTTTGCAATAGCCACACCAGGGAGCATAGAACATGACCAGCCATTGACCCTCATGGCGGACATCTATAAATCGATCGCTCAATTCCAACACCCTAGAAGATATCACCGGTGACCCTAAAATTAAGAGCAGTGCTGGGAGAAACAAGGGAGTGGCGCTATTAGTATATGCTTTTGTTAATTTCATCAATTTTCTGTACTAACCGCTCAAAAGGATCCAGCTCCAAGTTGTTTGCATTGTTAGCTTAATCTTTTATTTATTTACTTGCTATTGCATGCTTTCGCCAATGCACTTACACCGAACTCAGCTCGGCATAGGTTTACGATGGACATGCGTGGATCACCATCAATGCCGCCCTAATTTAATTAAGTTAATTTAATTAAGTTGCATAGTCGTTTTCCTTTGTTTTGATCCTTAATTTCCTCTCTGTTTTGATTCCAAATTTCTTATCTGAGAAACGAAAAATAGATTCTGGCATCGGAAAAAAAATTTCTTGGCTTATCGAAAAAATTTGTTCAGTTATCGGTATCGCCGTTTCTTAACAGTGATTGAAAGAGCTGCTGCAACTTAACAGTCAAAAAGTTCTCTGTTAAAATAGTTAACAGATGCTGTTACTTAAGTATGCTCGCAAATGATGCTGTTTAAATGAGCACATACCACACGTGCGCCTAAGTTTGTTGTTCTTTTTTGTAGACTTGATTTAAAATAAGTTAATTCATATTTAAGTTGCACTGAGTATGAAATCCAATTTAGTGGATGCCCCACAAGGTGGTGGCAACAAGCAATTGCATAATGTTCGATTTTATACAATTAAACCACGTGGGATTGATTGCATGGGCTACGACAAATCGTGTAAATATTTAGCTGTCACCCGGTAGGAACAATGATTTATTATTTGTCCTTGTTAAATATTACTAATGTCCTTATCTTGCAGAGAGGGGGCTACCATTGAGCTATGGAATATGCAGCATGCACCCTATTTGGATCGTGTCATCTACATACATAGGAAGTCCCGGGTGGAGGCATTAGTTTGGGCCGGTCAACGTCTGTTTACTGTGAATTTGGAGGGAAAACTGATTGAGTGGGATGTGAACAAAACGAAGCCAGTTGCAGAACAATCGCCAACAGGCAATGCCCTCTGGTGTGTGGATGTCAATCCAGATGAAACAGAACTGGCTGTGGGATCCGAGGAAGGACACATTAATATCATGAGTATTGAAAATAATGAGATTACATACAAATCAATCTTTTCTAAGCAAAAGGGACGTGTACTCTGCTGTAAATTTGATAAATCTGGCAAGCGTCTTGTCACTGGATCCGAGGGTTTTCTCAAAATCTGGAATGTGTCTAAAGGAACTATCATACACACTATGACCCTATCAGAAAAAAAAGTTATTGTATGGTCCATACAAGTATTGAAAGATAATACCATCATAACTGGAGACTCAGCTGGATTTGTTAGTGTATGGAATGGTGATAATGCCACTCAAATAGAAAGTCAACATGTCCTGGACAAGAATGTCTTTGCTTTGGCAATCAATGAAGATGAAAATCGCTTGGCCTGCAGTGGTATGGAGCCACCATTAATACGAGTGTTAAATAAAACCCAAATCAAACGTGAGGATTCGGAATGTGAGCGTTGGATCAAGTTTTTACAGCGTGATGTCCATAAGCATTATGTCAAAGCATTGGCCATGTTGCCAAACGAACGTATTGTCTCTGGCGGACAAGATGGCCTTTTAACCATATCATCAAGTGAACGAATGGGTGGCTTTACTTGTCAATATGCTCCATTCTTAAAGGGATCAGTAGTCTCTGTAGTTTCGAATGAAAAATTAGTTCTACTACGATATCCTCATAGTTTGCATTTATGGCGTCTGGGTTCGGCCAAGGAGAAGGATTCAAAACCACAGGAAGCAACCAGCATTCTCTCCCTGCCAATTGGACATACGGAGGAACAGCTCTTAGAGCAGCCACCTCAAAAACTTTTACAATTGAATGTAGGTAAACATACTTTTACTCGTGCCAGTGTCATATCACCGGATGGTAAATGGATTTGTTATTCGACCTGTGGTGAGCTTAGAGTATATCGCCTGCACACAAATCCCTTAAGGATACAACGTAAATTCCATAAAACGGCAACCAAATTGAAAAACATGGATCACATCATATTCACTGAAGACAGCAAGAATCTTGTACTTCTCGGTAGTCAATCAAGAATAGTTAAATTCTATACCATTAATGAAGATAATTTTGAATTACTTTATGAGCTCTCCTTAGAACCCACAATTAGTTCAACTGTTAACCATCTATTGCTCTCGCCATGTGGTAAATATTTGATTGCGGCCAGTTCCGATAATGTGGTAGCAGTTTGGCAACTTCAAACTAAAAAACAAGGAAAGTTTTTGCTCAGTTTACCACGACAAAAGGCCGGCACCACTGCCCTGGCCATGCATGAGAATGAGCCTCGTCTGGTGGTGGCATATGCCGATGGACGAATTGTGGAATATGATTTACACAAGAAATGTTTCACATGTGAAACGGAAGAATATCTTTTACCCTCAACTAATTTATTCCACATTAAAGGAATATCATTGGATCCAAGAAATCCAAACATATTCATTGTTTATAATGAACAAAATATGTATGTGTTAGAACGAAATACAAGCATTAAAACTAAGAATGAGGATTATATTGTGGTATCATCGAAAGCTCCTAAATTAAGCAAAGAAAGTCGAGCATTGATTGCTTCTAAGCCAAAAGGATTGAGAATTAAGACCAAAATATTGCGTCAGGTATGTAAATTAAAATGTATTAAAAGTGAAAGTCTTATGTGGGATGCAATCAAATTATATATGTATAATATATGTAGATATAGTTAGAAACAAAAAGAAATTTAGTCTAGAAAAGTCAATAAGGCATTCGAAAATGTATTCATAATTGCAATTTAGAAGGTAAAAGCAAGTTTATTCTTCCCTATTCTAAGGATCTAAGGATTTTAAGGATCACTGTTCTTCTAAAGTCTTGAGATTGAGTAAAAATAAATTTCTTTAATTTTCCATTTTCCCGAAGTAAAGTAGTAAACGAAATATAAAATATTTTGCATAGTATTTGAACATTTTTGAGCTGATTAAAAAATGTCGATTGATAGTGAGAGAATAACTAGCAGATCCGTTATTGACACTTCAACTTAATTTACAGTTTATTAATTATTATCACTTCTTTATCGAAGCGAAATTTGATGATTTCTATGGGTTCATTGATAGTTCCAAATGATTGCATTCCACTTTTATGATTCCATAATAGTTTCCTTTTATTTATATTTTTATTGTATTCTTTGTCTATTTCTCTCTCTTTCTTTTTTAGCACCTTGTCCATGTCTCGCGTATCAACTCTAACGAACTTGTCAATGTCAGCATACAGACAAGCAATCTATTGACTTCATTGCCGCCACCATTCGAAAGAAAGAAGTTTGCAGCCTCCTAGAAGGCATATTTACCCAAAAGTAGAAGAAATAGTTGCTGCCTTGTTACAATATACAAAAATAAAAGAAAATACCAAAATGGCAAACGTTTTTTTTTGTTTTGTGTATTTTTCCCTTTTGTATTTATTTTTTGTTTTTGTTTGGAAAAAAAAGAAAATTTGTCAAAAAATATTGCCAAAAATTTGTCTCTGTCAGCGATGTCGGTGTTGTACGGGAAAGTCTGTCCATTTGTCCTGACTCTACGTGGATTGTGCAACATTTCGTTTCGTTTTGTGTCGCCGGCATTTACTGTAATTGTTGTTGCTCTTGTTGTTGTTGTTATTTTTTGGTTTTACACTGTCTAGCCAATGTCTAGACAAGTGCATACCACACAGACAGTCGAACGAACACACACGCACGCACACAACAGCAGCAGCGGGTGAAACAGAGAAGTACCCTGCCCCCCATCCTTCCCTTTCCACCACTCAAACTATGTGGGAGCGGGGCAATTTCGATGCACAATTCAACTTTTAGCTCAAAAACTCATTGCCCGGTTCAGGCCGACCGACATCGTCATCATCGTCGTCGTTGTCGTCGTCGTCGTCATCGTCATCGGATTCGTCGTCGTAGTCGTCGTTTGTTTGTCGTCTCGCCTCGCTTGGGCGTGGGTGTCTGTTGTAGCAGGCAACAAAAAAATATTTTAAAAAAGGGTATCCTGCAGTCATATTCAAATGGTATGAGGTTTTTTTTTTTTTTAATTACCTTCTTTCTTTTTGATGGTTTTTGGTTATGAATGGCTAAAGGATTAAGTTGGTATTTCTAATCAATAGTTAAATAAATAAATTTTATTTTTGCAACCTGTTAATAAAAGCAATGATAACGGAATAATACATAAAACTTAATGTTAAATTGGCTAAAATGTTATGGGTAATATCTAAATCTAAATACTAGGTACTTTATATAGTTTTAAAATATCCATTTCCGGTGGTGTTGATTAGGTGAACGTGATTAAAGATTATAGGAAATTTTCGTTCTTTTAAAATTATTGTAACAAATAATTTTTAAATAAATTTTTCAAATTAGATTTAATTTTTAGCATTCATTTTCATCCTTTTTTTAGCTTGATCATTTGAATAAAAAAAATATATAATTTTAACCCTTAAATTCATAAGAAAAGGAAAGAAACTGCCAATAATGATTATTTAAGCAAACAAATCGTTAAAATATATAAACTATTTTTTGGTCTATATCATCTATGCATTTTTCTCATGATTTGCAAGTAAGTAGATCATGGTAAATAAAGTTTCTAATTAGAACTTTATATATATCATCTATAAATTTGTTAACTCTTTCACTTAAAGATAGGAAAAAAGTGTCATATGAAGTATTGAATCTTAACCATTTTATAATATCAATTTAAAATAAATCAAATTCCTGAAGTAAATATGTCATATTTATATCTATAACATGAAAGAGTATCTCACTGTCGTTATTACGGTCTGATCCTTTTATTTTATATAAGCCATCTATGAATGCAATCCCATGTACGGTAAGCATAGTTTTGGTTTATTTTTTTTTTTTTTTAAGAATTTGCATGAACATTTTTGGCTAGATTGGTGGTGCGAGGGAATTGTGGTTGCTGTTGGCTGTGTGCACCACATTTATATGGAAAAATCTAAAAGTGGCGAATAGACATGAATAATGAGTGATCAAAAATTGTTACGGCCTTATGAACATATAACGTATACGCTATGTATGCCGTCAGAGCAATCAACAAGCCATTTTCCCGAGTTGGCTTTTGTTTTTATTGTTTCTTTTCCTTGGTATTAAAACGCATTTATGTAAAACTTTAAAAGAGAAACTATAGTGGAAATGAAGAAAATGTTGGTAATGGTTGGATGGTTAAGCAGGAAAAAGCAATTCCTGCACTCAAAGGAAGAAGTCCAAGTCGAAGTTGTTGGGGAAGTTGCAAGTTGAAAGTCTGGCAAGAAGTCTAGACAGACGACGGTGGCGGAAAAACTTTACTTTGGCGTGTTGGTGAAAACAAAAACTTTTGTGGCTCAGGCGTAACTTCTTTTGCGCCTTTGAACTGGTTACGCAGAAACAAGTCGAAAACAGGGAAGATACTCCACAGATATAGCCAACCATCCAACAGTCATGGACGAGTAAAGAAGAAGGGTCTGAGTCTAGTTGAACAATGCCTCAAATTGACATTTAATTGGTTTGCAAATTAGCCAAAAGCAAAAAAAAAAAAAAATTACAGAAGAAGAATTGTAGAGAAGGAAAATACAACTATGTATGTACATATCTTTGGTAAGGAAAGTTTTGTATAGTTTCCTACAAAGATTCTCTCTCTCTCTCTCTTTCTCTCTCTCGCTCTCTCTCTCTCGCTCTCTCTTTCACATTTGGGCTGCATTTTGTTGAAGGTGCTAATAAACAGGGGACAAAGCATGCAAATTGCTTTGCTAATGAATGAAATGGGATAAAGCTTAATTTGCATTTAATAATATTAACGCTTTTGTTTCCCCTGCTTTTCCAATATACTAGTAGATATGCAAAGGATAAAGGAAGGATGGGTTAATGGGAAGGGGGTTTTGATGTGCCTGCACCAGTCGCATCAGCATAAATCGCATGCTGCGGTTGTCATGGTGCATGGTACAACAAACCCGGTCTAGACTCTGCCAGAGGACAATGTAAGGACAAACGTGTACTGTCTGACTGGCTTGGGGGGGGGTTCTCTGATTGCAAGGACCATGGTACATGGTATTGGTGTTGGTTTGAATCGGACTGGGTTTTGGGCTGGTACGCGTCTGTGCTCACTGTCGTAACTTTTGGCTCAAGCCAAAGTTGATTGAATTTTATGTGCTCAACAAAAGAAAAGAAAGAAAATCAACTACAAGGGGGCCAACAACAACACGATGATAAAACGATAAAGGGAGGGTGCGGATGGGAATGTTAAGGATACTCTCCATTCAGCCACAAATTAATCAAAAATTGCAGCTGCAGGTAATGGACATTGAACAAAGTTATTTGAGGGCAAAATGCTACATTATATTCCTAATCGATGGTCCTATACTTTATGGTATATACTTATATATATATATATATATATATATATACATACATATATTGAAAAGTAAATGAACTCTCGAAATCGGTAAAAAAAAAATAATTCATATACCTAAAAGAAAATTAATGAAAAAAAAGCAAAGCAAAAAGGTTTTGGAATCATTTAAGACTACCTAAATAAGATACCAAATCGAAGTTCATAAATTGTGTAATAATATTAATAAAATTTCAAATTACTTAATATCCATACTTTTTTTTTCTAACTTTTCATGGTCTGATTTATTTTTCCAGTGTACAATCAAGCAACAATTTGCAATTAAAAACAATTTAGATATGTTTTTTCTTTATTATGAAGAATATTTAAATGTATTTTCTGAGCTAAATAAAAAAAAATTATCTATTTCAAGCTGTTCTCTGTTGATGTTCGTTTTTTTTTATCTCCACCATCCCCCCTCCCCTTTCTGATCCCATAAAACTTCTATAGTAAACCAAACGATAAGCGAGCAATTTGAGGGATTTTGTTGCATTTGTGTGTATATATATGTGTGTGTGTGTGTGTGTGTGGGGAGAATAGGGACAGACAATGCAGACAACTAAGGCGAGAATAAAATTGTGGGTTGTGGGTATATGGGAGATGTGGATGTGAACGTGGACGACTGGTGCCAATTGACAAGCAAGCCAAGTGCCAAGGAACTTGCCCAGTTGGCGTTCATTGAATTTTGTCCTTCGGCGCGTTGCCAAAGGACAAATGCACAATAAACAGCGGCACTTACAGGAAGTTACTTGAAAGCTCCTTTTATAAGGGTGAGAGAAAGAAGCACAGACACACACACACACACACACTTCTCCTGGTTGTGTCTACACACACAAGGAAGTTTTTTGCAGTTTCATTGCACTCTCTTTCCATAGAGTGCAACGTCAGCCAAGTCAACTTGTCAGCCAACTAAAATTTACGAGGTATTTTTGCCCCGGTCTTGTACTCTACTCTCTTTTTTTTTTTTGTGTTTTTTTTTTTTTTTTTTACTACTTATATTAAGCTTCTTGCTTGGTTCAAACAGATTTTGTTGCCTGCTTTTATGGGGAGCAAATAAAGTGAAGGAGTTTTCATTTTATTTTCTAAGAGAAAAATTGGACTTATTCTTATACTATGATCTATGAGTCCACTTTCCCTCACATTCTCCATCTCTAATTTGGTTTATTGTTAAAGAATTTTGGCAATTTGCTAAACGTTTATTTGTAAAAGTTTTATACATATGTTTACATACATATATCTATATGAATACTCAGAACCTTTTACGTGCATATAAAATTTATTAATATTGACACCTGTCAACAATTTATAATTCATTGACAACCAATTAAAGGCAATTTGTTAACAGTAAATAAATTAACCATGTCATTTAATTCATTCCCATGTAATTTAACCAACTTTAAGAGTAACCAATTGTCAATCCTAATCGGAAAATTCAATATCAATTTCCATACTTTTCATAATTACCGTACACCTTGACTTGTGGCTTTTCGATAATTTCATCATCTGCGGTTATTAGCCAGTGGACCTCATATTTGTGTATAACAATGTCTCTAAGCGGTTAACACATATCAAATGTCCAATACCATGTCCAAAAACCGAATGGTTGAAGAGTCCTTCACTTGCATTAAATAATTCTCTAATCTAGTTTCAGTGTGTATGTCTGTGTGTCTGTGTGTGTGTGTGTTTATTTATTCTTTTTTTTTTTAATAACCTTAAATATGTGTGCATAATGCGACCATAATAATAATGATGATGTTGTTAGCCAAGTTTTTGTTGTTGTCATTGGCTGGTATGTTAGTTAGCAACGCTGCGGTTTACAATCTAATATGATGCATCGACTTTTATACACCCTGGAGCATTTGTAATGGATTTTTAAACCTTAAAAATTGTTTGGAATCTTAGAATATGAAATTCTAAGGCTTGTGTGGAAATATATAATAACAAAAGTCGAAATCTGCACGAAATATACACAGAAGAAGAAATTAATTAATAATATCAAAAACTACGTATATCTTCTTTCCTTTATTGCCATCTGTAAGTAATATATATATATAAAACATAGGCAATATTTATTTATATGTAGTAAATACAAATTTGTTTTTCATCTTATTATTAATTACTATAGAATTTGTAATTAGATATCCTCTTAAAATCCATATCATTATGTTTAATTCTACTTCAATTGATTTTTAGCTTTAGAATAATTGATCGATATGCATTGCATACTTTTAGGGTCATTGTGAATATATATTAAATAGATTTTCTCTTCCGACATTGTGACAAATTACAGGGTATACTTAAAGTTTTATATCACCAAAGTGATAAAAAAAAAGAAAGAAAAAAAAAACACAGAAAACAATGCCTAACCGCATTTGTTGTGTGTGATTTTGTGTACGCGCTTCGTTTGCAAGTTGCAACCGCAATTTAATTAAGCCAACAGAAAACGTAGAGGAAACAGCAATGGCAAAGGTTGGACATGGTTAGGGGGGGTGTGGGCAGGGGGGTGGTTAGCAAAAAGAATTAGGGGGTATAGAACGTTGAGCCAACAGCAACATTGTTAATGGTAATATTGTGTCTATGTGTATGTATGTGTATGTATGTGTGTGTGTGTGTGTTTTTATGGTGTCCAGAAGTGACCAAAGCTTTAATAGACACGTTCTCATGTCTCTACCCAACCAGACCCCAAGATTTTAACATCTACTCTTAGGCTAGGCGCCTTCCTTTTTGGTGACCGCAAAATAGAAAATGTGCAAAACGTAGAAAATGACTTGTCGTTGTGGTCTGCCATCTTCTCTCTGTGTCTAACCACCTCCCATCCCCATCCCCCATCCCCCATCCTCCTCTCTATATCCTAGTAGAACCACTCTCTTCCGCTGCTCTGGCAGCTTGTTATTGTAATAATTTGATTAAATTGAACGCTTTAAGTGATTTGCATTTTAAATTTCAATCAATATGACGTGACTTCTAGAATGAAAGCGGATGGTTGGATGGATGGATGGATGGATAGATGGATGGATGGGTTAGATGGGTTGAATGGAATGGGGAAAGACTGTGTGTGATGGGATGCATATAGCAAATGCAGCAGCTTGAACAAGTAGGAAGTGTCTGTGTGTCTGGCGCCAGGCGGAGGTCTCTAATGATCTGTGTGTATGTTGCCTCTCTATTTGTAAGTGTGTGTGTGTGTGTGTGTCTGCACATGAAAATTGCTCACTTTGCCTGGACGGAAACCATAAACCGTTTGCTTTAGCCACTGGGCACTGGTTTTACTCTTGGACAACTATCTGACTGAAAGTTTACCCAGTTTGTTTTTTGGTTTTGCTTTTCTCTCTTTTTCCTTTTTCTTTTTCTTTTTTTTTTTCCTGTTTTTTGTTGTGTTTTCTATGAGTGGCCAGACAAACTAACAGTTAGTTGGTCGGAAAAAGGATATAGAGGCACACCCACTGCTCAATTGCATTAAAATTTTCACAAATTATTTTGTTGTCGCCTTCCTGATTACTCAAATACGTATAGGTATATATATACATATATATATAAGAGACTGGACAACTTATTTTAATAAAAATGAAAAGAAAATTAAATCGAAACTTAAGGAAAAACTGTCACGATTAACCAAAATCCAAATTAATTAACTTGGATGAAAAACTATTTCTACATCAGCATATTAGTTAATCAAATCAATAAATAAATTATTATAATTTATATTATATGTGATTTCAATTTGTGATTTCTATTCCTTTTTGTAGATTATTACCACATATGCTTTTATTCCTTATACCAATGATATAGTTTTTCTATTAACTTTTTGGGGGGGTAGATTTTATTACTCTTTTTATTTCTTTTTTTTTTTTTTTTTTGCTTGCCTTAACCAAGCCTATTTATCATTGATATAGCATATGTATAGGTATTATATCGGTTTCAGTTGAACTGAACTTATCGCCACAATAATAATTCATTGTCATCTGTCAGAGATTTTTCGGGTGTAACCACACACACACACACACACACACACACATACACACAAACACACAAACAAAGATACATAAATATATATACATATATAGAAATATGTATACATACATATATTACGTATACGCCACAATGGCCACAGGACATGAACAATAAAAGGCAACAGAAAATAAGTCTACAAGGAATTGAAGCAATTGCATCCGCTCCAGACAGTCAGCAGCAACAGCAGCAACAATTGCTGGCAACAACCAAAAAAAAAAAAAAAAAAAAAAAAAAACAAAGGAGAAGGAGAAGAAGAATGAGAATGAGAATGAGAAGCAAAACAAAAACAACACAAGTATGAGAAATAAAATTGGGGTAAGTATAGAGGAAAATTCAGTCATCCTTTAAATGCTATTCAGTTTTGATTTGGTTCCAAGTTTTGGGCCTGGTATATGCAATGCTCGTGCCGTGCAATGGTTCTTATTTTTTTTGCGCTGATTGCATTCGTTGTAGTTGTAGTTGTAGTTGCTGTTGCTGTTGCTGTTGCTGCATAAAAATGCACCAGCCTTTATTGTAATTATGTATTATTGTTGTTCTCGTTGCACATCATCATCATCATCATGATGATCATTAACTGTGCTTAGTTTTCTGGGCATTGTTCTTAGTCAGCCATCGTCATCAACATAGTCATAGTCGTAGTCCTAGCAGTTGCCGTTGTTGTTGTCGTCGTCGCCATCGTCTGGCTTCTTCCTTTCCACATTTTGCAGTGCCAACTTCCTGATTTCCTTCACTCTTACTCTTCCTCCTCCTTCTGTTCCTCCTACTGCTCCGCCTCCTGCTTTATTTTCTTGTGTGCAATTTTTATTTTCCCTTTTTTTTTTTTTTTTTTTGGCCAAAATGCAAAGTCTAAGGACTTTTGTCTGAGTGGATTTTTACCACCCAGAACTGAAATTTTCTCATACTCCTTTTCAACATATTTTTTCTCTCTCACTCTCTCTCTCTCTCTCTCTCTCGTATGTATTTTGTTGTTTGCAAAAATTTGGAGCAGGCGTTACTTGACAAGTATTTTAACGTTTCTTGAACAATTCTTTTTTCCTTTTCTTTTTTTTTTTTTTTTTTTGTGTTTGTGTTTTGTTTTTAGTTTTTGCATACTATTCATATATGCATATATACATATATATATATATTTATACATAGGTGTTGTGTCGGCAAGTGTGAGTCAACAGACGGGCAGACGTTAGCATTAGCTCAAAAATAGCCTAGAATTCAACAATTCATATCTACCAATGGATGCGACCCCATGCCCACAAACTAAACCAAAACCAAAACCAAAAACCGAAACCAAAACCGCACAACACGCATAAAAATCTTATAGAAGACTCCAACTCCCTCTCCTAAATGAACAAAGAATAACAACAACAACAACAACAACAAGAGTCTACAACCTCCATCAGCTCCCCTATAACTCCGCCTACTTTTCCCCTACGTAACACAGTGCCTTTGTTTATCTCTATCTGGGCGTATTATTGCATTGTTCATAAATTGGAGTATTCTGGCTATATTACATATAAGAGAACTTAAGCACATAAATGAATTGCAATTAAGAATATAAAATTTTTGATATTATGATATCGGTAAGAAAACATATACATATATATAGCTCAATGAAGAAAAGTGAATTGCAAATTGATGAAAAAATATTCTAAAGAATTGTTTACAAATTATTTTCCATGTTTTCTTTTTGGGCTAAATTTGTAGAAAACTGGTAGATAGTTTCATAATAAACATCTTGTAGACTTAGGTTTCTATATAGTTATATATATATACATATGTAAATATTAAAATATAATCTCTTATATTTATGAATTTTTATCAGTTTCAATTGTCAGCAAATAGGTTAAACAAAGAAAATGTTTATCAAAAAAAAAAAAATATTTAAAATTTTTATTTTAAATGATTTTATATTTGTATTTCTAATAAAGTAAAATTTTAAGTTATTAAAAAAAATTTTTTCTAATAAAATAAAATTTTATGTTATTAAAAAAATTAAAAAAAAAAAAAAATTTTTCTTCAAAAATTTTTTAAAGAACTTAAAATTTAAAAAAAAAATTTTTTAATAACTTTAAATTTTATTTTTTTTTTAATTTAATATAAAATTTTGATCATATTGAACATTTACGCAAAAAATTAATTAAAAAAAGAAAGTAAAATAAATATTAGAAAACATATTTTCCAAATTACTCAATAATAGTTTTTCTTTTTCTTGAATTAAATATAATAATGAGAAATGCAAATTTGTTGTTTTATTATTGATTTTGGAATCTGTTTTTATTAGAGTAAATTCTACAAAAAATGTACTTTAAAAAGGATTTAGTATGTTGTCTCATCTATTTTGTTCCATCATTTAGAGACAGAGAAAGAGGGAGAGAGAGAGAGAGAGTATCCCATTCTCATTATCAAATTGTATCTTTAGTTATTGTGTGTGCATCATTCTTATGCTCGATTTGAATAAAAATTATGTTGTGTTGTGTTGTGTTGTGTTGTGTGTTGTTGTCTCTGCCGTCTCTCCTCTGTGTCAAGTATTTTTGGATTTGGTGGGCCTCTTGCGTAGACTTTCAAACGTTGATAGCCCATAATGAGGAGAGCAGAGAAGAGTAGACAGACAGCAGGCGATGTTGCCTGATCCCCGAGAGAATCAGGCAACAATATATACATACATATGTACATATATACATAAATACATACATACATACATACATACATATAAATATATAGTGTATGGCTGGCCCTTATTCGGCGGGGCCCTTATGGAGAGCGTTTGTTGCGTGAGCCGAATGGAATTGGAGGAATAGTAAGGCAAAATAGAAGATGGCAAAGATGGCGGTGAAGAACGGTTAAGAAATGGTTGAAGGGGCACAATGGTGGGCATGGCAGGCGTACAATTGGGGGGGGGGGGGCACGCTTCACGCTTGATTTTCATGTGGCCGTTGTTGTTTGCTCGGCGAAAAACCACACAGATGAAGAAAATGCTTTTCAATTTATTTTTAAGTACAAAAATAATTTTTGGTTTTTTTTTTCCTTCCTTTTGTTTTTTGGTTTTAATTTATTTTTATTTTGTTTTTGGTTCTGTTACTTTTCATTTTATTTTATTTTTGTTTTTGTTTTTTCTTTTTGTTGTTTTTTTTTTGTTTTGTTTTTGTACGGCGACAACGTCGCGACGCGTTGTGTTGCGTCTCGTCGGAGTTAGCCGTCGCATTTTCCCTCTATAGACCCTCAGTTGGGCGATATATATCGTCTATATAGATGCCTAGACACTCATTTCGATGTGTGTATGTATGTATGTTTCATTCTTTGTGTGTATGTGTGTATGTGTGTGTATGGAAATGTGTGAAATATTGGAGACAAACGGGCAATTTTTATGTTCCCAGCATTTTTTGATTTCAGTACAACGCAGGTTTTTGCGCATAGAACGCGTCGAGCGAACGACTAATAAGTGAGAACGGATCAAAAGTTTCGGCAAATATATAGAAAAGACACAACAACAAAAAGCAACATCGTCACTCCACTACTACTACTACTACAACTACTACTACTACTACTATTATTACTACTGCTATTACTACTACTATTACTACTACTACTACTACTACTATTTCTAATACCATCATCATACCATCGTCATTCTTCTGAAGATCTTTTCAAATATTTGTCCCAATTCATTTTTTTTTCAACTTTTTTTTTCTTGTTGTTCTTCTTTCAAAAGTATTTTTTTGTGCTGTTTGTGAGCTGAAAAGCAAAAAAAAAAAAAAAAAAAAGAAAAAGAAAAGAAGAAAAGAAAAACGTGTTCCAATAAAGATCGGGTTTTAAAAAATTGAGGTGAAGAAATATTAAAGATTCAACGAGATTATCATCAGGAATTTACTAAAATTCCAAAAAAGAAAAGAAATAAATAAAAAGAGAGCCAAAACTCAATGTCAAATTGAGATTCAGATTTTCTGGTATGCACACACACACACACACACACACAGAGATATATTTTATATATATATATATACATACACATACTAACACACACACACACACACACACATACTTACGGGGAAATGCCAATGCGCTCGCCTTATTCTGTTATCGATAACAGCCGGCATTCGATTGGTTTTCCACATTCCTGGGTTTCCCCCCTCACCAAACCCAATCATCCCCCCTATATCAGGCATAGAGTTAAAAATTGTTTTATTTTCTTTTTTTTTTTTTTTTTGTTTTACGCTCAAAAATAAATGCAAGAATTTAGCGTTTTGTTTAAAAATAAACTGGAATGTGTTTGAATTAGATTGAAAATGCTTATGTTAAGGCATTGTTGTTGTGATATAGTTAAATATATACATATACATAATATATACATAAGTATATGTATATATATATACATATATGTCAGGTTGTTGTTGTTACTGGTTGTTCGTTTCTTGTTTGGCAATTTATTTTGTGTTTTATTATTTCCTATGCCTATGGGATTTCTCACTAAATATGTATAAATATATAATTTAATTATATTAAATTCAAAACTAAAAGACAAATATTTAAGGGATAATTTGGTTTAGAAACATTTAAAACATTTAAATGAAAATCAGTGAAATAAATAATAATAATAATAAAAAAGATTTCCTATTATTATTTTTCTTAAGGAAAGAGCAGAAAAAGAATTAACAAAATTAAAGGAAATAAAAACTAAAAGAAAAAGATCATATAAAAAGACAATCGATTGAATAAACTCTATATAATAGAAGCTTTTATTTTTCTCATGGAAATAATAGAAAAATAATTAACAAAAATTTAAGCAAATAAAAACTTCATGAAATTAAGCCAAACCATCAATTGAATGATCTCTATGAAATAAATAAAAATCTCATTAAATTAATTATTATTAAAACTAACAGTAATCGATGTATGTATATATTTACATGTATACATACATGTTAAACTATTCTATTAAAGTAATTAAAATATTATTTTATAAAGTATTATATATATGGAGGATGTATATATAGAAGATTAAAGTAGAAAACGATAATTTAAAAAGGATTTTTTTTTAAAAAGAAAGTCAAAAGACAAATTTTTGCCTTTTGATTCAGTTTGAATTCAATTCGATGGCAAAATCTTCTCAAGCAAAATGATCTTGACTCACGCAATATATATATATATAAATACATGTATATACATATATGGTGTACACTTGTCAGCACTTTATGGCCACAATACGCCCTACCCTTACCCTTATTTATTTTTCTCTTGTGTTTTGTTTTTACCAAGTTTTTATTTGGCCTTTTATTATTATTATTGTTGTTGTATTTTTTTTTTTGTTTCTCTCCTTTTTGTTTTTTTTTTTTATTAATTATGACTTAAAGTCAGAGTGCGCGTGTTTTTATGGCAAACATAAATTTCGACTTAAGGTCTGATCTTTCAGTCAAATAAAACCAAAAAAAAAAAAAGCAAAAATAAAAGAAACGAATGAAGAGGCAATCAAATAAATTGCCAAACGAAGAATACAAAAAAAAAAAGAGAAGAAGCAGATCATAAAGAGGGGGGAGGGAGGAGGGAAACAGTAGCTTGGAATTGGAGTTAAGTTAAGTTGAGTTGAGTGACTGTGTCTGGAGGATTTCGAAGACAATAACACTCTGAAGATGATGATGATGAGGCTGACTGTCTGTCTGGCTGCCTGCCTCCACTTGAAAGGAATTTCAATAAAAGAGCGAGACAGAATGAACGAGAATAAGAATATGTATAAAGTAAACAAGAAAAGCACCAGACAATGATGATGATAATGATGATCCGTCTCCACAATGAGATGCATTTCCAGGGACGATCAAAATCTGTTCGTTTTGCTGTTGTTCTTGTTGTTGTTGTTGTTGTTGCTGTCTGTGGCATCAATCTGTCTCTGACACTTTTCTTGGGGTGCAACATTGTTGGTTGCTTTATCAAAAACGCAAATAATAATAAAAAAAAAAAAAAAAAAAACAAGAAAAGTGGAAAAATAAAACCAAGATCTCATCATGCCGCATATTAAATGAAGCAACAGAAATCCAAACCAGACATAGGTCTCCCAATGAAGTAGAAGAAGACGGGGGGTTTAAGTAGATGAGCAGAAGATGGACTCCATCTCCTTGCCAAAATGTCAACTGTGCATAGTGTTCAGTTCTTTTTTTTTTGCCTTTCTGCTTATTCCAAAAGACAATTAGTGGGCATAGGACAGACCTAGAATAGAGACGGCAAAAAAAAAAAAAAAATAAAAAAAATTACATTCCATTTCTTTTTATTTTTCTTCTCTTTTTTTTTTTGCGAAAGAAAAAAAAGAAGGAAATGATGTTGTTTTGCATCTTTTCTTATGTCGTGTTTCAACTTATATCATTAATTTTGTCGTTGTTCGTAATTTTAGCCGCTTGTAATCTTTCGTCATTTTCTAAAAGCAACAAAGGTGCATGCAACAGGCCTTCTTTGCCATCTATCTATCTATCTATCTTTGTCACACCTTCTCTATTGCTCTCTATCTGTCGCAATGGCAGTGTCTGTCTCTGTCTATGATTTTTGTTGTTAAATATAGAATCACAAAACACAACGTTGATGCTGATGATAATAAAAATGAAGTCGCAAAAAGAAGTGCAACATAAATTTGTTCAAAATATTACGAATACGCCATGTTGTCGCTAATGTTGCTGCTGTTTTGGTGTTATTTATGCTCTATGCCCGCCGGGGCATAATGTTGTAGGGGAATTATTTTTGGTCTACAACAACAAACAATAACAACAACAACAACAACAAAAAGAAACCCCTGAGAAAAAGAAAAGAACAGCAGAAACTTTGTAACAAGGACAGGCAAGAGACAAAACAAAAGCAAAGCCATTGACAACAAAAACAACAGCAACAACAACAATAACAGCCAAGTGGGCGACCACACAACAACACAACAATAACAAAAATAAAAAATAAATGCACTTAAAGAAACATTTTCGATTATTTTATGCAAATATTCATGTGAAATTCATCAAAAATAACGAAAACTTTTCACATATATGTATATATATATACTGATTGAAATGGAATATAACCAAAGGATAAAGTTAATTCAACTTTAAATTGCTTTTTTTTTTTAATGATTTGAAATAATTTCATAAAAATGAAATGTTATCTTTGATAAAGATTACTTATGAAACTCTTTAATATTGAATTTGAATAAATAATAAATATTTTCAATTATATATTTAATAAACTTAAAAATATATAGAATTCCATATAAAAATCATATGCAAGAGAAAAGTTAGATATGTACTTACAATAATCAGACCTATACCCACGGATATAACTGATTATTAAGCCAATTAAAAATATTTTTGCACTGAAGTTTTCCCTTTTTTGTTTACTTTTTAGTTAATAATTTTTTGCATTCTGTAAATTAAATTCTAGTTAATGAATGTTTAAATTAATATTATAATAATTTTTTATTATATTTTCAGTTCCACTTCGTGTTGCCATTGTTAGTGAGAGATTGAAATTTTGTTGTTCCGCCATCAATCATGTTGCTGGAGATTGAGAACCGGCTGGACTGAGAGTAAACAATCCAATTGCTAGCCGAAGACGACGCTGTGGCCCCCACGCATGCAGCCGCCAGTGGCGCCGCGGGGGCCCGCTGCACACACACACAAACCGCATTATTGTTGGTCCAATTACTAAAGCTTCTATTACCAACTGTCATCTTGTTGTTGTGGTCGGCTCCAGACTTTGCCCTCGCGGTGCCAATGCATAGACACGTTGGCCCAGGTCCACATATGCATACACAGTCATATCCACAAACAAATTCGAATTCGAATACAAATAGAAATACAAATACAAATACAAATACGGAAACGGATACGAATACGGATAGAAATCAATTTTGGGCCCAAACTTCGGGACAAGTGAAAAGTATTGCATACTTATGGGCGTCAAACAAGGGCAACAGCAACATCATCATCAACAACAGCAACAGCCAATCAAATCAATATATATATCCAATATATCCATCATATACGCAAACTGGAAATGTCGACGTCGCAAAAAATACACAACAGAATAGTGAGTTAATCAATATTTTTTACAGTGTAAATAGTGCAAATTTAATTCTAAGCAATGGCAAACGCAATACAAAAAGCAAGCAAAATATAAAATCAAAAGTAAAATCAAAATCAAAATTTGTTGCTGGCACAAGTTGCTTAAATAAATTACCAACAACGCGAAGTGCTGCAGATAGCCACTTAAATCCAAGTGCCGAGACAAAAATTTGCCAAATCCTCCCACCATTTCCCTCGTTGTCGTCGTTGCCGCCGTTGTCATCGTTGCCGTCGCCGTCGTTGTCGTTGTCGTCGTCACCGTCGTCGTCGTCGTCGTTGTCGTTGTCGTTGTCGTTGTCGTTTCCACAACCTCAGCCTCATAATCATCGTAATCGCGAAGCGTCGCATTCGGCTGGCGGTGTTGCCTCCGTGTCTGTATCTGCCGCATTGCCCGCGTCTATGTTTTTGCCATATCAAATTAATCAACGTGCTACATTGTTGCAAGCATCAACATCTACAACAACAAGACCAACAACAACAACAACAACAACAACAACAACAACAACACCAATAAGAACAACATCAACAGCAACATCATCCACATTGCCACATGTGCCCAGGGCAACAATTTTGAATGCCTTGCATCGTATTTTTAAACGTGATACTGGCCAAATAGCGACCACTGCATCACCTTTGACACCACAGCCACAGCGGCCACAACCACAGCAACCATCAACAGCCACAAAAGCAACCACATTGCCAAAGACATCACCAACATTAACAACAGCAACAACCACAACACCAACAACAACAGCAACAGCCACCACAAAAACAACAAGAAACACTCAACTTGAGTTTATAGTCTATACAGAGATATACGAAGAGAATGATAATTCGAATCCCAATTCGGTGATATCTGATACGCATACAAAAACTGTTTTACGTCCAGCTAACAATAAGACATTTTGGCACAAATACGGTAAGTGTTAAATTAATATAACTAACTAACTAAATCAACAATATATTAGTTAGAATTTGATCTTCCATTTTCTTTTTTTTTTGTTTTAATAAATGAAATTTGATTTTATAGCATACTTTTGGGTACCCAATTGTTAGATTATTTATTTATTATTTAAAGAAAAAAAATGAGAAATTATACAAGAATTGCATTATATGGATTAATTATTATTATAAGTTATGATAATAATGTCTAATGGTATTAAATAAAGGCTCTGGTAGGGTTAAATAGTCTCGATCTACGGTCTCAGGATCGACCTATTTGTTCCCTGCCGGACTACCTATTGGATTCTTCCGGTAATACAAATTGGGTTGGTATCCTTCTTGGGGGGCTCTAACTGCGATTGTTGGATTGGATTAGGTTCACACATATTTTATATATAAAAATAAACGATAATTTCAATATATTATGAAAGATCCTAAAGTATCCTATCCATGAATAATATTGCTATATCTTGGGTGAATAGCGGCAGACGAGGTGTCCGTTTAGAGAGGTTTTACTTAACATAGATTTCATATAAACAAAATGCTGCTTACTTAAGTATTTATAGATAGTTATAGATTACAGCTATAGATAAATATAGATTATAGAACCTGTGTTTAGTTAAACAATAGAAGTTAAAAGTAACATTACAAGTATTTAAATTCCTATTTCTTTTTTTTTTCTTATGTAGATATTTAAGTTCTTCATTCTTTTTTTTTTTTTTAACAATTCAAACTTTGTAAATTAGTATCTGAGAAATCAGAATATAGACATAACATTGTTAGTTATATGTCTCATGTCTCTTCTACACACACTCACACGTTTCTGAAATACAACATTTTTCGCTTATATATGAAAAATGAAGTAGGCAATTCGTCCCTGCCGACTTCGAGTGTACCCTGTATCAAAGAAAAGATATTTCATAATAGTTTCTCATTAGACGGACCAAGTTTGGTTACTCTAGCTCTTAAAGTCTCTGAGATCTAGGTGTTCATGCAGATGGACGGATGCTGATGAAGAATATACTTATATACTTTATGGGATCGGAATATTTTAATTCTGCCTGTTACATACATTTTAGCGACTTTAATATACCCTTTTACCCTATGGGTACAGGGTATAAAAAACAGACACACGGACAGACAGATACCAGAAGCCTAACTCAGAGACATATATGTATTTATAGTGCACATACATATATATCTGTTGTATGATGTGGATGTGGGATTTTTAACACAGCTGGCTGGTTAACATAATTTTCGTGGGCATTTTCAATGCAATTCAACTAAGCAAAAAAAAAAAAAAAAACAGAAGAGAATAAAACAACAGACGGCAAAAAAAAAAAAAAAAGAAAAAAAAATAACAGAAAGAGTGCAAAAAAAAACCAACACAAAAAACGAAAACAAAAAAAAATGGGAATCAACTTTTTCCAACGAATAAATTTCGAGTTTTCGATAGTCTCGGTCTGCCACAGACAGTGGTTGTCCACGACATCGTCGTCCAGACAGGGGAATTGGTGGTGCTTGGTGCTTGGTGCTTGGTGCTGGTGGTACGTGGTGTATAATGGCAGCGAGGAGGTATAGTGGTGGTATGGGGTAAGAAGAGGAGGGAGGGAGGGAGGGAGGTAGGAGGGGGATGGGGGTATTTGGGGCCACTCGTGGGCTCCAACAGCGTCAGACTGTCTGGTATGTTTCTACTATTTCTCTTCTCTTCACCACACGACTCGCCTTGTCATTCTTCTCTTCATTCCGCTCTCTTTCTCCATATATATTTTAGCTGCCTGTTTGTGTGTGTGTGTGTGTGTGTGTTTTGTGTATAACTGTGCATTTGTATGTCGCACTCTTTTGCGGTTGTATTGTGCCTTGCCACATGTGGCGATGACTACAACTACAACGATGAACGAACGTCCGTTCCCTCCACTTGAATAATAGTTGTAGTTTTAGTTTGCTGTCAGCTGTCTGCAATATGCCTTTGCTTCAGCCACTGCCTTTACCTCAGAGTCTCTGTGTAGGCGTCATCATCATCATCATCATCATCATCATCATCATCATCATCAGTATCATCATCATCATCAGCCGCCATGGCGCTCGCAATTGGCCAATGCATAAAATTATACAGAGACATGACATGGTTTTGAATAATTAAAACACACTGACACACACACACACACACACAAAACGAAATAAAACGAACGACAAACGAGACAGGAAGACAACTCCGGAATCCCGGACTAAATGCTATGTGCTATGTTAGGGACAACTCACACTCATCGGAATGACTTATTAAACCGGCACCTAACCAATGTGGACATGCTAACTAAATCTCAACTGAAAGTCAAATGATATAAATTTTTATACCACTACAAAACGTTTTTTTAATTTTTTTTAATTTTTTTTTTTTTTGTTTGAAATCCATTTTAATTAACAAGTTTAATTGCATCGTTTTACTTTTCGTTAAAATAAATTGTTATTTGTATTAAATTGTTATCCAGCAGAGTGCCTAAAATAAAGCAATTAAAATTATATAGAAGAATTCTTATAGATAATATGATCAGAGTCATTCTATTCATATTTAATTTAAACATTAAATATGTAGGTACATATACATACATATATCACCATCATCATCAGATCATTCAATCATATAGGCAACAAAAAAATATGTGTTAAATTCTTTCATTGAAATTAATTCAAGTAAAAAGAAAGAAATTTATATGTTCAAAAAAATAAAGTTTAAATTAATTTAGCCATTTATTTAATTGATATACATATAATATATATATATATATATATACAGTTATAAATATTTATGTTATTAATTAGTCACTTTAACATAGGCATTAATATTGCCCAATAATTGCTTATTGATATACCAATCAGTATAAAGTGCATAATCCCCATTTGGTATAGGAATAAATCGTGTAAATTGCATTTCCAAATTGCCAGTATAATATTTATCCAATATAATATCGTGCTGCAAGGGATATATATATATATTTATATATAGGTATTAATATATATTAACTCACATCAAAGGGACAGGTATGATTGGCATTAGTATTTGCTTTCAATAGATTATAAAATATATTTATAATTGGATTTATACGATTCTTCAAATATTTACACACATCCAAATTATAATCATAATAAAATGGTTTATATCCATGATCGAAATGCATTGCCCTTAAATGAAGCTATCAAATACAAAAAGAAAGAAGTTATCAATCCAATAACATATATAAATATATATAATATATATACAAATCTTACATTCAAATTATCTATAGGTTTATCCTTGACCTTTAGATATATATCCATATATTTGTGGGTACGATTTACAGCTTTTATATAACATTTGACAATATCCATATAGCTATTATCATATATATTGCACTTTAGATTGGTAAACGTTACATGGCCCATACAGGACTAGATCAAAGAGATTATAAATAGATAAAGTAAAATTGTGTTTGCTTGGTTTTTGTAAACAAATTTATAAAGAAATCCTTTTTGAAAATTTAGTTTTAGTAGTTTAAAGACAATATTTGCTGAATTACCGCTAGTAAGCCGATGACAATCAAAATTATTATATATTTGCACATTTTCCAGGGTCAAACAATACTAATTTGAAATATTAGAAATATGTCAAATATATATACATCAATCCAAAACATTTTATTCTCGAATAAGTGCAATTATTTCTCGATTATAAAAAGCCATTTACATAATTATAATAAAATTTATCATTATCTGTGACAAATGTTAAAAAACAAAAGAAGAAACTATAACATATATATTATTTTTAATACATTTTTATATATTTGATTATCACTTAAATTTAAATGTTCTTACTATTGTAATTAAAATGAAATTTTATAAATGTTTATATATAATTTATTTAAGTGATTGAAACAAAATTTGATTTAATGTAGTTTTAGTTTCAATTTCCATTCAACTGACATTCAATTCTACAAATTTTCATCAGTTTCTTGGGATAATCTCTCAAGGTTGATTTTTTCATTTTTTTTTCTGTTCCTTTTTTTTTTTTTTTTTGCTTTTTGCTTTTTGCTTTTTGTGTTCTGATCCGGGACGTAAGAAGAAGAGAGCGATGAAAGATACATATTATTGACAGCTGAGAGAATTGTCCGCGCATTTGGACACGTTTTGGCCAATATCTTGAATGCCTGACTTGTACCTAACCGACCCTAACCCTTATAAGAGTGTTGCAGTTGTTGCAGTCGTTGTTGTTGCTGCTGCTGCTGCTGCTGTTGTTGTTGTTGTTGTCAACGGCGGCTCGTTTCAGTTTCGAGCTGTCAGAGATGTCTGCTTGTCTGTTGTTTCCTTTTTACCCAAAACGACATTGAAGACAGACGTCTGGAGAGTCTAGACACAAGTTGAAGCCGAAGTCAAAGTTGTAGACGGAGATGGAGAGAATCAAAAGCTCAGGTGTATTTGGAACTGGACCTATGCGTGCCTCTTTATGTTTATATGTATGTATGTATATATGCATGTATGTATGTATGTATGCACATACACACATATGTATGTTCTTATGCCGACCCAGACAAACATCGACATCGACATCCACATCAACATCAGACAGTGACTACGACGAGGTTGTCGTCTGGAAAGTTATGGCCCAAAAAGTTGTCGGCTGCTATCTCTCTCTGTTAGCTTCAGTCGCTGCTCCTGTCCCTGACAGCCTTAGATCAGAATGCAGTTGATTTATGGCGGCGTTGAGTGGCTTTATGCTCACCTCAAATATGACAGAAGGCGGACGGACAACAGAATACATATGTGTATATATATAAGTATATATATATATATATATATATGTGTTAAAAAAAAAGCAGAAAATGGGGGAAAAACGACAAATAATGTTTGAAAATAAAGAGAGAGAAAAAAAATACTCGACGGAAGTCGTCCTTTTGCACCCTTTTCACAACGGCCGAACTGAAAACTTTTGTGTCCATTCACGCAACAAGCAAATTGTGGCAATTACCTTTCCTTGCCCCACATCCATAGCACATTGTTGACGACGAGACATCGTCTCTGTTCACTGTCCAGTCAGTCAGTCAGTCAGTCTGTCTGTCTGTCTGTCTGTCTGTCCAACTGTCTGCCTGCATGCTCAACGATGCGTGTCGACAGCATATCAACATATCCGCCATGTCCTCCACTCTGGCCTCCACAACCCTCTATCACAGATCTGTGTGAGCCAGAGCCTGAGCCTGAGCCTGAGCCTAACTGACTGCTGTCCACTGTCAATGCCAGCCGTCAACTACCTTCCCTTCCCTTCCCATTCCATTTTACCATCACTCAATACCCACTTCCCTTTTCCACCTTGTTACTATCATGTGCCCTCAGTACCCTCCCTTTTTGATGCCCTTCCTCAGGCTGCGCTTTTGTACGGCAATAAATGTAATTATGGTTTCGAATTGTATTCGAAAATGTTCACTCCCTTTCCCTACTCTCTCTCTCGCGCTCTCTTTCTCTCTCTATCGTCTGGCAGCAAACCGAATTGCAATTGCATCGATGTGCTTTGTGGGTGGAACAATAAAACAACAACAACAGAAAAAATATAAAAAAAGGAAACCAATAAAAAATACTCAAGGGAAAGGGGGGTATTGAAGGGTGGTGGCAGTATGTATAAAAGTCAACACACATTCATATCTATCTGGTAATTTGTGCCTCGATCAAATTGTTTGGTAAGGGTAATGCTCTACTTTGATAGGAGTGACAAAATAGAGTGGCTGGCTTTACAGTTATATATGTACATATACATATGTATATAGGCGATGTTGTTCACCTGCTGCAGCAGGTGCAGAAAACTCCAAAATCCAAAATGTTTAATTCACGTATGTATATCAAACGAATGCATTATAATTCACTTAAACATATGTGATTTCTGTGTAAACTTTTATCCGATTGTACTTTGTCTTAATTTTAAGTACCAAACAGTTAAATATATTTAAATCTGGATTCTGCTTTTAGATACGTATTAAAAGAGTTTAATCATACTAATTTATAAAACATTTTTTTTCCATGGCAAAGTCTAAAGTCTTTCTTAAGATTATTTCAATTATTTCAATTATCAATTCTTTGGTATGTAATGATACATTCAAATGAAGTAAATTTTATCATATACATATAAAAATAAACTCAAGATATAAAAGATTATAAAACTTTTCTCAATAATACCTTTAATTATGAATTCCGTGGTATATAATGATAAATTCAAATAAAGTAAATTTTATCACATATATCTACTTAATACTAATCTCAAAGTGCATATTTTAAGATTAATTTTAATTAAATCTATCTATAAAATAAATAACTAATAAATATAAATAAAAAACTATAATGAATGGGCTAACTTCGGCCATGCCGAAGGAGAAGCTGTTGATCCTTGATTCATGCTGATCAAGATTATATATAGTTTATATAGTCGGAGATGCTTCCCTCTGCAAGGGTATAATAATTTAAGATAAACAAATATAAATTTAATTATTTATATAATTTATTGAAGCATAAATGTGTTGAATTTAATTTGATATTTCTTCAAATCAAAGAACGATAATCTATAAATGTGTATATGTATACAAAAATGTGTGTGTGTGTGTGTGTGTGTGTGTGTAGGTATTTATGTATGTACTTATATGTGTATATTCTTGCAGTTGCTATGATTGATGAACTTTTTGTGCCACCATCAAGTTCAAGTTACATTTGGAGAGAGAGAGAGAGTGCTGGGGGGAGGCGTTGCGGGTTGTGGTCCGAAATAAAATAAAATAAAAATTCCCAATTCGCAACACTCTCATTGGCGCAATTGGATATCAAAGGCAATTGCCACATTTCGAGATTTGCTGTTAAATATTGTATGTCGTCTGCAACGGACGTCTGGGGGCCTTTGCAATGCGTTATTTTCTCCGACTTCGTCTACGTTTTGCATTGCAAACAGACGGCGATGGCGTTGACCATGATAATGATGATAATAATGATGTTGATGATGATGATGATGATGATGATGAAGATAATAATGATGCCAACGCTGGACTAGAGAGACCTGGTCGATGCAGCCGCCTGTGGGCGCTTCTAACAAACAAACAGAAAACGAATACAAAGAATCAAATGAAACTGATGGGCAGAGAGAGAGAGAGTAACAGTAAAAAAAAAAAGCAAGAGACACTAACACAGAGAGAGAGAGCGACAGAGCGATAAAATGGCAGGAGAGAGGGGTTTGGTTGGGGGATTTTAAAATGCACATAGAACTCGAACTCGAAGTCGAACTCAAAACTCGAAGCTTAAACTCGAAACTCAAACTGGTGTAATATGAAGCAGATGAAACGGACGTTGGACGATTCGTCAGACGGCAGACATAGAAACAGAGAGACGGTCAGGGAAACAGACAGACAGACAGACAAACAGACAAACAGACAGACAGAGAAACAGATGAACGAGCTGCGAGCAGCAGAAATTGCAACCGATAATAATTATTTTTATGGAGTCTAGTCTATGTCTAGACGATTTTTTTTTTGTTGTTGTTGTTGGTGGTGCTGGTGGTGGTGGTGGTGCTGCTGCTGCTGTCGCTTACTTCACTTGCCAACCTGCCTGCCTTTCACCTCCCTTTGGCAACCTTTAACATTCTTTACCCACCACCAGCACCAACCTCCTCCACTAACCACCTCTCCACCCTTCGTTACGGCGCTGTTGTTGCTGTTAAAGCTACTGTGTCATTGTTTTCGCTTTGATTCCGATTTTAACTGGTAAACTGGCATTTAACTGTTTTTCTGTTGCTGTTTGACAAACAAGCCAGACAACAGACGGACAAACCAAAAGGAAAGACACTGTTGTTATCTTGTTGGCCAGCGGGGAGGAAATGGCAAGCAAAAGGAATGGAAAAGAAAATGTTGAGAAGGGAAAGGCGATAGCAAGACGACATTGTCGACTGCAGTCAGATAGTTGTGAACGTGAGCGAGGCATGACAGACTCCAAACTAAATGCCGCTACAATATGCTTATGGGGTATGTTCGGGGAGTGTGGGTATGGCTATGAGTTTGGGTTTGGGTTAGACCGCCAAAGGTATGTGGGGCAGGATGAGGGCAGGAGGCAATGAGACACAATCAAGACAGAAGGCAAAGCAGGCTGCAGGCGGCACTGAGCCAAACATGCGGAAAAGTCAACCAGCCAAAGGCAAACAGACTGAGAGACAAACAGACAGACAGACAGACGGACAGATAGACGGCAAAGCACAGTAGTTACAAATCAATTAATAATTTGAATTGCTGATCCCGATATTTTGACAACTGGTAACTATATTAATAATAGTTTTTACTTTTGATTTAAATGTAAATTTAAATATTTTCAAAACATTTAACTTGATATCTGATTAAATAATTTATTAATATGTATTAATTATATGAAATGAATAACTAAATAATAATAAAAATATTATATGAATAATATTAATATTATAAAATGAAATATTAAATGAATATGTATATAAATATTTTAAACAATTATAATTCTAATTTCTGGTATAAAATACAAAAATTTCTTGCCCCACTGTGCACACTCTTGAGTAACCAAAACTACGTACATAATATACAGTTCAGTCCGCGCTTCGTTGGGCATGAGAAAAATGGCACCTCCATCAACATCAGAAGTCGGTACCGAACTGAACTAAATCGGAGTTAACTTTAGTTGACTTGAGTTGAGAAAACAGCCTCAGACAATTGTCTGTCTGTGTCTACATCCATGGCATTGTCGCCATATTTGGCCAAAAGGAGAATATGTCTCGACACCTTTTCCACTTTTTTTTTTTTTTTCTTTTCATTTTTAATTCTTCTTGTTGGTTTTGCTATGCCTACCCCATACCCTCCCCACTCTATCTCTCTCTCTCTCTCTCTCTTCTCTCTCTTGTTGAACCATTACTCTTTGATGGAGCTAACCGAACCGCGCTTTCAGCCTGAAGATATTATGTTATTATGGCAATTATAGTTACACGACTTTGGCGGCATCTATGGCATTTGGTGGCACTGGTTGCTCGACGACAGCTTGGCATGTCTGTTGGTTAGAGAGAGTTTCTTTTGCCGAGATTTTTAGCAAGATAAGAAAATGCTGAATACTGAAGCCGTTGCCATTGCAATTACAAACATTTTAATGCAATTAACACACCTGAGACGACTTGTCGGCGAAGCTCATTTGCCTGGAACTTCAAAAGCCAAAAAAGCGACAACATTTGCTGCGTGTGTCAGTTTCATGGATGATGCCACCGTCACCATTACCATCACCACCACCACCACCACCACCACCACCACCACCACCACCACAACCACCACCACCGCCATCGCCGCCACCACCTTCTCTCTGAGGTTTGCCGCTCCAGTTGCTATCAGTGCTACGAGATATGTACATATATATACATATATACATACGTTGTCGTCCAGCATTTTTTTTCGTTTTTTTTTTTTTATTTTGGTTTCTGCCTTTTTTTTTTTTTGGTTTTTTTCTTTCATTTTCTGCACTGACTTTGTAGTTGCCGACTCAAGTGCAGTTAAGCAATGGGTTAAGGGGTTATTGCAGAGAGTTTGGGGGAAACCTTCTTAATGCCATGTCCAGCAAATCGTCCCCACAAGCTCACAATCAGTTTGCGCTTCATTTCATCGGTTTAATATGCAAAGGTAAGGCAAAAGTAAGAAAAAAAAAAAAAATTGATTGTCTTTATTATCGTGGCGGCTGTTGCTGCTGCTCTTGTTGCTGTTGTTGCTTTTGCTGTTGCTGCTGCTGCTGCAACTTCTGGCTTGCAACTGTCGCCAGCGGCTTTTGTGGCCTCTGATCTTTCGTTGACGGAGATGGGAATGTTTGAGATGACTACGGTACATTGTTATTGTTGCTTTCGTTACCATTCACATTCACGTCAAAGGCGGTTCCCGCCGTCTCTGACATCGTCGTCGTCGTCGTCGTCGTCGCTGGCGTTGGCCAGACGCCGTGAATTTTTTCTTCAAATAAACTTGCCCCCAAAAACTTGCGCCTGGTAAAACAATAACAAAAATCAAACCACAAAAAAGAAAATACATATACATATATACATATGTATATATTATATTTGGCCAATATAATTTCAAGTCAATCTTTAACCGTATCGCAAATGCTCTCTAACTACTAAAGCAAATTCAAACAACTATCTTGTATACATATTATGTCAAATGTAAACCTTTTGCCATAGAATTTTATGGAAATGTATTAAATTTATAGTTTTCAAAAAAATTTTTTACGTTTTTTGAATTATAATTATTTTGTTTTTCTTTGCTTGTTTTTTTTTTTTAAATTATAAATATTATTCAATTTTTTGTTTTTATTATAACTACCAATTCAATATATATTGTTGATGATCATAAAATAAGTAGAATGAAAACAGAAGTTCCATAAAAAAATATAGATAAATAAATGTTGAAATTTATAAATTAAGATAATGGGGTAAAAAAAAAAAAAAAAAAAAATAAAAACAAAGGGAAAATTGTTTATCATTGATGACCGTTAATTATGTGTCTGAGCGCTTAATCTAATCAAATTTATGTTTATATCATATATAAATATATATATACATATACAGTTCCATTTCATCAGCAAAACGCACTAATCAATCATCCATCAAAATGTTGTCACAAACAGCATAGTCCAATGCGGGAAAGGGTATTACAAAAAAAAAAAAAAAAAAAACAACAACAACAACAATAACAACAACCAAAACCAAACTGAACGCAAACCAAATGAGCCAATAATTTTTATGATTTGCCCGTCTAGACATTTGCGTAGACAACGTAAATATCGAGAAATTTATACAATTGAATGACTATGTGGCGGGTTATACTCGTATGTATGTATGTATGTATGTATGTATGTATGTATGTATGTATGTATGGGTGCGTGAATGTGTTAGGGTAAAGGAGACAACAATAACAAAAACAACAACAAATTAGCTTTACCTTATCAGTTGGAAACCAATATCCAAATGAATCAGACGACATATCGACTACGACTTTCATTTGGCTCGTATGTGATATTGATTAAGACTTGCCGTCATCGTTGTCTACCTGGCTGGTCTTTTGCCAGCCTGCCTGCCCCTGTGGCATTTGTCTAGGAATTAATGACAAATCATTTATAATCCGACAGGCAAACAGCAAAGCCAAAAAGCTTCACCTGCCATTACGTAATCCGATGTGAGAGTAGAGACAGGCGTCAGGGACAGGCGACAGGGACACGCGAACGAAATAGCTAAAGATGCGGACAGTAAAAACAACAACAAAATTAAAGACAGTGAAAGAGGGAAGGAGAGAGAGAGAGAGAGAGAAGGAGATAGAGAGAGAGCGAGAGAGAGAGAGAGAGCATATATATATATATATTTAGTCAAGCGATTAGCTTCCGTTTCAGTTGATTCAGTTGGTTCTGCTGCTGCTGCTGCTGCTGGTACTCTGATGATGTCTGGTTTGGGAATGACTTGGCAGCCTTGAAACATCATGCCCAGGGATTTCACTTAATCGAGTAGCTGGAGCAGAGACCTAAAGCAGTTGGAATACAATCAACAGTAGGTTGAGATAAAATAAAGAAGAAGATGAAGGAGCAAAAGATGAAGGAGAATTAATGGTAGTAGGAGGCGTGGCAACAGCAGCAACACCAACAACAACAACAACAACAACAACATTTTGTATTCTCTAGGTCATTAGGGGAAGCCGACACCAATGTAGCATATCCACTATACTAAAATCCATTAAAGACGTCCAAACACACAAGGCCAGGCTAAATGGCATGGTAAAGGAATATGCTTAATTTATTATTAATGGACTGCTCCCTAACCATCAACTTCTCACTGTCCATCTCATTCTCCGTGTCTGTCTCTGTCTCTCTCTCTTTCTCTCTCTCTCTCTCTCTGTCTGTCTCATGTTAAGTCGCCATTTCAGCTAACACACTTTGAATTTTTGTCCTTGAGCCTTATTTTGATTTTGATGAATTATTTGAATGGTCTTCAATTCAAAGAAAAATTCAAATTGTAATTTATTCACAATATGGCAAAGTGATTTGCTCTTAATATAGAATTCACTTTATATCGTGTTAAAGCCAAATTAAGACGTTTTTAACATTTTATGTTTTTCAATTAGTTGTTGCTTAATTTTACAATCAATTGACAGATATGTATATATATATATATATAAGTCTTGACTTCCTTAATATATATATATATAAATGTATATGTATTTTTTTGATCAGCTTCTAACTAATACATATTTAGATCTTAAGAGAAATCTCTAAAATCTCTAAAATATGTACATATGTATAGGTATATAATATGAGAATAAATAAATAAATATAGACTTAATTTACCTATTAATGCAAATCATTTCAATTACAAGTTGCTGTGATAAATTTATTTATATTCTCACTGAATAAATCGCCATAGTTGTAGATGAGGATTACATTCATTCATTATATATTTTCAATTTTTTTCCAATCTAACATATGCATTGACAACACATTCCAACTGATTTTTGATATACCATTTTGAAAATATCGCAAAATCACCATTAACCATATATATATAGCGTGAAAATTCTCCTTCCAAATATCCACTCCAAAGTTTATCAACAATGGCATCATTCTGCAAAAAAAAAAGGGGAATAAATTCAAATTTAACAATAGAATTATTTAGACAAAAATAAAGAACAACAAATCTTTATTTCCACACACAGTATATGGGCATGTATGATTCAAATTTGAATACTTTTTAAATGTATTATAGAACATTTCCACAACCAGATTATTTGGATTTTTCAAATATTTGCAGGCATCGAAAGTGACATCGAAAAAAAATGGTTTATAACTTTGGCCATCGTAACGCATTAAACTTAGTCGAACCTAAAAACACAGAGAGAGAGAGAGAGAGAGAGAGAGAGAGAAAAAAAAGAAACAAAATATCATAAGAATATAATTCTGTTAAAGATCATCATATTAAGTAAATCTTAAATCTTAGTTAGTTATTTATTAAATTTAATAATTTGTTGTGACATCTTTATTCTCTGGCATTAATTTTTTATAAATTTATCTTTATTTAAAATAGAGTATATAACACATATGTACCTTTACATCGTCAAGCGGTAATTCATAAAGTTTTGCATAGATATCTATATACTTATGGGTACGATTCACAGATTTTATATAACATTTCGTAAATTCACCAAAATCTGAACGAGTAAAATTGCACTTTAAATTGGTAAATGTCACAATGCCCATACTTGACTGAAAACGAAAGTTAAAAAGAAAAAAAACCAATTAAAAAACATTAAAAAAAAAAGAACACACACACACACACACACAAAACAAGCTTAAATTGCGCTTCACCTTTAAATTGATAAATAAAATATAAAGAGCTATATAAAATGTCAGATAATTGAGACTTTTTAATGCGCACCAACGAAATAGAAACATTTGCAACTTCCACATTTTGTCCAAGTAACGAATATCATATGATAGAATCAATGCAATATACATATGTATATAATAAATTATATGTATAGAAAATATTTAGATTGATCGATTGTTCAGATTGAGTGAAAACTAGAAATAATGTACAAACTAATTATTAAAACAGTTTACCAAATAAAGTAATTTCTACCCGGGACAATTTTGTTACTTTTTTTTTTATTTTTTATTTTTATTCCACCCATAATCACTTCAATAATCATCATTTACTAGCGTTATATAGCAAACAATAATAAGGTGCCCGAAATAAGTAAATGGGACAAACATTGAAATCGTTATAATTTCCCTAAAATGCATTTTTTTGATTTCTCCCTTTCTTCTATATTTCGATTGTAGAATGCTTAAGCGCTAAGCAAAGAATTGTGAAAAAGTACCGTTAGGTTTTCACGTTACGTTTATTTTTGAAAGTGCAAGTTGGGTTTTCCGAACGAAATAAGTAAATGGGACAAATTGCTTTGCTTTGATTTCTTGTCAGATCACCATATATAATTTGAACTTTTAGTAAGGAATTTTATTTTATCTGTTAAAAAAAATGAAAATAAGTGAGTTTCAATTAAAATCCTTGAATTTGGCAATTTCTAATAATTTTTTTTGTTAAGAAATGACGAGTTTTGCCCATTTAACCGAAAAATAGCGTGGTAGGATTGTCGTGCTGCGTGATATGGGGATGTCAAATAGCAAAATTGAAGACAATGTCGGAACAAATAAGAATACCGTCGAAAAGTTGCTCAGAGACACGGAAAATTATGGAAAAAGCCCCTTTCTGGTCGCCCACCATTGATTGACAACTGTGACTAAATACGAATAAAAAATCTAGCGATCAAAAAAAATAGCCGCGCATCTCAAATAAGCACTAATTCATCTCTTCTGATATCTACGAGACGTATTCAACAAATTTTGAAGAGCTCAGGTATCGTTTCGTACGGAAAAAAACTCCTGAAACCGGAGCTACTGCTAAGGCGTAAACTTGCTCGATACTGGTTGCCGAAAAGTATAAGTTTTGGGACACTGAGAGGAAAAATTTAGTTTTCATTGACGAAAAACGTTCAATTTAGATGGCCGTGATGGATACCGATATTATTATCATGATATTCGAATCCCAAAAAAAAATCCACCTGTCCAGAAATTTTCACGAGGTCTTTAATAGTATGGGCTGCGTTCGGCTTTAATAAAAGGACTTCAAGAGGTTTCGTACTGCATTAAATGAATGCCCCAAATAATGTTGAACTGTTGGCAACTAATTTAGTGCTATTTGGAGAGAATTATCACGGTGACACAGGGAACTCCTAGCAAAATAACTCACCCACCCATACATCAAAACCTACTAAAGTATATTTAAAACGGACACAAATACCTGTTTTATGCTGGGTAGCACTCAGACCACACTTAAATCCAATTAAAAAACTGTAGGAAATCTTGACACAACGGAATTATCTCAATATGAAGCAATGTAGAAGTTTAATAGAACAAAAAATAGCTATTTTCGAAAAATGGGCGAAAATTGACATCCAAGGACTGAAAAAACGAATTTATTCGATGCAAGGACGAATATTAAAATTGTTAATTGCTCTATTTAACATTCTGTTATGGTTTAGAAGTGAATTTTTTGTTTTTGCTTATTTTTTTTACTTTTAAGACACAAAATATGAATTTGTCCCAGTTACTTATTTCGTTTGAAAATATTTTGTTTAATTTTTTTTGTATATTAATTTAAGTGTTTTTGGATTCAAATCAGTTGAAATATATTTTTGATTTTACTAAGTTTAAGCAAAAATTAGCTTTGTTGGAATATATTGATTCGTTCAGTTTTTACAGTTCTCAACGAACTGTCCCACTTACTTATTTCGGGCACCTTATATCTGTCTCGAAATTGTCAGTATAGAATTTGCTTATTATGAATTCGTGCTGAAAGCAATTTATATAATATAGGAGTATATATACATATGCATATATGTATATAAGTACATATACGTTCGTTCGTTCTACTTATTATTATTTCTAATTACTTCATACACACATTAATGGGGGACGAACAGGTGTGATTCATATTGGTAAAAGCTTCTCACGTGGCATACATTATATTAAGAATAATATTATTTTATTGTTATATCTAATATTTGCATAAATCGAAAGTAATGTAAAACTAGAAAGATGGCCTAACTTCGACAGTGACGAAGTTCGCATACCCTTGCTGATTTTCTCTATATAATTCACCAGAATTATACATACCAAAATTATAAATTCAAAATTTTGAGCTTGAGAAAAAACAAATTTTTCATACATAATTTTTTTGTTGTACCGATTGTTCCTATAGCAGCTATATGATATAGTCAATCGATTCGGATGAAACTTGATTGAAGTATCAAGAAGTATATTAAACTCACAAATATATAAAATTTCGTGTCATTCGGTTGAAAAACAACAGAGTTATTGAGGATAAACCTTATTCGTGACCGATCGTTCCTATGGGACCTATATGATATTGTCATCCGATCGGGATAATTCCGAGATATACAATGCCTGCAGTAAAAAGGAGCCTACATATGTTGAAAATTTCTGTAGCCATTATGGTCTCGGAGGAGAAGCTGTTGATCCATGGTCACATCGACTCGGCTATTCATGCTGATCAAGAATATATATACTTTATATAGTCGGAGATGCTTCCTTCTGTGCGTTGCAAACTTCTGACCAAAATTAATGTACCATTTGCAAGGGTATAAAAATAGAAGAAAAAAAATTGGTTATACATAATATATAGGTATATTGAATATATGTACATATATGATACATATGCCTATATATGCAACAGAATGAATAATACTTTTAATTTAAATGATAAATTTAATGGAGTTAAGACTGTTTTGTAAATCATAATATTTTATTTTATCTCAACTCAGCTGACACTTTATTTTATTTCACTTGAAAGGCATTAACTTAATATAATTAATATATAGATACAAATTAACTAGAAAAATTTATAAATAATATATGTAAGTATATAAATATTACTTGTATATATGAGTTAGCAATTGTTTAAGCATGTAAACGAAAGATATATATCTCAATTTATATTTGCGAAAAATTGTCTGACTTGATCTGACTTAATATAAGCTTGTCTATAAGATCTTTGATTTATTCAAATTACAAGTATAGTTATAAACTGTATATTAAATGTTGATCCTGACATTTGTTACTTGTATTAAAAAAGGGAAAATCGAATATTCTATATTCACATGCAAACTGTCTAAAGAATGACAAAACTATGTTTCAAATTCAATCATAAAGTACAATCAAAGTATATTGATTTAATGCTAATTACAAAAATAATTATATTTCAATTAGGTATAGATATATTATATACATTTGTATGTAGGTATATATTATTGTACAAGTATTGCCTACAAGTCTATCTATTTTTATTGATTATTCATATAACCATAATATATATAAAGAGAATAGATTTAGAATTGATATTCAATGTATAACCATATGTATATACGAATAGAAAGAATAAATATCGCATATAGATTTATGGAGATAATAAAATATATGTAGATCTATATTATTGAAAAACATATTAATAAAGTTTGTGAATTAACATTTTTCCATATGGTCTAAATCTATCCTTTCCCTTTGTCTCTCTATTAATGGTTGGTTAAATTTTCGTTATAAAATAAAATAAATTTCGATTTCCTATACAAAAAAAAAAAAAAATTAATTTCCTTACCATTAAACCCTTTAATTATGCGACACAATCTATCAAATCTCTTTCCAGTTTTATAAAATTTAAGAAGAATTTATTTATAATAATATATATATAAAAACATAATTTCAATTAAAAAACAAAAAAAAGATAAGAATTATTTATAAATCAATAACTAATTTGCCTTTATGGTTGTATATATATTAAGAAAACCTCGTCGAACATTATATGTATACCATTCCGTAAATACAGCATAATCCCCATTGGCAATGGGAAAGAAACGAATCAAATCAAAATACCGACCACGGAGACTTGTTGTCCACAATTTGTCAATAATAAAATCATGCTACAAAAAAACAAAGTAAAAAATTCTCTATTTATTGCAAATAAAAACTGTCTTAATTTTTTGTTTTTTTTTTTTTTTTTTACTCACATTGAAGGGACATGTATGATTTATATTAGAACTTGCTTTATACGATTCATAGAAAATCTGAATCAAAGGATTTTTGGGGCTTCTTAAAAACTTGCAAGCATCGAAAGTGGTATCAATAAAGAAAACTTTATATCCTTGACCATCATAGCGCATAAATTTAAAGTTGAGCTGAAGACAATTTGAGAAAATAATAAGAAAATAATTATTAATTATATTTTGAACTTTGTAATGATAAATTCAAAATTGGCCTAAAATAAAAAGCGAATTTAGAAGAAAATGTATTGATTATTAGCTATTGAACTCTATGAGTTCTGTAAGTCTCTTGCAAGGATATTGATGATAATTTTTCTTCTTTTGTTCTTATAAAATAAAAAAATTAAAATAAATTTTCATTCTGTTTTACTTACTGTCACATTATTAACTGGCAATTCATTAACTTTAACATGTATATCAATATATTTGTGTGTTCGATTTACTGCCTTAATGCGACACAGTTTGACCTCAGCATAATTTCCATCCTTAACTCCACATTTAAGATTTGTAAATGTTACTTGGCCTAAATTAAACCTTATATTGCAAACTAATATAAAGCAAATAACTAAAAAAATCTTCATACTTATTTCGTTGAGCACTTGTTAACATTTGATTTATTTATTTAAATTTTAATCCATATACGAGTACGAGAACAAAAGCAATTAAGTGCAAATGCATATAAATATATGTATATATATATATATATATATATATATATATTAAGGAGACAAAAACAAAACTGATTTGTTAATGACAGACTAACGACATAATAATAGAAAAAAAAAAACAAAAAAAAACACATTTTATCCATCTAGCTTATTATTTACATACAATACGATATTTCTACATTTTAGTTAGATTTCTCTATCCATCGATGAAGTTATTTTTAATGACTTTGATCCTATTGATGATCACATATTTTTTATACCCTTGCAGAGGGTATATTAATTTTGGTCAGAAGTTTGCAACGCACAGAAGGAAGCATCTCCGACTATATAAAGTATATATATTCTTGATCAGCATGAATAGCCGAGTCGATATGACCATGTCCGTCTGTCCGTCTGTCCGTCTGTCCGTCTGTCTGGATCAACAGCTTCTCCTCCGAGACCATAAGAGCTACAGAGCTGAGATTTTCAGCATAGGCTCCTTTTTGCTGCAGGCATTGTATATCTCGGAATCATCCCGATCGGACGACTATATCATATAGCTCCCATAGGAACGATCGGTCAGGAATAAGCTTTATCCTTAATAAATCTGTTGTTTTTCAACCGAATGCCACGAAATTTGATATTTTTGAGTTTAATATGCTTCTTGATACTTCAACCAAGTTTGATCTGAATCGGACGACTATATCATATAGCTCCCATAGGACCGATCGGTCATGAATAAGGCTTATCCTCAATAACTCTGTTGTTTTTCAACCGAATGCCACGAAATTTGATATTTATGAGTTTAATATGCTTTTTGATACTTCAACCAAGTCTGATCAGAATCGGTTGGCTATATCATATAGCTGCTATAGGAACAATCGGTACAAAAAAAAATTTTGTATGAAAAATTTTTTTCCTCAAGCTCAAAATATTGAATTTGTAAATTTGGTATGTTTAATTTACAATAATGCTTCTGGTGAATTATATAGAGAAAATCTGCAAGGGTATACGAACTTCGGCACGGCCGAAGTTAGTCCATCTTTCTAGTTATTTATCAATATTTGGTCTTTATTATTATTTTTTCATCCTTTTTGTTAAGTTATATATACATATATAGGTATAGGAACAATACGGTAGTTTTCTTTATTAATTAGCTCGTTTTTTTGTTATTGTCAGATCTAAAGTAACAGAAATTCAAAGTATATTATAGCTATAGCAAAATCTTCATTGATAAAGGGCATAAAAATTGAGATAGAAAACACTAGAACAGAATTTATCCATAATTAAAAAAAAACTAGAAGAATGAGATTCATGTTCTATGGCTGATCTGTGTGACCAAGAATATATGTACATATATGTATATTAGCTATATGTTTTAAAGCTAACAATTATACATATATTGATATTATAATGTAAACATTTTACATAATTTAAATATGAAACGACTTCAAGTTAATTAACATTTTAATTAGTTAAGTTAGTTTGCTATTGTTTCTAAAAAAATTTTTAACTATGATTTCAAAATGTCAATGAATACATATACTTATATATATATTGAAGATAAATTGCAGAATGTAGAGTAATTTGAAATTACATGGCAATTTTTTTAGTGTTATCACCAGTTTTGCTCTATGTAATATCAGAATACAATAATACAGTTCTAAAAGAGTGTGAGGTCATCATATACAGATTTCAAGTGTGGCACAGTGTTGGTTATAGTGTTGATTATAGTGTTGGTAGACAATGAATGTCTGTGTTGAGAGACGCTGAGACTCGCTGCAGAATTTTTTACTGTCCAGACCAGCCCAAGCCAGAGTTTCAGTTGGCTTGGGCTGGTCTGGACAGTGAAAAATTCTGCAGCGAGTCTCAGCGTCTCTCAAATCAAATCGCCAATATATATATAAGTAAGTACATATAACTTATCAATTTGATAATCATTTCATTTTTTTTGGTTTCATATATTGATTTAAAAAAATAACCACTTTCAGTTTACTTTTTCATAGTTTTAGTTTGGATCTCGGTAGCTATTTTGAATCATAGTGAATAATACTATTCCCCCCTTCTATATTCATTTCCAGCAATAAATTATCATCTTTAAAATATCAATTATTTTCGCATTTAGTACAAAATATTGCTATCAAAAACTATTTACTACAGATTATTTTCATGTTTTTATTATACTATTTATCATATGGTAAAAAAAATTGATTATTTTTTTGTTACAAATATTATGTCTAAGGTTCAGTGATTGATTTAGCGATCATGTATGTATCATTATATGTATAAATATATATACACAAGGTTTTGTATATATGACTTTAAGAACTACGAAATATCAGATGATCTCTTGGAAAATTAAATAACTAAATTAAATTATTTTATTCGACAATTTTATTTTATTATTTATAAAGAATTCATAAATCGATCACAAAATCAAATACTTTAGATAGACATACATAAAATGTTTTAAAACGATTATAATTGCATTTAAATACATTTATTAGACAATTGTTATTATAATTAATTTTTAAAAAATTAATTACCAGTTATCTTTAAATATATATTAACGGTAGTTCTAAGTTTATTATAAGTATACCAACTAGTAAATGCTGCAAATTCTCCATCAAAGGCTGGCAAATAATGCAAAAAACCTGAATCCAAATTACCAGTCCATAGTTTATCAACAATTACATCATGCTATATACATATATAATTAATTGATTTTGATTTTTCTTTTTTTTTTTAATTTAACTATAACTATAATTGTTAATTTACTTACATTATAGGGACAAGTATGATTTAAATTTGAACTAAACTTGTATGTTTCATAAAATGCTTTAAGAACTGGATTCTGTTTTTGTTGTTTTAGAAATTTACATGCATCATAGGTGAAATCAACAAAATATGGCTTATATCCATGTCCATCAAAATGCATTAGCTTTAAATTAACCTAATGTAAAAATGGAGTGATTAAACTTAAGTTATGAATTATATAATAATGAACCAACTTACTGTTATATTATCAATTGGTAATTGCAACAATTTAATATATATATCAAGATATTTATGAGTCCTGTTTACAGCCTTTATATGACAGGTCTTAATTTCAGAATAATTTTTATCAATCTGAGTGCACTTTAGATTCGTAAAAGTCACATGGGTATAAGAAACCTTAAAAAACAAAAAAACCAAAAAAAAAAAAACAAAAAACAAGGAATAAACAAAACTGAATATAATTCATATCAATATATATTCATAAATCAATTAATTACTCCCAATATATATAATATTATAAAGATTTCCAAAAATTTTAACATTGCTTATGGTTACAGTTGAAAATTATAATAATAACTGAGGGAATTTAAATAAACAACATTCATTATATATTAAAAAAAAATCTAAAAAAAAAAATATATATATATACATTGGAATCAAAAAATAAATAAATTAAATAGCGATTTAAATTTATGCCGTTTTAATGGTATTTAACTGAACTAATAATCCATAGAATATCATATGGAATCGCATATCATATAATTGTTCTGACATTTATTTCTTATCAGTTAAACGAAAATATACATTAACATTACATCGATATCCATTATTTGAATTCCAATTGGTAAACATTGCATAATCCCCAAGTGGCATAGGTAAAATACGACTAAAACCATTCTCCAGATTACCTGTCCAAAGTTTGTTTATATAAACATCTTGCTAATTTTGAGAATAATTTAGATTATGAATAAACATAAATATATATATGAATGTACAATACTTACATTATAGGGACATGTATGATTCATATTGGAACTATCCTTAAATGTGGCATAAAATATTTTAGCAACTGGATTATCTTGTAAACGTAAAAATTTACAAGCATCATAGGTTAAATCGATATAGAATGGTTTATAGCCATGATCGTTATGCATTAACTTGAAATTTACCTAGAGAGATCTATTTAAATCAATTATTTATAATAAAATTAACTCTATATACATACCGTTACATTGTCAATGGGTATATTACCCAGTTTAAAATAGATATTAATATATTTATGAGTTCGATTCACTGCCTTAATGGAGCAAGTTTCAAATTTACCCATTTCTTTATTAAAATTGTGACACCTTAAGTTTGTAAATGTCACATGAGCCTGACATGTCTGAAAATAATTATATATATATATATATATATTGTATAAATAAATTATATTATTTTACCATTAGAAAGACAATTGCCAAAGTGAACACCAAAAAAAAACTCATTTCTTTTTTTTTTTTTTTTTTTTTTGTATAAACGATTGAAAGTTGGACAAACGAATGTATATTATTTAGAGATTTATTGACTTTTAAAAGGTTTTTTTTTTTCAAATTGAACAGTTCCAAACCATTGAAAGCCAATTACCATTAAGATAATATATGTACACTTTAATTTCTATAGTTCCAAATCAAATATGATTTATAAGAGTCAATTTATTCTCTACTAAAATTTTGAAATAGAAAAAGAAAGTGAAACTTTTAGTATATACATACATAGAATGAACTAGAAATAGTTTCAATATAGGCTAAGTATATATCTGAAAATATAGTTGTAACTCTTAATAGATTATACTAAAATATATTAGAAAATTTGGGCAACAGTTCACATTTCTTTTTGAACAATTTTTATAACAATAAACCAATTGCTTATTTAAAATTTAATCATTATATATGGGCATGGACTCAATTTTTTGTGCGGTAGAGTATATGAAAGGTAATCGGAATTGTGATCAACAAATGGATCTATTAACAGAAGCCATCACCCAAAACTCAAAACAAAAAAAAAAAACAAAAAACGAAAAAACGCATATTGATTGCTATTTTCAATCAAACACGTATAGTTAATTATGCCATTTGATCCTATTAAATATATATTAAAGATAGTCACATGTTCAGTCATAGATATACTAATCTAGCAACTAACCTCTGCCTGAACCTTGAACTACTATCTAATATAATTGATCGTTTTTCTCTTAATATTTTCATTTGACCTCTGTTTCCATCATTTAAACTTTATGGATTTGGTTTATTCCTCTCACCTCTGACCTTCAATAGGAAAGTTGGTGACATTTGCATGCATATTAGTTCATCAATTGAATACAGTAAAAAGTCGATTTAATTGCGCATAATGAAGAATTTAAAGTAATTTTTAGAACGAACGTTAATTTCCATTCAAAACGAGTCCAAAAGATAGCTATAAAATTAATGATCTAGACTGAAAAGTTAGATATTCAATCTCATATTCTAATCTGTGATTTTGAACGAACTTGCCATATATATATAGTGATTTAGACTGTACTAATGATATAGTCAGATTTTCATATCATTTTTTAAATCAGGGAATTTTTAGGGACATCTGCTTAAGATTAATTTGGAACTCCTAAGGTATATTTTCCTCGGAAATTCCTCTAGGATTCCATAGACATATTTTATAAGAAATCCCATACAGATATTTCTTTATAAATTCCTCAAGAATTTCTCAGGGATATTTTCTGAGGAACAAGTGACGTTTGGTGAAGAATCCCTTATAGACATTTCTTCATGAAATCTCAGAAATCCCTCACGGACACATTATTAGAAATTCCACAGGGACGATTCCTGAGGAATTTCTCTATAATTTTTTATGAACTTTTACTCCGGAATGGCTCAGAGACATTTCCTCACAAATTCCTCAAGGAATTCTTTGAAGACATTTCCTCAAGAAAGCTTCGTTTCCTGACCAGTTTCTCAAGGACATATACTCAAGATTCTTCTGTAATTCAGAGACATTTTCTTACAAATTCCTCAGGGATTTATTAAAGATATTTCCTCAAAAATTCCTTGAACACATTTCTTGAGAAATTTTCTAAATACTCGAGAATCCCCTGTAGTTCTTTAGGGAATTCCTTAGAGACATTTCAACAGAAATTTCTCGGTTCTATCTTTTTAGATTCTGATTAGTCAGAGAGAAGATGTTTAACTGGTTTAAATGCCTCATATTTTTACAGGGTATGGCCTCTATAGGATATATATTTATTGATTATGGTTAATTAAATAAAACAAATTTCATGTAAATATTTAATGCATTTTCTTTCATACATTTAATTATAGTTATTTATTTAACATTTATATAAATATTAATTGTGGTACGATGTATATTATAAGTATAGAAATCCATATATATAGCATACTGTCCATTATTTACGGGTAGATATTTAACTAAGCCAAGTTCAAGATTACCAGTCCATAGCTTTTCGATTATTAAATCATGCTTAAATGTTTAAATATAATTATTTAAAAGTCCATATATATATATATAAAGGAGATGTACATGCATATCTGTACTTACATTATAAGGGCAAGTATGATTCATGTTTGATGCTGCCTTAAAAGTATCATAAAATATTTTCACAAATGGATTTTTTTGATTTTTTTGATTTTTTAAAAATTGGCATGCATCAAAAGTTGTATCGATGAAAAATGGTTTATAGCCATTACTGAAACGCATCGATCGCAAATGGATCTAAAAAGGTTTAATATATATCATATATATATGTATATATATATATATACATTAGGATCACTAACCGTTACATTATCCACTGGTAATTGATATAAATTTGCATGCAATTCCAAATATTTATGCGTTCGATTTACGGCTTTAATATTACATTTGGCAAATTCTCCAAAATTTTTATCATCAAATTGGCATTTGAAGTTAGTAAATGTTACATAAGCGAAATTTTGCTACAAAAAAAATTTTTTAAAAAAATGGAAAACAAATAAAAATATACACATATATATATATATTTTACCCACCATAAACTGAAGGATAATGCAAATAAAATATATAGATTTCCACATAATTTCACCAGTATATTTTAGACATCAAGCAAAGCTGAGAGATATATGAAAAATAAAATCCATTTTGATTTCTATCTTAAGCCATCGAATTTTTGTCATGGTGATTGAATTCAATAATAATTTGTATCCAATTAAAATAAATAAATGATTGACTGGCCGATAACAAACATGCAAATTGATTATGCTTGAATAGTCACAGATGTAATACTAATTGGATGACAAATAAAAATCTCAATCTCTATATAAAAGTGATTACAAAAATGTGACGACTCCAAGACAAATTAAATAAAAAAAAAAAAAGAAAAAAACTGAAAAATTTCGATACATATATGAAAAATATATATATTTTCTTAGACTTTCTGGCATGCCCCCGTAGATCTCTTAAAAAGTTATAAGTAGTATATATAGTATGAATATTATTCTATATATAGTTTTCAAATTTTAACTTCAAACTTTGAACTTTTCAATATCATATGGACTTTAATATATATTACATATAAATATGAACATTCAATAGGTTAGTATATTGATATTTTTGTATATATATGGTATTCACCTCCCATCTTCCGCCCCCCCCCCCCGCCACCCCCTCTCCTCCACCTACCCCTCCTTGTATCTATATTCATTCCCTTTCCCAATCCTCTTTTCAGAGCAGTAAAATTAATGTGCCTTAGGCACTCTGAAGATGTTGCAAAATGGAAATAAAACTGGCCAGCAGCAGCACCAGCAACAGTTGAACCAGCCACTAAAGCAAAAAGAAAGAAAAAAGAAAAGAAAACAACAAAAAAAAAAAAAAAAAACAAGTCCAGACAAAAAGAATTTTATTGGCCTTCACTTAACGCTCATAAATTTATCTGCCTTTCGCGAAATCTGCCGAGACGAGACGCAAAAAAAATCAAAAAAAAAAAAAATTAAAAAAATAACAGAAACAAGAAAAAAGACAGAAAAAAAAAAAAGCCAAAAGAAAGAAACTAAAAAAAAATATATATATATACATATATGTATATATATATATATATATATATATATTGTATATATTGTTTATACGCCACGCTTCCGCAGTTGATGACGAAGGGGAACTGGAACTGGTTCGCATATTGTGAAAGAATGTGTGTGTGTGTGTGGGTGTTGCCTTTAAATGACCATGTAAAAGGCTTCTTCACCTGTACACAAAGTCCACCCTTTTCTTGTTTTGTCCTCAGGACCTAAAACGAACTTCATGCATAAATCTGATTACAAAATGCAAAAAAAAAAAAAAAAAAAAATAAAAGGCGACACAAAGACAGAGAGAGAGAGAGAGAGAGAGGAGAGAACGCAAAGTTGAGTTCACTTAATGAACCGAATCTCAAAAGAGTGGAAAAAAAAAAAACTGGAAATTGCAACAGGATGGGGCCGCTGCCACCACCGCCACATAGCAGCAGACAGTCTAAAAATAGATACGAGTACACTACACTAGCCACATGTTGGTCAAGTTTTTAGTGTTTCACCCCGAAATGTCTGTGTGTGTGCGTGTGTGTGTGTGTGTGTGTGTTTGTTGTATTACCCACATCTGTCTGGGGGGCTCTACCTCTGCACTACAACTACTAACTATATATATGTAAGTATATACGGACAACTGAAATAGGCCCAGTTCCATTGGCAACACCAATGCCCAATCTCCAGTCCACAGTTTCCAATATCCAATACCCAGCCGAAGGCCCAGTCCCCGTCTCAACCATCTTTTAATAAATGCAAACGTGATCGCGTTTCGTGCGTCATTGCATGCCCAGACATCTCACAAATATATACACACACACACACACACACATGCATTCGTCGAGGCGTTGCACCTTTGGCAAAAGGTGCATTGATCGGGATTGGGATCGTGGTTGTTGTCGTTGTTGTCTGAGCAAGTTTCTCTGCCTCTCTGGGGGCCATTGGCTGAGCTAAAATGAAATTATTATTGTATTATACACGCGTATCTGGAGACAGGGGAGTACGCGCGTGCGTCTCTGCTTAACAACAACAACAACAACAACAACAACATCAAAAAACCCAAAAAAATAACCAAAAAATAAAAAAAAAAAAACAACTCAACACAAAATAACAACGAATAAATGTTTTTTTTTTTTTGCAAAAAATCGCGGGAAAAAAAAAAGAAAAAGAAAGAGACAAAAGAAAAATGAAAAGTGCGTTCAATGAACGCAATAAATGAGGAGCAACGATCGCCAATGTAAAAGACAGGGCGACATGATAACAGGCAGATGGAGAGAGAGAGCGGGGTGGAGAAGAGAAGTAAAGGCACGACTACCCTGCAACATACAGTTGAGTCAGTCTAAAGATATAGGATAAATACATATACATATGAACATATACATGTGTATGTATATACATATATATCGTATACATACAACATGAGTCAGGATCAAACTTTAAACTATTTTTACAAATTGACAAATGCATTTAATATATGCATAAAGGTGATTAAAAACGCATTAAAAGCGACAATAAGCCATTATATATATATGTATATATATATATATATATATGTTTATATTTATATACATATATATATGTATACATAAATTTCTAAATACATATGTAGAAATAACATACAACACATTATTGTAGACATTTTATTATCGATTATTAAATAAAAGCTAATATAGACTGCTATATAACTAACAGCGCTTAAAAAGAATCTAGATGTGTAATAGAATACATACTATACGTATTATATATATATATATAACTATATATTATATATAAATACATAAAAATATATATAAAGCATTTCAGAATGGTTTATCAGAAACTTTTCTTTTTGCAATCCAAAAAAAAAAAAAAGGCAATGGAAGTAATATTTCTTCGGAATACTTAACTCTCTGTTTAACAGTTTCGAAATATTTATGTACATATGTATATATATTATAGAATAAGTAGACATATATGAAAAATAATTAATTACTTTAGCATTGCAAAAAAAAAACAAAATAATAGATATTAGAACAAATGTTTTTTTGGAATGCAAAATATATATATATATATATATATATATATTTACTTTTATATATAGGTATAAAGTAATAAAATTACTAGAATATGTATAAGCATAATAAGTATAAGCATGAAAAACATTTCCAAAAACAAACTTAAAAGATAATAGAAAAAAAATTTTTTTGCAAACCAAAATTTTCTGTTTTACTATTTAGAAGGCTTTATTTAAATATTTAACAATTAAATTATTTAAAAAAGTTTATATTAATTATAAAATTAAATTTGGTCATAGCATTTTCATTCTTTTCCGTTTTTAACTTAAGGACTTCACTTAAATATTTAACAATTAAATCATTTAAAAAACATTTTTTCTGATTATAATATGCGGCATTTTGATTCTTTTTTTTTCATTTGATTAAGCATATTTTTTAAAGTTTACCTTCAGGATTTAATCTTATATAAAAAGATTTTAATTGGAATAAAAAATTTTAATTTAAAATTTTGAAATCTAAACCTTTATTTCTATATCTAGAGAGACTTAAGCATAGAGCGGCATGTGACAAAGAAGCACACAAATCTAGGAATTTTATATATATATATGCCCTATCTATAAATACTTATCACTAGACATCGGATTATATGCATTAATCGTATATGGTTACAGGAAATATAACTGATTATATATGTATAAAATATAAATAAATTTAAATTTTTGATAATTTTTGGTTTCTTAATAAACGATTTAAAAGTTTTATTTAAACATTATTGTGATACTTGAAATGTTTATTATATAAGTATATGAAGCATTATTATATATATATAAATATATGATGTTAATAATACATAATCAATTAGTAAATAGTTTATCGGTTTTGAAGTTTATTTAAAAACTATTTTGAAAATTTAAAAGAAATGTGTTCAAGTTATAGATTTATATTCCTTTGCATTTCAAAACATGGTACATCTTATTTCAAAACAAAAAATTTCTTTATCTTTTCATTAAAAATTTTCGAACATAATTCTAAATAAAGAATGAGTAGAAATAAACGAACAAAATTCTCCCTCACCAGTTTTTGTAGTGTAGTGCAAAAATGTATTATAAAATGCACTTAATTACTGAAATAGTAAGTCCAGCACTTTAAACTGAACAATACGCACTAAATACCTTATCAACAAAAAAAAAAAAAAAAAAAAAAAAAAAAAGAAAAACTGGCGTCGACACGTGCGTTTGAACACAAATTCTTGACGCATTACAATGGCCATATTAGGATGCAGTTCATCGGCCACTGGGGCTACTGATTATGCTATATATGTACCATACATACATATGCTATATGTGTACTTATATATATATATATGTTTGAGGGAGGGGGGGGCAGTTGGACATTCGCCTCTCTCATACAGCAATCAATGAATGAGGGCCTTCATGGCGATTTGAACCATAGCTGGGAAATATCAACATTGTTGGTACGTCGAATGAGAACGTTGATAATAATAAACCAATAAAATTTATACAAATTGCAATTGTTGTATTATGCAGTGGGTGTTTGTATATGTATGTATATGTGTGTGTGTGTGTGTGTGGCGACACACTCCAATTGGTTTGCTCATGATTTCAGTGTTTCTTTTTTTATTTATTATTTTTATTATTTTTTTTTTTTTTTTTTTTTATTTTGTTTTGTTTATTTTATTTGCCTTTTATTACGCACATATTTATTTAATGCAGGTCTGCGGCTCTGTCTATGTCTCAGACTGAAAACATTGCGTGTTTTTATTTGTTTTATTTGTTTGTTTGTTCTTTATACATATGTCTCTTCTTTTTTTTTTCCTGATTTTTGTTTTCTATTTTGCCCGTCTGTCTGTCTCTTTGTTTGTGTTGCGTTTTTGTAACAATGGGGAGTGTGTCATTTAGTATATATAAATATACTCCATATATACATATATATATGTATATATACATTTATATACATATATGAAAAATACGTGTTATAACATCTACATATATATGAATGTATGTATGTATGTATGTATATCAAGTGTTCGGTTTATCGTATATACATAATACTGTCTGGGCTATAAAAAAAAATTGCCTCTTCATTTGTCTGTTACATAGAAATGAAAACCATATCTAATATATATATATATACATATATATATATATATAAAACTTTAAAAATTTGAAATACTTAAAATGACTAAGCAAAGTTTCATTAAATATATCTACCTATATCATATAAACATATCTAATATATATATATATATATATACATATACATATTTACACTGGTCGGCATAAATATTTTGACATAGCATTGTCTTAGTTTATTTTCTTAATATTCTTAATTATATTTTTTAATGGTTACAGTGTTATTTAGAAAATTATAATTTTCTATTATTAATATAATTAATAATTTTTTATATAACTAAAAACGAAGAAATTCAATAGTGGCATATATATTTTGACATTGTTATGTTTATCAACAAAATTTAATATTATTGTAAAAAAACGCAATTTAAATTTTAAATTAATGGAAAATATACTCTCCCTTGGCATTTCTGACCATTTGGAGGCGGTTCGGGACGGAATCCACCAAGCTTTGGAGATGTTTTAATGGAATCCTTTTCCACTCCTTGTATATACAAAACTTTAAAAATTTGAAATACTAAGCAAAGTTTCATTAAATATATCTACCTATATCATTTTCATTGGGAATTAAGTATATTAGAAATAAGTCTTATATAGGCAGCGAAGTAGATAACTTCAATGTAATCAAAATAATATATATATATATATATATATATATATATATATATATATATATATATATATATATATATATATATTATTTGAATATATATATATATATATATATATATATATATATATATATATTATTTGAATATATATATATATATATATATACTATTCACAATCAAAGATGCTTCTTTTAATAGTATAATCACCTTTTTTTAACACTTTATAAATTATATACATATCTACATTGAATGAAATATATATTGTATTCCTTTGTAATATACATATATTTATATATATATATATATATTCTATAAATATATACATACTTCTCTAGCATTTATAGCATTCTTCATCATATATATATTCAATATTTCAATTTCAATCAAGAAAACCAAACAACATCATCATTATCCTCATCATCGGCGATATTATAATTCTGCCTATGAAAAAAGCATAATAAAAAAAAAAAATAGGAAAAAATTGAAATCAAACAATTTTAGCATAAATGCGTATAAATGTCTAAGCTGTCGTCAAACACATTTCTTTTGTCATATTTTTTGTATATTAAGTAAATAGCTGACATATAGACACACACACACACCCACACGCACACACACACAAGCACACGCACGCACGCACATACGCACACACACACACACACACACGCACACACGCACACAAACAACCAGGGAAATCTAGACCCAATCTCAAGTGGGGCAAATGTTATTTGCCTTAGATGGAGGCGTTTCAAAAAAAAAAAAAAAAAAAAAAAAAAAATGGAAAAAAAAAAAAAAAGAATCCTAGCAAAACGCATTTAATGTGAATAACTTTGAAAGCTGGTTGCTTCCGTTCGACAAAGTCCTACATCAACGTCATCAACGAGCACGTTGCGTATACTTTATATATTTGCTTATTTTTGCCGGCATTACGTATACGCCTCATTCAGACGCATACTTGCTGGCTCGCAGGCAAACACACAAGCACAGACACACTTATAGACAGAGAGAGAGAGCGAGGGGCACACACACACACACATATATACATACTATATACATAAGGGAGGCAAAAAAAAAAATCTTTAATGTACATAATGAAATATGCGTAGGCTTTGTCCTTGAGCCGGCATTGCGTTGCTGCTTATTTAGTATACAAGGATACACGGCAGCCTACTTGTTCTTCATGTTTATCAGCTAAAAGTATTCGGCTTGGCTGTAGTCACATACATACATACATACATACATACATACATACATACATACATACATACATATACCAAAACCCAAGTCGACTTGCATACTTCACGCATCCTTCCTTCAGTTGAAATTCTTGCCGCTTATGCGTAGTTAGTTGGCTGCTGCTTTTGTGGCCTAAGCTTTTATTTCATTTTATTGTACTGGTTCCTGTTCTTGTTCTTGTTGTTACTCTTGTTGCTCCTGTTGTAGTTGTTTTTATTGTTATTGTTATTGTTGTTAATCCTCCCACACCCATTACGTCTGGCAGAACCTGCCTAAATGCCGACGCCACAACGCACACACAAACAGATAGACAGACAGACGGACAGATGGACAGACAGACAGACAGACACATAGACAGACAGACAGACAGAAAGTCAGACAGACAGACGAACGGACAGGCATAAAGACCCACAGACAAAGACCTGGGCTGCTTACAAATCCCGGTGTGAGAAAGGACTCTTATATAATGTAATTTTGTGAAAATTCCATAGAAAATAAAGTTCCATTTTTTTGGTCACGCTACCTGTTTAAGCACATTTTCCACAACCAAAAATCTTATGATAATGTTTATATAAAATTCAATAGTTTTACAAAACAAGCAACAACAAACTAATTTGTATCCGCACCGCCCCGGCACACACACACAAAAACTATTAGCAATTATCTAAACAAATTTCAAGACAAATCAATATTAATATTAAGCTATAATATTCTAAAGAGAAAACAATTTTGTAATCATTTTATAATTGATCAATTATTTATTTAAGCTTTTGTATTATTTAAGCATAATTTTTTTTCATTAAATAACTATTTATGGTATATATTAAAAAATGAGCTAATCATATATGTATATATATATATATATATATATATGTTCATTTAGTATAAGTTAGATACAATATAAGATATGTAACTTCAAGGATAAACTTTGATTACATATATCTATGCAATCTGTCAAGGATTAACCATGATCAGAGTAGGGTATTAAGTAACTTGTAATGCTTTATCCTATTTTGTGGTGCAAAATGTTTGGTTGTTGGCATATTAAGTCTGCTTTTCTTGAAGGTTAAATATATGTAAGCACACCTTTATGTATATATGTATATATGTATATATATATGTATATGTATAGTACATTTCCCAATGGGCATTATGATGCAGTCAACCACTCTTCTCACATTTACCTTGCTCACCTTGGCTAAGTACTCGTGGCATCCCGTCCACTCTCCACTGTTCATCCTTCTCCACTTTCGTTCATTTAACATTTGCCTGTCTCGCCTGCCAGTTTGTCTGGCAGTTTTCTGACTTGTTTGCCAAATGGCGTACAAGATATTTATGCATATTAAAACAATTTGCTTATTATGCCTGAATAATTGAGTGAGCAACAATGTCGTCGACAAGAAAGTGTTCCTCATACTACTCATAGTAAACAGAAAAGACACAAAAACAAAAAAAAAAAAAAAAAAACTAAAATCTCATCTACTGAATGAGATATTTCTCCAGTTGAATCAGAATCTGTAACCGAATTGGATTCGGTATCTGAATCAGAATCATTTTGAGGCCGTTACACACGACGGCTACGTAATATAAATGTCTATGTCAGAACAGTGCTGAAAGCGGCGACATCGAAGCGTAGCAAACTTCAACAAAGCGTTAATTAATACTCGCAAATGTTTGCGCATCGTCTGGCAATGGGAAAAGTTAAGCGAGACGTCAACGGGGGGACAAAGGCAAACACAGGGCCACAAAAAAATATAAAAAATAAAAAATACTCACACTCACACACAAAATATATAGCAACAAGAGTATAAAGTAAAAAAAAAAAAAGTAAAAAAATAGACAGAGAAAGAGAGCGATAGAGAGAGAGAGTGGGGAGGGAGGGTAGAAGAAAAATGAGAAAGAAAAAAAAGTCTCGTCATAAGTCAAATAAAAAGCGCAGCCAGGGACTATGTCGATAAGAGAGGAGTCATTGCAATGAATAGGCGGCTCACACAATTTTTCCCTTATGCACTAGATATGCATACATACATACATACATACACATATACATACATACGCAGCTAGGTAGGTAAGCAAGCAGGCAGATAGCTATATCTATATGTATGTATGTATGTGTGTGTGTGGTAGACGTTGTTAATGTCAGACAGGCAGGTCGTTTCAAAGTTAAACGGGAAGCGGAAGCACAGTTATGACTCGTGTAAATGTCTACCAACAAGGATGGGTTATCTAAGGTATCCGCATTACCCTCTGCTACCAACTACTGATATCAGCTGATAGACCAGTGACCTATAGAAATAGTGTTGAACAATTGCAATTCTATTTATTTAGTACAATTTCTCAATACTAATACGATTACGCCAGTTGGCCTATGTATGAAATTATTTTGTTCTTACTAAAGAATATATATTAAAGAAAAAGCTTTCTTTTAATTAAAATTTGTATTGTTTAACTTATTTTAATTAATCTTTAATTAAATTATATTATTAATTATTAATTATTGCTGCAAATAATAGGTAATATACAAAATTTTAATTTTAAAAAAAAATTTAATTTTCTAGGAAATAGATTTTATATATATTTTGTGTACTTATGCTTTAAATATTTGTATTTCTTATTCTATATCTGATCTAGTCGCAAAGCCTATTTAGAAATAACTTACATTTTTTGGTTTCTTTTTTTTTTTATTCAGTATTCCTTTTAAAGATCAATGCACTTTTGCATACAATGCCTACACATTTTTTGAAAAATTTGTTCTGTTTTTCCCACTGAGTCAGACAATTGTGCATTTTGAACAATACTTTTGTTTGATGTTGATTGTTGATTGACTTGATTGTCGTATTGTTTGTCCAAGATTCGTCACCTGGGCAGCTTTTTAAAGAATCACATTGAATTTTTGAAGCATTCTTTGCTTACTTTTTGTTGTATGACTGCCAAATTAGGCGTAACTCAACACGAACAAATCTTTTTATCAATCAATCATACATACATATGTACATACATATATTAAGGCAATTGATGCCACAAATGAAGACGAGAGAGAGGATCTCAGGTTAGGCCACTTCACGATCTTTTAAAATCAATTGCTAATATCAATGAGTAGAATTTATAAATTGAATTCTAACAATCTGGAATCTATTGTCTTAGTACCGATCTTGTTTATACATAATTTACAAATGACAATTGTCACTATAACACGTTAGTAAATAAGAAATATGAAACTTTATCGACTTTTACAAGAATGTGTGAGTGTATGTGCGTATATGTGTGTGTAGGTACAGTCCCATTGAAGCGATCTGCAACTAATTTTATTGGCCGCATCAATCAGTCTCTCTTCTGTCTGGTCTGGTCGTGTCGGGTCTGGGCCCATGCTCTATTCTCCCTTTTGCGGATCAAAAAGTGCATGGGCGAACCAAAGGCAGACGCAGTCATTTTTAATGCCTCGACCCCAACACACACACACACAACATTCTGGCGCGGAGATGTGTAGGGTTATATGTAGCTATGTAGACGACGGCGGCAATCATCAATTTCTCAGTGTCGCATTAGTTTTCATTAATTTGAGCAAGCCAGGCGGACTCAGACCCTCAGAATCCAGTAGAATTGGAGTCGGAGTCAGAGCCAGAGCCAGACAATTGCAAGCAACAACAACAAGAACTACTACACCATCAACAACAACAATTTGATGCGCTGGAGCATTATTGATGCATTTGTCGAGCAACGGCGACAGCCACCCGACAGCAACGTGTTCTGGACCAGAACCTGGACACAGAAAATTCTATATAGTAGTATATACATACATACATACATACATATAAATTTTTTTCTCCTTTCCTTCTTTGCTTTTTTGTTTTTTTTTTTTGTTTTTCATGCCTCTGGGTGCCCAGTTGGAGGAACTCAGCCCTGCAGCTGCATTCGCCTGTCAGAGAGCAGACAAACTCATAAATAAACGGCGTAACTTTTAGGAAGAGCAGCAGCTGACATGATGATGGAACAGAGACAGAGACAGAAACAGAAAGGGGAGAACTATGCGCAGAAAAACAAAAAAACAAAAAAAAAAAAAGCGAAAAATGATGAAAAAAAAAATATATATAGAAATGTCGCAAGTTAATCGGTGCACCGACTTGGAATATACTCTAAACAAGGAACAGACATAAGTTACGAAAAAAAAAATGTTAGAAAATAAACCGTTAACAGCACATTAGACAACACACTAGCGCGCCACTCGGCCAGGACTGAAACTTACCCCTCTTTTAGTACTTAAGCTTTTCTCGAAATTTGTAATATATTTTGATCGAAATTGAACATAATTTAGTTAACTGTGTTACAGTTATACATTACATTTGATTATATTTATATACCCTTTATTGCAGGGTACACAATAAAGAAAAAACATTGAAACGAAGCAAAGACGCGACTGATTGCCCAACATCAAGCAAAGTTTTTTTTTTCTTATTTTTTTTCTCATTTTCACAATTTTTTTTTTCATGATTGTAATAAGGCAACCTTCCCTCGTTCGCTTCAGTCCCTTAACTACCACCCCAATATAAAAATGGAGCGTAAATAATAAAGATATCAAATATAAGTAGATCAAAAAGAAAACCGAACTATATTTCAATAATTAAATTTATCACAAATTGTTCAATTTAAAATATGTAACAATTATATAGCAAAATTATAGATATCATTTATTTGTAATTTTATCTAGATTTTAGTAAATCAAATTAATATTATTAGGAACTTCTATTTAAATTATAATTAACTAACTTAAAGGATATTTAGATTATTTATTAGCATAGTTTCATATTTGTTTTTGTCACCCATTCATATAAATATGTATACATACATATATGAATATATAAATATATTTTTAACTTTCAAATTTTAAAGATCTCTTGAAGAAAAGAATATATTAAGTCACTTAGTCCACAACTTAAGCAGCCATCCACGTAATTGCCATAATAAAGAAAGTTACAAAAGTATATATATTATATAGAATAACAAATTTGATAACATTTTGGCAAAAAAAAAAAGGAAAAGAAAAATAAGAAACAATGGTCGATTAATAATTTATAAAAATATGAACCTTTTGAAGATTATACAAATATTTATAATGTACATCTATATATATATACATATATACATATATATATATATATATATATATATATATATATATATATATATACATATATACATATATATATGTAGACATAAATAAACAAGTACATTTTGACAAACAAAGTTATATAAGGAAATAATGAAATATTTTTTTGCGTAACAGTTCTTAAGAATTGAGTTCCAATTTTTTTCTCTCTCTCTCTCTCTCTCTCTCTCTCTCTGTCTCTGTTTCTCTATGTCTATGTGTTTGTGTCCCTGTTTCCCTCTCTGTCTGTCGGTCTTCATTTTAACTTTGACATTTTCATTTTCCCTAAGTCCGCAATTTATCTCTCAAACACCCGAACAAAAGTCAGGCGCAAGTAAACGGCAAACAAAAAGTGTTTGTAATTCATTTTAACTTGGTCCAAGGGTACCTACTTCGTATCCTACCCCGTCGTCGTATCACCAAACTGTCAACCATCCAATCTCATTCTCATTCGCCATACTTCTTTACCATCTATATCTTTTGCTCTGTTACACTGTGTCTCCGTGTCTGCCTAGTTAACAGACTTTTGGAAAATATTCCCAATAATAACCCTTTGGGTCCTCTGACTGACTCTTTGTCTGTCCGTCTGTCTGTCTTTCTGTCTGTCTCTCAGTTTGTCTCCCCATTTTCTGTCTGACTGTCAGTTTGGCCCAGACCATAGAAATGTGGCTTGATGGGGGGGTCGGTTCGCGGGGATGGAGTGCCAAAGTCAGTTTTCGCCCACCACTAAAAAAGTGAGCAAGGGGGGGGGGGAGGGGTAAAGAATAGAATTCAATTCCAAGTTCTCTTTTGGTTTTTGGAACACAGACTTCTCTACTGATTCATTTTTTGATTCCCCTTTTGCAGTCCCCACAAAACACTGCACACCCCTCTCCCCATTAATGTCTATCTCTATTCCTATCTCTCTCTCTCTCTCTCTCTCTCTCTCTCTCTGCTACAACTACATCGTCATTTACTTCTTTAAATGCCAAACAACAACAACAACAACGACAAGAAAAAGAACAAACGCAATGAAAAGGCATAAAGTGCGGCAAATATTTTGTAAATTTCATTTTACCAAACTCTAAGGACGAAAATCGTCGGCTGGGCCTGTCAAAAAATATATATACACACACACACACACACATACATATGTATATACATATATAAAAAGGGGGAAGAACCACAGCCATAAGAGTGTGAGTTAGAGTTGCTTGGCAAGGCAAGGGTGGGTGGGGGATGAGTCCCGACTGGACTCGTTCGTTTTTCAAGGTTAAACGCACACATATATAACACATATATATATATATATATATACATACACATACATAGTACCCAAATGCCAGACATCGAGCCAGACAGAGTGCGTCGGGGGTGCAAGGCAGGGCCAAGAGAGAAGGAAGCTGTTGAGTGGGAGTGCATTTCAGCTTACGCTTCACTTAATTTTCGGGCTATAAATGTGCGACTTTGCTTCGCTTTTACTCTCTGTGTTAGTGTATGCGTCTGTGTGCGTCCCTGCTTCTTGCTTACTCTCTCTCCCACTCTTCACTCTTCACTCTCTCTCTCTCTCTCTCTCTCTCTCTCTCTCTTTTTGCATTTGCTTGAGGGTGCAACATTTATTATACCCTGCATCCTTGCTTTGAAAAAGGGTATATAAGGATCTCTAAAATCTTTGTTACAGATAAAAGAATAAATATATTTAATGAAACATTATAAATTAATGTTTAAAAAATAAAAAAAATATAATTATATATGTATTAAAAATACAATTTAATATATAGATTCATTTATCATGCAATATAATTCGTTTAGAAGATCTAGAAAAAGATACAAAATAAATTTTCATACTTGTAATAAAAAAAAAATTTGAAATATAAACTTCTATATATTTATTAGACAACCAAATATCGAATATATATATATATATATATATATATATATGTATATATATTTAAACTTTCCTCTTTTTTTAAAACATAAAAGGAACACTCAATGATCGGCAGCATATATATACATATACATATGTAGTTATTTTTAGGGGGTGAAGGGTATCTGTTTAAACGACAAAGTATAAAACTTTTGTTGTTTTTTCTTTCTTCTGTTCTTTTTTTTTTTTTTTTGTTTTTGCACTGGCAATGAGGTTGAAATGAAGCGCTAAAGTTTCGCAACGCCTTCTGGCTTTTGTTTGCTAGTCAGCAGTACCACTGATGTTGCCGTTGAGTCGTCTGTTTTGAGTGGCCTGCGGCATTGTCGCGTCTAGATTTTAATGTTTACCCAAGTTGATGCTAGAGTGCGGCACTGTGCACTATGTGGGAGGTATGTCAACATCTTACAATTATTTACTGTTTAGTTTTTACAAAGGCAAAAACAAAAAAAAAAAAAAAAAAAGAAGGAAAACAAAAATTTCCTAACTTCAAATAGAACTAGATTCAACATAACGATTATGAATGTTATAAATAAATAATAATAATATAAGACAATAAACAAGAATAGAACTATATGGCTTAGAAATCAAATCAAACTATCAATGAAAGAACTAATTTTGTTAGAATTTGATCAGACAAGAATATGAAATTGATAATAATAGATACATACATAAGTATATAGATATGCTGCTGTGTCCGTGTCTGTGTCTGTGTCTATCTATTTTGTCGCCTTTGCAGACATTTTCATCGTTGGACAGTCAAAGTCATAAACTTTATTTTCTGTTGCCTACACAAAGGCGCACAGCAATGTGAACGAGAAAGATAGAAGCAATAGGCAATAGGAGGAATAGGTGTAAAAGAGATAGTGAACTGTGTATATACTCCCTCCAGTTTTATTCTTCTTCTTCTCTATCTCTATCTCTCTTCTTCTATTTACCCCTGTCTCTGTCTCCATTTACTGTTGCACATGCGAAACTGACTCCAATTCCGTCTCCTACTTTGTCCTCAATCCTTGAGTGGGTGAAACATTTTATGCGTTTTGTAGACTCAATTCGCCTGCAGTTCGACAAAAGCAGCAGCCGCCGCCAGACATTTGGGGCATGAGACGAGTAAGAGGAGTGGAAAAGTGGGGGAAAGGAAGGAGGACAGAAGGTTTGTCTGGCTTCGTCTGCCTTTCTTTTCTTTTCATTCTTTTATTTTCTGCTCTGTTTCTATATATGTTTGTATATATATATATATATATGCACATGTGTATAAGCATATATATATATATTTTTCATATATTTTTTCCCCGTTTCACTTTATTTCTTTTTTTCTTGTGTTTATTGTATAATCAACAGCTTTGATTGTATAACTGACGACAGTTAACTGGCAACCAATCAAATGCTTCCAATCCCCAACAATTCATGACAAAATTATATTGACACCATTCCCCCCCATATACATTTGTCTGGCAAAGTTTTTACATTTACTCTAATTAACTACCCAACAGACATGCCCACGCCCACCACAACAGGTTGCCAATTAAATATTAATATGAAAGTTATTTAATAATTCTGAACTCATTTTTCTTTTTTTTGCTTTCAAATCAAAACCAAATACAAAAAAAAAGATACGAGAATATACCCTTTTTTTTTCAAGCAGCCCTTCAAAGGGTAGTTAATATCATGATTAATTTCTCGTACGACCTTCGACCTTAACAAAAATTAAATAATAAAAAACGACCACCAGACGGCTGGCCAGACACATTTTCCTCATCAAATTTTCAAAGCCAAAATGACTAGACGGTTACGAACAGACCAAGCCAAGCCGCACCCACTCCCTTTTAGGGCAAAAAAAAAAATGGTGAAAAGGCTGACCATGGATTGTCTTCGCCCTTTTATTCTTTTATTTTTTTTTTTATTATTTAATTTTTTTCTTTTTTTTTGGTGTGGTCCGTGTGGTCAACTGCAAGTTCCTTTAACAAACTGCATAAATAAGCTAAAAGTTTTTACAGTTTTTTTTTTTTGTTGTTTTTCTTTCTATTCCTTAGAAGGATTTGTGATGGCCAGTACGGTTTGGCATAAGAAAAGTGTCTAGAAACTTTCCGTTAGCCTTTTTACACATTCGCCAAAAGTTTACAACACTGAATTATATGAAGTAGCTGTAAAATAGTTGAATTTACCAACTTTGCCAACGAAATAAAAGAAAAAATTTCTTGTAATTTTTCTAATGCAACGAGAGAAAAATCAAATTCGATTAAAAAAAGTTTATATCTAAATGAGAAGAAACTGCAATTATATACATATTTAAGGAACTTTTGTGAAATTCCATTTGATGTAAATATATTTTTATTGGATCTTTATGATGATTTGAATGATTTCTATATAAGTATTATATATTGGGCGCTTTCCGCAGAAGTTTAGAATTTATATATATTTTCAAGGATTACATTCCACTTTTGATAATGTGGGAAAGAGCTTTTCAGTTTAACATTAAATATACTATACAATATATATATACAATAATTTGATTATAGCATTGAGTTTAACCCTTCCTGTAACCCCTTCCCTTCCTGATAGCCAATTGTTAAAGTATTCAATACGAATTAAATTGAATGAAATGTTCCACAAATCCCCTGAAAATGCATTCTGAAAGACTGTCAATGTGATTGCATTAAAATTTATGTGCATTTGTAACTTCTATTGGGGAGGATGAAGAGTAACAACAACAACGAAAAAAATAATAACAATAAAAGAAACAAAACGAAAGACAAAAAAAAAAAAAAAAGCACAAAACAGACGTGCAACATGTGGAGCAGTAGCAACAGCAGTGCCAGTGGCAATGGCAATGGCAATGGGAATGGGAATGGGAATGGGAATGGCTGACTTGTCTGTTGGCCAGTCAGCCAAATGCAATTTAAAAGTTATGGACAGGATGTTGCATCTGTCTTGACCAACAGAAGCCACAGAAGCACCAAACAGCAGGAAAAGAATCTCTCAATATCCTGTCGCTATAAATCTTGCATTTTGTCTTCCCTCTCTCTCTTTCACACGCTCTCACTCTCTCTCTGTCTATCTTTTTCTCTCGCTTGTATCTCCTTATCAACTGGTTAGCAATCGCAAAATGCTAATTATAAACAGAGAGAGAGAGAGAGAGAGAGAGAGAGAGAGAGAGAGAGATGCGCCCTCGAGACACCAGCCAAGGACAGAATCATTCTGGTAGCACCAGCATCAGCTACTGGGCATGCGCAACCAAGTTTCATAGCCATACCCTATAAACTGATTTAATGAAATGGTATATCTAGATTATCAATTTCTCAATGAAAATTATAAAAAACTTGAACTTTTCTTTTAAATCACATTTTATTCCTTACTCAATGAGAATATAGCTCTTCAATTTGAAAAACCTTTGCCAAAGAATTAACCAAAATTTCTCGATAACATTCTATTCGACTTATAAAAAATCTTAAGAAAGTTTCATCTTTTCGTAGAAACGATAAACGATATGATTGCAGGGTATCTCAAAGTCAAGTCTGTAAACTATTTCTTTTAAAAAAAATTTTTTTTTTTTTTTTTTGAAGGACGTCTCCAAGATTGAAAATAAGAATAAGGTGGAGAGGGGGAGGGAGGCGGAGAGTAAAAAGAAACATGCTTGCGGCCCCCTTTTCGGTATTTAATTCATAATTTTTCCACGTTGACTGGTTGGGGACCAATTAGAATAACAACTACCTTTTTGCAAAATTTATTAAACATAATTGTGAATGTATCTGTAGGATATCCAATTGATAGGGCAACTTTGGCATCTGGATACACAGGTTGCCTTTCCCTTGCATTGCCTTACTTGCTTTGGTTGGCTTCCTTCGTTCTCTCTTTATTTTAATTTTTTTTTTTTGTTGTTGTTTTTGGTTTGGTTTTATTTTGTTTTTAGCCCTTTTTGTTTTTGCCTTTCAATTCATTTGCCTTTTGCGATTTTTTTTTTTTTTTTTTTTTTTTTTTTTGGTTTTTGTTCTTTTTGCATGTCTGGCTCTGTCTGTTGTTGTTATCCCCCTTCCCAAAAATATACATATATATATGTATATATATATAGAAAAAATAGGCGTCTGACGTCAAAATGCAGACCAGACCAGACAACGTTGTGAGAGGCGGACGCAAAGGAGACTGCCACGACGGCCAGCAACAATAACAACAGCAACAACAACAACAACAACAACAATATGAGAATTGGAGTCGCCGTAGCTTTTCGCAATTTTGTGGCGCGTTCAATGCAAAACAAACCGATTCAAACAAAAAAAAAAAAACACAAAACAAAAAATACACCAACTTCAAACTTTAACAAACAAAAAAATATATACATATATGTATGTACATATGTATATAAAATTGTATAGGGAAAATAAAGACGACTTTAAGATTCTCTTAAAAATGAATGAATAAATTATAGAGAATGTATCTTTCTATAAACAACATGCATACATACATATTTATGAAAAACTGTAACAATTTAATTTAAATTAATTTAAATGAATTTTATTAAATATCTACAATTACTACAAGTTAAAATTTAAACAATAATATTTCTAATTAGATGTCTATAAACCAATTAAAAATATTATAATATATATGAAATTCATTTTTTTTGAAAAAGTTTTTTCATTTCGCGAAATTCTGTATATATTATAGAAATTTTTTGAAATTTTTTCTTCTATTTTTTTTAGTTTACAATTTTTTAAAATTTTACTTTATTTTTTTAATTTAACTCAAATAGCATTTTTATTTCTTTTTGATTATAAATATATAAAAATAAAAGGAATAGTAAATGTTAAAAATAATATTCTTATGTATAAATAATGCTTTATTTATTGAATACAAGTTATATGTACCTACATACATATATGCATATATGTACGTATCATAGATTTCGAATGCATATATCATGATATAGAATTTATATACATAAGTGTTGGTAATAAAAGCCATCTATAATTAAGTATTAATTAGCTTATAAATTTATCCACAAAATTCAAAATAATTTATAACTTTAATATATGTACATATCGAAATATAAATTAAATGATTAAAGTTTTCCTATTCCCAATGTTACCTTAACCATTATAGACATATGTTTTAAATGCCTTATCATTATACTAAATCAAGATTAGTTTTTTAAGTAATATGAACCATTTGTGTAAACCGATTTTTTATGATACATACATATGTATGTATATATGTACATATGTAAATATATCTATAATATATACATACATATTCCAATTATTCCAACTTCAACTGATTGACTGATTCCCTTTTCTCTCTTGTGTATTTTTTTTTGTCATTATTTGCTGTAAGCTTTATGTGCAACTTAAGCCCTCTTTTTAATGAAGTGTATTAAAAAATTGTGCAAAGCAGACAACAAGGAAAACTGCAGACAGAAACAGCAGCAGCAGCAACAACAACAACAACAGCAACAACAGCGACAGCAGCAACAATAACAACAGTAATGGCAAAACCCAAGCTACAACGATGACGACAAACACCAGACGACGACGACGACGACGACGACGACGACGACAACAGACCACAGCAATACAAACAACCACCGACAACAGCAGCCGACGAGGAATACTTTTCAAGGTCACGCATAGAATTTCGGTATTTTGTTTCATTGCGTCTGCTGCACACACACACACACACACACACGCACATACATACATAGTGAGAGAATTACCAAATATGTGTATGTGTGTGTTTATATACATATATATATATATATATATATGTATAGAAAGCCATACAGACAGACAAAGACTGAGGAGCAACAGAAATTGCGGCGCGTCAGCTATCCCTTTTGGGCTATTGGCAGAAAGCTTTTGAATACCCTAAAATTGTTTAATTTAAAGTTGCTAAGCTATAAGTTTTTTAGAGTTATTTGATAAAGTATATATATAAATTATTAAATTATGTATATTATTTAAAATTCTTAATTGGATACACTCCATATAATTTGAGAAGAAATAAATGAACTATATATATTTATATGTATATATATATATATGTATATAAGTATATATGTATATATTATTTTGGCATCTAAATCATAAAGAGACAACGATTTCCTTTTTGTGATCTATCTAATTTAAGTAATTTGTAGCATACTTTTAGGTAATTCATCTATCTTTAACATAATATTAATTGTCAGAGTATCGACATGTCGTATAAGTAACTTTTTAGTTAAAAGCTGTTCATGCATTTTCGACTGCTTTATTGGTATATGTGAGATGCATCGATGTGAAAGACAGAGAGAACGTATCATTTTGCTATACCTCTCTCTCGCTCTCTCGCAAACACTCTTTCTCTGTCTTTCTCTTTCTCTCTCTCTCTCTCTTGCTCACTCTTTTATTTTTCAATGTGTGTGTGTGTGTATATGTGTGAGCATTTGAATCCATTTGAGGCGTCTGGTGGCTGGTGTCTGTGTCTGACATTGAGCCACTTTGCGACGCGTCGCTGTCGCCTGTCTGGAGACTAAAGACGCTGTAATGATGGGCTAAGAGGAAGGAGTGTGGAAGGGCGGTGCCGAGAGCCGAATTCCAGCCATAAAAAAAAAGTAAAAAAAACAAAAAAAATTGCCCTAATAGCGCATTTTTGTTGATTTTTTGGCACTTGTTGTAGCTGTTGTTGTTGTTGTTTGCTTTTGGTATTGCTGTTGTCTGTAGTTTGTGCTTTAAGTCGCTCATGTTGCGACTGTCTGCTGCTAATGTTGCTGCCATTGCTGCTGCCGTTGCCGCTGCTGTTGCTGTTGCTGCTGCTGCTGCTCCTACGCCAACTGACTTTGAGGACTTCGTCGGCTCTGGTCTACTTGGCTTGGGGTTCTTTATTTTTTCTTTTAATGAGACACTTGTGTAAGTGTGTGTGTGTGTGTGTGTGTGTGTGTATGTCCTTATAGTCAGGTACAAGTGTCCTTTCTTAAGCTTACGTTTGAGTCGTTCGAATGAGTCGCTGAATAATGGCGAGTCCTGTCTAATTTTTTTTTATACTTTTTTTTTATTTTTTGGCCAGCTTGTTTAATAGGGATAATAAGCAAATAGGCTTATGTAAGAGTGGAGTACAAAGTGAAAAGGACACCCAAACATTGACAATACCCTGTTCGCCATACCATATCAACTGAGTTAAAGATAGATAGAGTGTGTGTATGTGTGTGCGTGTGTGTGTATGTGTGTGTGTGTGTGTGTGAGAGACTAGTCAACACAGTCATGAGTTCTCATCTCTGGGGGGCGCCCTCTGGACCTGGACTGACTGTGGCCTCGCCTCACTCGCCTCACTTATCGTAATTTTATGCACAGACCGCAGACGTCTGGTACTTTGTCTGTCCCTCTCAAGCGACGACCCCTGGCCAATTGTTGACTGCATTCTTATACAGACATACATATATATACATATATACTTATATATTTTTTTCCTTTTTCCACTGTATTTTTTTTGTTTTTCTTCTTTTTTGTTTTTTTTTTTTTTTGCTGTATGCACTGGGCCCTACTGCTCTGAGATTGTCTCGTCAAAAATTGATAGGCTGCCTTGCAGATGTGCTCCGGCGATGCCATTCAGAGTGGTTGTGGCACAGTGGCTTAGATAATGTGAAAAATGTAGTGAATTATACATAAAAGTGAAAGAAATTTTAAAGAAATTTGAAAACCACGGTAGACATCAGTTACCCACGACTCGCAATGTCCAGCTGCAGTTTACGACCGTTGGAGAGTGCCTTCCACAACCTGGCCTGTAATTATGACCATGTCAAATATGGGCGACGACGAGGGCCACTCCAATTCAACAGCAAGAGCGACCACCGTCGACTCCAAGGCCCAAAGAGTTGCAAGTGGGTTTTCAGCTGAAAGTTTTTTTTTTTTTTGATATATTTTTTTTTTTTTTGATTTTTTTGTTTTGTGTTTGATGGTCGTCGTCTTGAAGGATGCGTCTTCGTCTCAAGTTGATTGATGTGATGTGCTCTGTGCCTGGTATGGTCAGGTCTGGTCCATATGGTCCATTCCTTGATTAAATCACTTTTTAGCCACTGACAGTTAATCAAGGCGTAAATGTTCAAGGTGGTGTTCCCAGTGCGTGCCCTCTTTCGCATCCTTTTCTCACACTCTCTTACTCTCTTTCTCTTACTCTTAATGTCTGCGGCGGTTGTCCGGGGCAACCAACGACGTTGCTGCCGCCATGCAACTTCCGCCTGCTCCAATTGTTTGTGCATACAAAGAAGCGTCGCCGTTGCGCGTTCACGTCCATGTTGCGTCGTTAAACATACGTACATACATACATATATAAGTACATACATACATACATACATACATACATACGTACGATATAATCCAAACAAACATATTGTTTTGTCTGCCACGGTCTGCAGTTTTCATCCTACTCTACAGCTCCTGCCATTCCCCGCAACACGTCCCTGTCTGTGTGTCGATTGTGTTGGGCTGCAACAAAGCGTCGTCGTCGTCGTCGTCGTCGTCGTCGTCGCCGTTACCGTCTGAAGTGCAGCCTTGGGTCAGGGTGCGGAGAGGCAGGGAGAAAAACAGCATGATGCTCAGTATGGGTTTTTTTTTAAATTTTTATTTTTATTTTTTTTTTTTTTTTGTGAACTGCACTCTGACTTCGTTTGCCAGACTGGGCATTTTTTTGTTTCGTATTTTTTTTTTCTCTTCGTTTTATACTCTAAGCTCTCAAAGATCGGGGTATATATTGACATGGGTAATGCATTTTCGGGGGAAGGTCCACACTCCCACACGCCTCTCTATAGATTTAAGCTAACCCATCCCCTTGGACAGACAGTGTCTGAGTCTGACTGCATTTCTGACTGATTTTATGAGGGGGAACGGGATGTGTGGGTTCATCACTTTTAATTCCCTTTCAAATGGATCACGTTTCGCTTTGAAGTGCAGCATTTTAAATAAACTGAAAAAAAAAAAAAAATTTTTTTTTTATTCCCATCGTGTATATCTTATGGCCTTTGATCGCAGAAAGTGTGACCAGAGAAATAAGTTTTCTAGATATACATACTTCCAATTGAATAGAATATTTAAAAGAAAAAAACTTTTCGAAACTTTAATAACTTATGTTACGATATGCTATTATATTTTGCTTCCCTATTCTAATACTTACTTTATATCTCTCTGTCTCTGTCTCTCCCTCTCTCTCTCTCTCTCTCTTTCTCTCTCTTTCTCTCTTTCTCTTTTTCTCACATTCCCTTACTCTTTGTGTCTATCTTCTTCTTGTTCATTAAACTTACCAACAAAAGTACTTTTGTGTCAGTCAGGCCATCCAAAACGAAACTCCAACGAGCTCCATTTTGAAGTTGTCTGCATCGCTCAGTCTCAGACACCAGCGACAAAAACATCGCTGTCGCTGTCGCTGTCGCTGTCTCTGTACGGCCTTTTAGTTTAAGTTGTAGTCGTCGTCGTTGTCGTCGTCATCGTCATCGTAGTCTGGCCTGAGACTGAATTTCAGTCTGGGGTCTGGCCTGGTTTGAGTCTGGTCTTGTGGCTTAAGTAGGTTGGCCCGACTGACTAAAAAGCAACCCCCGTCCTGCATCGCCCACCCAACCTAACACAACCCAAACCCATAACCCATAACCCATACCCCATACCCAACCCAACCCAAGCCAACCCAACTCAAGCATTAAGCAGCAAACCTAAACCCAGTATATCAACCCAACCACCCGCCTAGGCTGGCAAAGTCTACCGTTCTGCTTTTGTTATTCATATTATCCGGCAAATATTTGTCGTTGTCATACGAAAAATGTCTACAAAAAAAAAAAAAAAAAAAGGGTTGTTGCTGCCAACCATTCCACTAGTGGTGGTGCACTTCTCTCTCACTCATTCTCTCCCTCTATCTTTTTAACTCTTTCTCACTCTCTCTCACTGTGTCTTTCTCCTCTGAACGTCTCGTCTGTCATCAGTCCACACTAATGGCCGCAATTGTGGGCTGACTTGATGTCATCGTCATAGTCGTCGTCGTCGTCGGTCGTCGGTCGTCGCTGCCGTCGACGTTGTCACCGTTCGCCGTTCGCCGTTCGCCGTCTGTTGCCCCGACCCAAATTGTCTGGCAGCAACAATTGCATGAGTTTTCGTCGCTGTGCACTGATTTTTTCTTTCTTTCTTTCTTTCCTTTTTATTTTTCTCTCGACTTCTTCTTCTTCTGGCCTATCCCAGTCAATGCAAGTACAGTGCAGTTTTTATACCTTCTTTGACTTCATCTCAACTGATAATATCTTAATAGATTCTTTTGCTTGAGCTTCATTTGAATTTGAATTCAACGCATTACGTTAGAAACGAAGTGAAAGGATTTACCATTCCGTCAAAGTCAGTGTGTGTCTCTCTGTATCTCTCTCTCTCTCTCTCTATCTCTCTTTTTCGCGCGCTCTGTCTGAGTGTCTGAATCCTCTCATCAATGGGGTAAAAAAAAGAAGAAAAAAAAAACAGAAAAGGGGTAAAAGGGTTTGAGTTAAGGTTCGAGATTCACCTTCAAGTTTTGCTTGGGCTTTTTGTTGGTGTCTCCTGTGCAATTTGTATAATGAGCATACCACAATGTCTATTATGTTTTTTTTTTTTTTCTTTTTTTTTTTTTTTTTTTTTTTGCATTTTAAGCCCTCAAAAGTCTTTGACTCTCAGCACCTTATTGTATAATTTGTATGTCTCCGCCTTGACTATGGCTTTCCTGCTATGGCTAAAGACAAGGCAAGGAGTTTCTTGTTTTCTAGTTTAGTTATTACAGAACAACAATTTTAATTCATTTAGAAATATTTTTATTCTATTTCTTAATATAAAAATTTAATATTATATTAATTTTCATATATATATATAAATAGTTTCTATTTACATTGTAAAGCAAAAATGTTTAATCAAGCGTAAATTATTTTAGTTTTATGAACTATAACTTCTCGTTAGATGTACTAATTTTGTATACCCTTGATGATTATCGCCTTATAATTTACCAGAATCATTAAGGAGTATACGAGGGCTGCTATTTATATTTCGCAAATAGCAAATAGAAACAAACTATTGCATATAGTCAACGAATTCTGTTCCAATTCAATATATTAAATTTACTAGTTCCAAATTTTGCTTGAGAAACAAAAAGTTTTTCATACAAAAAATTGTCTTGGACTGATTATTCCTATGGCAGCTATATGATATAGTCAACCGATTTTGATAAAATTACCTCTATTATCCGTTATGTCAGAATTTTTTTATTTACTTCAACTTCATACTTACAATACAATGAAGATGAAAATGGGGAATTCCCTTGTTACACGACTTTTCTTTAAGAAGTTGTGAACTTTTTGTCTCATGTTATCAGTAGAAAATTAAATATATATATACTTTCGATTAACCGTGAAAATTGATTATCCGTAATGCTCCTGGTCCCGACCATCACGGATAATCGAGGCCCGACTGTATATTAAATTCACATATTTAAAATTTGTTCTTGAGCTTAAATCTTTTTGATTAATTGGCAAACGGACAGGGCTAGGTAGACTCGTCTATTCATGCTGATCAAGAATATATATATGTATATAGTTTATATCGTCGAAGATGCTTCCTTCTGTGCGTTACAAACTTCAGACTAAAATTAATATACATACTTCACTGCAAGGGTATTAAAAGTTTTATATAGAAAAATCATTTGATTATCTATATATTCCATTAGCCCATTTTAAAGTGTTTTTTTTTCTATTCATGGAAGTAAATTTTTATAGTTTTTCCTCATATATAAAGTATAAAACACACAAGTGTTATTTTCAATAAATGAACTTTCATTATCTAAAAATCAGAAATATATTCATCATTGGTGTTAAATTGTTGCATGAATGCGGCCTATACTGAAGATGGTCAAAATGACTTTTGAATGCCAACCAAAATCATCTACAAATAACGATTCTCAATTTGTCAGATGGAATAGTTTTATGCATTTTTTTTCAAAGTTTTGGACTTTGTTTTGTATTAATATTAATTGTTTTAAATTTTCATGAAAACTATTATTTAAACTAAACATTAATTAGTCATACCTGATTAGGCATAAATTAATGACTTTTGGCTCACATGATTTATATTAAAATCACATTTTAGTTATATAAACTAAAATTCTAGAATTATGTATGATCTAATTAGATATATTTTTATATAAATTATATGTATGTATAATATATATGTATTGTATAAAAAAATTTCTTTAATTTGGCTTGAATATTAAAAAGTATTTAGGTTTAGATTACATTTTTCAGTTAATAAAAGTAATTTTTCATTTATTATTAAATTTTTCTACATACTTATTTCATATAAAAACAAAATAAGAAAATAAAAGCATTGGACTTTTTTTTTATAGATTTTGTATATATATAATTATAAGTTTAACATCCAATTGAATAGAAAAAAACATTCTTGGAAATTGAAACAATCTACAGAAATTGATTTTTGAAATCTAATTAGAAACTTTTGTTTTAGATAAATCATAAATTTCCTATATGTTTTCTATACATTTTTATAGTAATTAATACATGAATTTCAATTGCATATCAATCAATAAATGATATATTGATAAAGTATAAATTCGCATGACTTTGCAAAAGATTCTATGACCTTAGTAATTAAACATTTTTTTTTTTTTTTTTTGTATTTTTTATTTCATTTTCCATTTTACAAATGTTAGTCACAGTTGATGTAATTTCAATATTCAGGCCAGATGGAAATTAAAAACACATTGAAAATTAAAAAGTGCTTAGGCTTTTAATTATTATTGGTTTTTAGTTTCTAAACTGTTTACTATAAATTTGAAAAACAAGAAATTCATTACGAAATTGATTTAACCATGTACAAGAAGTTTTCTATTTTGGCTCTCGGTGGAATTTTCTTGATCTGCTTACAATATAATCATGGTGTAAGTGTTTGTTTTTTTTTTCTTTTTTTTTAAGTTTTTGAGAATATTATGTAAGATATTGTTTTATTTGTTTTTTTTTTTTGGTTTTTTTTTATTGTTTTTTTTTTGTTAGAATGCTGTGATTTTTAAAATGACAAATGCTGTATGCTTGAGCTATAATGAATCCTGGATGTTGATTCACAAATGCCGCTTGAAGGCCGTGCAACGTGATCGAACTATATTCAATTTTAATGGAACTATTTTGCAACCAGCTCGTGATATTGTATTGAAAATGCAAATGTTTAAAAGGGCAAGTGGTTATAAGCCATGGCTATTTCATGTAGAAGTTGATGCCTGTCGTTATTTACGTAAACCATATAGTCCATTTGGTATATTGATATTCGGTCTTTATAAGGAATTTACCAATTTTAATCATACCTGTCCATATTTTGTAAGTCAATTTACGATCAATTGGTATTATTCGATCATAATTTATATAATTTTTGATTTTCATATATGTATATTTCTAGGGTCCACAATATGTGACTGGTTTTTATCTAAGACCTGAATTGCTTAAATTACCTATGCCATCGGGGGATTATCTATTATCGATTCGTTGGTTTTTTGATAAAAAATTACAATTTGATACAAATGTCAGTTTTCAATTTGTTGAAGATATTGCCGATAGTCGTTGAAAAATTGGAATATATACATAAAGATATTTCTATTTTAATCTTGCCTTGCAAATATGTACTTACTATGTGGAATTTGTATTATTTTTTTTTTTTTTGTTTTTGGAGAAGGGGTCCGGGAAACAGTTTGAAGTAAAATGCATTTGCACTTTCGAAAAATAAATAATGAAACAAAAAAAAAAAAAAAAAAAAAACTCTTCATCTTTCAAATATGTCCATCATGGCCATTGGTTAATAGACCTGTCGCTTGTTCACACTTTTTCTTCATTCTTTTCTTTATTTCTTCAGTTTTTGGGGCATATGTTAGAGACATTAATGTCTTGCCTTTCCACACCCACAAAATGGAAAAGAAAAACACAACAAAAAAAAAAAAAAAAAAAAAAAAAGGAGGACTTGACCATTTACAACATTTACTTGGCAACTTGGTCAGGCCTCTTGCTGTCAGCACTACTAGATACTAGATGCACAAAAGAGGCGACCCTCTCTCTCTCTCTCTCTCACACACTCTTTTTTGTCATAAAAATGCCATTATAATGGGTGTCCAAAATGCCCTGCCCCCAAAGATACACTGATTGACATTTTTTATGTTGCGGCTTCTTCTACTGTTGTTGTTGATGCTGCTGCTGCCGGCAAAGTTCAATGAGTTATGATTCAAAGGAGGACGACCTCCATTGGTGTTCCATTGCTCCATGGGTTTTCATTGTTCCATCCTTCAATCTTTTTTCAATGTTTTTTTTTTTTTTTGGTTTGTTTGTTTGTATTCAATAGCTTTTAATGAGCTGCATTCAACATTCGAAAATTCATTAGCCATCGATGGCTTTGTATTTATATTATACCTGTTGCATGTCCGCATGATTGATTGTTCTTTCACTCTACATCTTACATCCTCCCTCTCTCTCTCCCTCTCCCTCTCTCTCTCTCTTTCGCTCTCAGTCTCCTGATTTGCCACTCTATTGTTTGCCTCCATTCTAATGGAAGTTGAAGTCATTCATCATTATCAATGCAAGTGCAATGGATTTTGAATGAATAGAGAGACTGACAATGAGAATGTAAGGAGGAAAGAGAGCAAAAATGAGAGAATCAAAGATGATAAAAACGATGATGATGATGATGATGATGATGTTGATGATGTTGATGATGATGCCGTTGCCCGTCTCCTAGACTCATTGTCTGGCCAGGCCGATTTGATTGTGATTTCAGTGTGTGCAATGTGCCAACGCCATTTGCTTTTTTTTTTTTTTGGTGTCACGACGACAACGACGACAGCAACAACAGCAGCAGCAGCAACAACAACAACACCCAGCCAGCCCGCCTGTCTAAAAATATAAACTTGTATCGAGGCTCATGTAAGTAAGTGCAAGTTTGTCTGCGTCTCGTCTTTTGTTGTCTCGCCACAGTCTGCTTATCACACAGGCAGCCAACAACGATGCCAACAACAACAACAAAAACAACAATAGCTACAAAATGTATCAAGTAAATATATAGTACATTGTAACATTTACAAAATAATGACTAATATCTAAATACGATTGCCATATACATATACAATGCAATATAATATAAATGAGAAAAGAAACAGTTAGGACCCCATAATCTTGGAAATTTTATAACATTTTACAGTTGCATTCGATAATTTATTATAATTAATATTTAATTAATATTATTATATGCAAATAAAGAATGCTAAAATTTTATTAATTTTCTTTGAAAACAATTTGCTAGAAATAATAACTATTTGTTATTCTCATATTAATATAAATATTAGATATTTAAGATATTTAAATATATTTATTTTCCTAACATTTTTCTTTCTATTATTCATTAATTAAAGAAGTAATACCTAACTACATAGCATTAATAAAATCATTTCTTTTTTTTTATTTAATATTATATTTCATTTGTATAACTCATCTATTTAATTTAATAAGAAGTTTTCCCATTATTTCTAAAAATTTAACATTTTATTATTATTATTATTATTACAAGTATAGGATATAGTTGTAAACTATCAACCTAACTATATTTACATACATAACCTGTGATTCGAACCCAGATCATCTACCGAGGACTGCAAAAAAAATTTTAACATAAAAAGTTTTTTTTTTATCATGATTTTCTATTATATTTTATATCAAAATATTCTTGATAAAAAGGGCAAACTTAAATTTGTTTTTTATGTATTATGTATTTATTTACTTTTCATATTAATAGAGATTTGCCATATTTAGATATTTAACATGGTTAGATCTAGAGCTATACCGGTTTATATTCGATTTAATTACAAGATAAAAGAAAAAATTATTTGCAATCTATTGCTAGACGTATTAACGTATTAATCGTATAATTTTGTCTTGTTAATTTCAAATCAAGAATGTTGCAGCTAAAGAAGAAAAAAAAAAGCAAAAACAAAAAAAAACCTTTTACCTATAATGTGATGTTTGCACTTTGATTACGTTCATGACTTATATATATATATGTGTATGGTGAAGACATTACGCATACGACACGTGCGCTTTTAATTACACAAACGCTGCCGCTCTGTTGCTTGACAATAAAATGCATTGCATATCTATGTATTTTATTTATTTGCGGCAATTTATTTATAAATGCAAACAGACAGCTCACACAGCCCACAGCCTTGGCACCACACACACACACACACACACACAAACACACACAGATCCACACACAGCGATCAATCGATTGAAACCATCGGTCAGACGTTCGATCGATCGATCGATCGATGGATGGATGGATGGACGAATGGCTCGATCTATGGGGCCAGGTGGGGCCCCAACCCCTTCCTCTTCCCACAAAATAAGAAAACAGCAACAACAAGTGCCTTGGCTAACCTGCAGACACAAAAATGTACAATATAGCCAAAAAAAAAAAAAAACAACAACAAATTGAATAGAATATGTACATATATATGTATATATGTACATGCATTCATCTATGCAGGCATATATTGTACATTGTAAATATATATATATATATATATATGAAGTATTCAATACAAATTCGGTTGTTGTGCATACGTCAGCGAGCCTGCTCTTATTATTAAATTATCAACATAAACAAAATAAAGAGCACAACAACAATAACAACACAAAAAACCAAAGAATTTTATATATAAAATAAAAGCACCGACTGTTAGCTACGCTATGTACCAAATGGATTACATGTAACAACAGATTCTAAATGAATATTTAAAAAAAATTAAGAAAAGAAATGGTATGAAGGCCGGTGTAATAATAATAAGAGAATCGTATTCATTGTTCATTTTAATTCTTGAGTAACACTTAAGTAAACTTTGTACTTTAAAATCGGAGTGGAAAAATAAATGGATATAAATATCCATAAATAAATAAATATCAATTATAAATACATACTTAATATAATTATTTAATAAAATTCAACTATGTAACTTTATGGATCCTTTTGTTTGGTTACTTTTTTATATCTTGCATAAAGTTTATCTTAATAAATTTGTTTATATGTATAAAATATATATCATATCTTTATATATATATATATATATATATGAATAAATATCTTATCGTATTTAAGGGGAAATCATTTAAATTAATTATCTAAATATTAGGCAATAGATAAAAAACGTTGAATTATTACACCTGTGAGATTTAAATTTTTACACCAAGTAATCCAAAATTAGAAGAAACAATTTAATGATAATTATTAAGAATATATTTAAAATTAACACAATTAAAAGAACCTTGATTAAATTGAAGAATGTTTAAGCATAGTTAAATAATATATTTTTGTAAAAAAAATGTAATGTAAATATATCTTCAAGAAGTCTTATTTATTCGTATATAAAATCTGAGTTCATCCAACAAAAAAATAAATTTAAACTAGATAAATATGAACTTTTTATGTAAACATATACCTTTGTATATATATATATATATATGTACATACATTTATAAATTGAATGAGACTTGCTTTAAATTTAACGCTAATTCATCTCAAACTTTATAACTAAAAGAAATCCGCAAACTCATTAAATATACAGCGTATTTTATAGACTCGTATATATATATCCCATATTTAATTGGTTTTATAAGCTCTGAATAATCTTAATATCCCCATTTTAACCAAATCGGTTATAGAGGGTACAAAAAAGGAAGGAAAACAACATTGTGGGTCGTCTCGCCGTATGTGCACACAATATTTTTCTTTATTTATTTTCCTTTTTTTTTTTTTTTTTTTTAAATATAGTATAATTTTTTTTTTTTACCTTTTTTTTTTTTTTTTTTTTTTTTTGGTTTCTTTGTATGCCAAAAGCAAACACAGACAGAGACGAGACCAAAAGTGCCAGCTTGGGTGAATTTTGTTGTATTTTGTGGGTTGCTATAGGGCGGTGGTAAGGGAGGGGCCCGCTGAAGGTGTCTGTCTGTCTATCTGTCTGCCTGTCTGATTGTCTGATGGCGGGTGTGAGTAATGAGGGGAATGGTCAGAGGTAGGGAGGGGTACGAATGAGTGGGGCCTACAGGTGCTTGGCTTAGTAACCGCACATACTACAGGTACAGATACATATATATATATATATATGTATATATACATTTATGTGCATGTATCTACATATGTACTATATAGGTAGGTCGCCAGACATTTGGCATACGTGAGTTAGCGCCAATGGAGAAGGAGAAAAAAAATAGAGTGGGAGAGGGGGAGAGGGAGGGAGAGAGAGAAACGGAGACGGAGAGGGAGATTGGGGGAGAATTCACTCCCGCTGCTACCGATGATGCCGCCAGCTGAGACCCAGACAATGTTAATTAGCACTAGTCCATGATAAGTTGTCTCAATTGTTGTACAATAAGCAACATCATTTTGTTGTTAAGTTTCTATTTTTAAGCTTTTTTCTGTCTTCGGTTTTTTTTTTTTTTTTTATTTTTTGCTTGCGTCTTGATTAAAAAAGAAAAAAAACCAAAAAAGAATGTCACATGTGATTCATATCATTAAAAATAAAACAAAATACAAACAAAAACAAAAACAGAAAAAAAAACACAAAACCCCAAAAGCTGCATAAATAAATTTAATTAACGTGCGGTTGCCAGCCGTACCGACACACGCCCCCTCTCCCACCAAATTGCCACCACACCTCCCCCACTTTTTTGTTTAATGTCTGTCTGACACTTTAATTTCTTGGACTTTAGACGGCGGCTCAAGACCGAACGACAGACAGACAGACAGACAGACAGACAGACAGACCTACAGCAGCAAACAAAACCGCAACCCAAAAAAAACAAAAAAAAAAAAAAAAAAAAACAAAACCAAACCGAACTGAACACATACGAGATGGGACTAACTACAGCTATACCGTAATATATATACTCTATACTTCCGATCGTTGCAACGCCAAATTGTTCAAATCGACCAACTTTGCTGAATTTTTTTGATATAAAATTGTTAAATATTAAGTGAAATCTTTTTAAAAACTAAACAACGATAATACCTATATAAATTATATTAAAAAACATATTGTAATTATATTATCTAAATATATTTTACATATCTAAAAACTTTAATATTCTTGTTTTCATTTTCAGCATTTTAAACTTAAATATATTTAAAGGAGGTTTTGAAAAAATGATTCAGAAACTACTTTGCCATCTTGCACATGCTTGTATACCATATAGTAATCTGATCTATGGGGGGAAAAAAGGAAATAAAAATTGTTATCTATATAAACTACATTGTATTGTCGAAAGTACTTTTTTTTTAAAAGAGCATTTGAGAACTCGGATTCAATTGACAATGAAATTCACTTTGTTAGCTAAGCTATATACATAAATATTTATTAGCTAATGTTTGAAAAAAAATAAACCAAAATAAAATTAATAAATATTCATTAGAATGTTAGGATTGCTCGGTGTTAGTTTATTTTTAAATTTTTTGGTTTATTATTTTTTTTTTATTTGGAATTGCATTAAAATATGATAACATTTAAATGCCTACCCCTAACCCCCACCACCATCTCCGTTATTACATAGTCATTTTCCCTGTCTCTCTCTCTTTCGCTCTGTCGCTTTCTCATGTGATCTATTCTCTCATACTGTTATTTAACAGCAGCTGCAGCTGTGCTAACAGTAATCTAACAGCCCAAAATTGAGCTCTCTCTTATTATAGCTAGTCAAAGACTATAAAATATCAAGTCGCTACTATAAACAGTTAGTCGAATTTCGCACAAGTCAAGGTCGATAAAAACCAAAAAAACGGACTAAACCTGAATCACCTGGATCAATTCCGCCATTGATATTACACAACAATACGTATACTTAATATTTTTGAAAATGCTTCAATCATTGTCTTACAAAGGTAATTTGAAAAGTCTAAGATAGAAATAAAATCTCTTTGAAAATTGATTTCTCTTATGAAATTGATCGTTTTAAGGATCTACTTAGACAATATATTCAATAGTTTAACTTTATTGATGATACCCTATGCCAGAGTAGAGAATGTCTAAGACCCGATCTATTATCAAATCTTGCATTTGAGAGGCAATGTAGTGTTTTTTGTCACATGTACCTTATATAGGAACTAGTGTTTTTCATAGTCATTGTTGGCGCGCATGCTCTCTCTTTCTCCCATACCATCTTATTGTTTCTCCCTCTTTACATAAAGCTTAAGAAACGTGAACTGTTAATTTTACATTCACAACGTCATATTTAACAGCAACATTCTCGGGCTCTGTTAATTTGCTGTATTTGTGTTTGTGTTTGTCTGGCAGCGATGGCAGATTTTTCATCTGTGTGAGTGCGTGTATCTAAGCATGTGTATGTGCGTGTAAGAGTGAGTGTGTGTTTGCATGTTGTGAAACCAGAACTTTACACCAAACAAACAAAATTGAAATACTTTTTAAACAAAAATAATCAAAAATTATCACTAGAAAATACAAATAATAGTTAATTTGTTGTGCCTTAAACAAATGCAAAATACAACAAAATGTTGAAAAACAAATAAACAGCAAAAAATAAAAACATAAATGAGAGAAACCATAGAGAGCCGAATATGGAGAGAGAGAGAGAAAACATACACACACAAACACAGATACACAGACACAGACGAAGAGCGATGAAGAGAGAGAGTGCGAACGACATTGAGAGAGGCAGCGACGCTGACGTATCTCTGTATCTGTATCTGTATCTGCTTTGACTAGCCAAGTTGTCGTTTGTGCTTTTGGCTTGCTATTCGCAGTGTAACTTTGCATGCGCTTGAGTTCGTTTCGTTTCGTTTCGTACGTGTGGCGCGACAACTACAACCATACAACAACCATACACAACAGCAACACCAACAAATAAATAATATACAATATATATTAACAAAAAATAAAAATAAATATATTTAACAAATAATTCAACAAAACCAACAATTTTTTTTACATTTTTTTTTGCCTGTCTCTGTCAAACAATTTGCCAACAACAACAACAACAACAACAGCAAAAAAAGCAAAACATAATACAAATCATAATAATAATAATCATAAATCAAATCCGTTATGTGTACATAAAAACAAAAAAGAAAAACCAAACAAACAAACAAAATAAAAGTAAAACAAAAACAAAAAATCCAATTTTAAAGTAAAAAAAACAATAGCAAACGAAATTATATTATTAAAAGCCGCAGCAAATACAGCTAACAGCAGATACACCAATACAATTATATACATATACAAAACACACATAGATACATACATCTACACACATAGCCAGCGTTCCTGTACTCAAAGCATTCCTAATCGCCGCAACAACAACAACAACAACAGCAACAAGAAAACAACAAATGAATAAAACAAAACCAAGCAACAGTAAAAAAAATTGTATCAAAGCTTGTAAATTCTATTACACAAAATAAAAATTAAAATAATAACAAATTAAATTAAATTAAAGCTTAATGCTTAGATAAATTATCTACAAAAAAAAAAAAAAAATAAATAAATAATAATTTAAATAAAAAAGAAGAAAAAGCAAAAGAAATAAGGAAAAAGATAGAGAGAAAAGTGTGTGTAAATTTAGGAACAAGAAAATTATAGCATAATTCCTAAATTAATTCTAAACCAATAATTATAATAATAATATTAAAAATAAAGCAAGTAAAATTAAATAAAATATTAAAAACAAAAAAGAAGCAACAAAAAAAGTTGCAAATTAAATTATAATCAAATATACACGATACACAACAACAAGAAAAATAACACACAAGGTGAGATTCTAGTGTTATATATATATATGTATTGCCAATTCTCAATATATGTATGTATGTATGTATGTACATACATAGTCTAATACTGTGTTTTCTTTCAATATTATTTTCCTTTTACTTCTCTGTGATAACTCTTTTTTGGGTTATAGACTATCGAATTATCAAAATATGTATGTATGTATGTACATATATACATTTGTAGTTGTATGTATGTACATATGTATATACATAGTATATATATCGTTTCCATCTGTTTCTTTTGGTTTGCTCTATAAATCGTGCAGAAAACCGGCGGCCACTTCCTGTCAACACCCAACACAACAAAATCCAGTTAAATGTCCACTGTTCACATAAATGCAATAAATTTTCAAATCATTCTGGTATTTTGCTACATCCCATAATAACTGTATAGCTACATATACTCAAACACCTAAACATACGTATGTACATATGTATGTATATACTATATAATATATATATATATATATGTATATAGTATTATATAGATACATACTTTGTCTAAAAAAAGCCACACAAAACATTTGTTTTAAAGCATTCCAATTCTCTTCACTTTATTTTTTTTTTTTTTTTTTATGAATGCTTTTAGAAACCCTTTAATATTTTTTGTGGCTGTCATAAAAAATTTTGTAATAAATTAGCTAGAAAAGCGAAAAAACCACGACAATTTCTATATATATCGAAATACTAAAATATACTTCTTTTTTTTTTAATTTGGGGCGTGTCCCGCCTTTGGGAAAACAACAAAAATTGTTTCATATTTTCTGAAATCTTATCTAAACTCAAGCAAGGCCAAAATATGCATAACTATGTATATAGATTTTTCTATATATTTTTATTTACATATATGTATAGCTTCTAACACTAATTAGATATTTGTAAAGCAAATATTTAACCTAAAGTTAACCTAAACTTAGTAAGATATCATTAGATAGAAATTTGCCAAGTCAACTATAGTTTTCTTTTACCTTTACTCACACTTAACCTGAAGATAAAGTTGACAAACTAAAATACATAGTTAATAGGAAATTTGTTTAGTTGGTTAGTCATCAGTAAATCCCTACAAAAAAATACTAGCAAAATATCATCAACGGAACAATAATTTGTAGTAACTAAAAGTTAAAGCAAATGTAAAATGTTTTAACAATATCAAATATTTGAATTGAATTGAAATAGAGTATTGACATTAAATATAGGAAATCTTTAATATTTCTAGGCTAACCTAAAGTTAGGGAATATCAAACAAAAGTTTGTGTTTTTTTTTTTAACATTTTTTTAACCAATCAAATTTTTGTATAAAACCAATGTTTAACAATGAACAAAACCTATGGGGAAAAGAGGTAAAACAACAAAAATAATAAAAATAATAAAAAGAGGCATTTATAAGTTGAATTTTAGCAAAGACGAAGTCAAAGTCGCGTGTAGCTCTCTCCATCTATTCCTGACTTCCTCTGCCCCCCCCCGGCACGGTCTTACTTTGCCAATGTTTCACACTCTTTTGCTTTATGTCTCTAGTTTCCCCCTCTCTCTCACTCTCTTAATTTTGCCCTCTCTCTCTCCTATTCTCTCTCTCTCTCTGTCTATCTCAATCTGTCTTTCTCTGCGCCCCCGTCTCCTCCCACTAGAACTACTCCTCCACTAACTCATTCCCTATATATTTTTCTCTCTGTGTGTGCCTCTCTAGTAGTAGGCAAATCACTTCCGTTCAATGAACCCATGCGTAAGCCAGCTTCAAAACCCAACAGAAGAGCTCTGCCTGCCTCTTTTTGCCTCTTGGCTATACTACACACACACTGGCTCCATGGACACACACGTCTCAGCTATGCTTTTTTTTCTCCTTCTTTTCCTTCTTTTTCTTTTGCTTTCTGCATGTGTGTTGTTTTTTTTTTTTTTTTTTTTTTTTTTGCTTGCCTTTCACATAGATACTACTCTCACACTCTCATGCTCAAATAGGAGTATATGCGTTGCCACCATCACCATCATCATCATCATCATCATCATCATCTACTTCATCTACCTGGCCTAACGCCCCCAATCACCTCGCTCACTCTATCTCTCTCACTCTCTCTCTCTCCCACCACATTTTCTAGCTCTGTCTAACCTTTTGTCATTCTTAACTGCAAATCATAGAAAAGGGCATTCCCATTAGTACAAATTTCGTTTTGGTTTTTTTCTTTCTCTTTTTTTTTGTTTAATCGAATTGCGGAAATTTTCTTATAAAAAAAAATTGAACAAAAATTTAAAATGGCAATGGCAGTTAGGTAGGTCTAGCTGAGTCTCATAAATTAATCGAAAGCTAATTAAAACAGCTGACGACTATGAAGGTAATGCCATCAAAACGAAAAACCAAGGTCTCACCTATCAATCTATCTCTGTCTTACCCTCTCATTTACGCCTTCTCTCTCAGTCACACCAGTGAATTTCGGTCTCTTTTGCTGTGCTTATCAGACGTCTGGGTCTAGTTGCTTCTGTATGTATTATATGTCTGCATCTACTGGAAGGTCTTATCATTATTTTATTATTATTATTATTTTTTTTTTCATTCTTTTTATATTTTTTTTTTTTTTTTTTTTTCTTTTTTTTTTTGGTGGGCTAAGCACCTGTTTGTGTAGCAGAGAGAGATCTCAATATTAGTTTAACCGCGCCACCCACATGACCATGACGACAGTCATCAGTCAGTCAGTCACCAGACAGGCAGACAGATGATCATCATGATGATGAGAGATTAGTTCGACACCTTCCAAGGTCGTTCTATTAGCTAAAGGAAAATTGCATTCCAATTGCAATTGCAAAATCCCAACGATTTGGGTTGATAAGAAACTAAATAATTATATACATACATACATATGTATGTATATACTATATACTATATCTGTATGTGTGTATTTTTGGTTTAAGTATTGCCGTGATTTCAGTCCAATGATCAATCACGTGCTCGTGGTCAATGACTGATGAAGCTAGTCAATTGAAACGATTTCAACAAAAATTTACTGAAATACAATAAAGTAAAATCAAAGTAACTATTAAACAATCATTTCAAAATAAAAGTACTGCCCATTTAACATTGTTTTTTTTTCACTTTTTATGGGTCACACTTAATTTATATATGTATTTTCACAATTATTGGATAACATTATATGGGTTAAATTCCAACTTTAGCTTATTTTATAATGTATCATAAGAGTGCTAAATATTTTATGTTGGTTTATGGGTCAAATAGTGTTGCATAAAGATAAAAAAAAAAAGAAGAAAATTTTTTCATTGTCTAGAACTGTTATCTAAGGCTAAATTATAAAAATAAAAATAAAAAATTTCTTTTTCCCACTGAATATGATCAAAATTGTTCATATCAGATACCCTGTACACACTTACTCAGTACATTCCCCTTAATAGCCATTTGGAAGACCCCGCTGCCACCCCCTCTTTAGCAACAAAACGTACAACAACTCGTTATCAAGCTTACACAGGCATATATACATACATACTATACCGTACGTACACCCCTCACTTATGCACATACACACACACATATACATACATACATACATACATAAAACAATCGGAATCGGGCCTGATGTCTGGGTCGAAGTCTGAATTTCGTTTCATCGTTTCGTTTGCTGTTTCTCTTGCCATTTTTTTTTTTTTTTTTTTTTGTTTTTGTTTTTTTTTTTACCATTTTTCCATTGTTTTTATTTATATATACATTTTGTTGCTCTTTTTTTTTGTTGGTTTTCTTTTTTGGTGATCTACGTCTTTGGCTTTAATTTGTCTGAATCTGTCTAGGCTTAGGCCCTTTTTTTGATGATATATCCAGTAGAGTTTGATGATCATAATGATAATGATATTGTTAATAATGATCATGTCTCTCTTAACTATGCTAATTTGTCATAAAATTTATGAAATTCAATTTGAAAAATCCCTTTTTTTTCTGCGCCAAGCTTATCATCCGAAGTCAAAAGTTTTGCTTTGCTCATTCAAGAAAAATAAAACCCATATATGTATGTATGTATGTATGTACTATATATATGTATGTATATATGTATGTACATATGTATGTATAATAAAAATGAGTCCGAGTCCAAACCGGACAGACAATAAACGCTAATCGACTGACATGCGGCCTTTGTGTGATTTTGATTTCGAAACTCTTGCCGATGACGTCTCAAGAGAGCAAAGAAGAGAAGGTAGTTGAGGGGGGATGTGGGGTGGTGGGCAGGCGGAGTGTAGAATCAGAATTGGGACCTCGATTAGTCATTGTAAATGCAACAAACAGAAGCAAATAAAAAAATTGGAAAAGCTAACAACGGATATATGCCAAATGGAATTTTCATTGACTGGAACTCAACTGATTATGTAATAATAAAAAATAATAAAAAAAAAAAAAAAAAAAAAAAAAAATATAATAAAAACAAATTTATATATACATATGTATGTATGTATATACATGTATGTATGTATGTATAAGGCCGGACAAAGCTCTGTCTGCGTCTTTGGCTCCCCCTCTCTTGCCCTCTATCTCTCTCTCTCTATTTCTCTCTCTTTCCTTCTGTCTCTTAGTTGGGTCTCTGGTATGTAAATCAAAATCGTCCGACTGTCTGGCCTGCCCTCACTATATCTTTGTGAGTGTGTATGGGTTTGTGTGTGTGACTCTGCTTGCTTGTAAGTGTATGCGCGTGTAGGCGTCACAATGATTAGCAAATCTACAGAAACACTCGAGAGACTAAAGGAAGAAAAGAGCAGTCGATGCCGGCCGCCGCCGCAGCAACAAAACAACTTTTTGGTGGAATGTCTGGCGTCTATTTCAACAAAAATACAACAACAAAAGCAACAACAAAAAAAGTAGAAGAAAACGAGAAGAAAAAAAAACCACATCAACAACAAAAAAAAAAACCGACAACTGGAAATCAAAGAATATTTTCAGCTCGAAAATTGAAAAGAAACAGCACCCACGCTATATGTTACTGGAAAAAAAATAAAAACATAAAACAAAAGTATTCAAAATACAAAATAAAACAAATTCTTTAAAAAATCACGATTTCTTTTTCGGAATCCTTTACCTTAGAATCCTCGACTTTTGCGCAAACATATGTACATATGTACATATGTATGTATGTATATCAGATAATTAAAGCTGATGGTTTCTAAAAGTTTAGAATATTAAAGGATATCATAAGGCAACTAATGAATTGATACATTAATTTAAAATATAAATGAAAATCTCCCTTGAGTTTTGCATTTGACATTGTGAATTTTTGAAATAAATATATCATGCAATGAGCAATGAGGATAATCATAACTGAATAGTTAGTTAAATTATAACCTATATACAAATTGAAAACATTTAACTTTTAATGTTCCTTTAACGATGACTTTAAATTTGTTTTTATTACAAGTCATTAAGGGTATTCTGCCACATCAGAGCGGATGCCAGTAGCAAAAAACGAGAAGAAAAAAGGGTAAAAGGAAGACTGTAAAAAAAACCAGTCAAATGACAAAGGAAAAAGAAGCCAAGAAAAAAAACTGATAAGGAAAAAATATATATTGTATATATGTACATATATATATATATACATACATATATATATGTATATATGTGTATATAAAGGGAAACCTAGAAACGGAAGCAATAGCACTATCACCAGATAGACCAAAGAACAGATCAAGCACAGCAGACACTTGTCGCTCTCTTTCTCTCACTCTCTATCTCTCTCTCTCTCGCTCACTCTTTCTCTGTGTGATTCTCCGTTTCTCCCTTTCTTTTTCTTTAGCTTGTCTCTTATTCTATCTGTCTCAAAATTCAACATTCTCCAGTCATTGTGTTGAGACAAAAAAAAAAAAAAAACTATGGTGCGATTTTGTGTTTTATTCTGAGAATTTTGTCTCGACAGTGAGCAGACCCTTTTTTTTTGCCGCATTGCCACGCCCCTATATATACATCTATGTATAGACATACATACATACATACATATACATATAAAGCTAAACTGTGGCCTACATTTAAGACTCCCCCCCCCCCCTTCCTGACCATATCTTTCAAGAAGGGGCTGTGCGGTTAAGGACTAGGGGTTTTTTCTCTGTTCATTCTGTTGTTATGTGGGGCCTTCATCAATGATTTATTTGCGTTTCGCGTGTATGTGAGGCAAAGTCATGCGATACTGTATATATGTATATGTGTGTGTGTGTCTGTGTGTGTGTCTGTCTAAGTTTATTTGTGTATGTGTGTATCCTTTTTTTTTGGAGGAGGAATTTCCTGCTTTTATGGCTTGGCTTTTCGGCATTCATTCACTGCTGATTGTTGCTGTTGCTGCTGTTGTTGTTGTTGTTGTTGTTTAAATGTAGGTCAATAGGATTTCTTCTTTTTTTTTTTTTTGTGTGTTGCCCTTCTCTTGTGTATTGCGTAATATTTTCGATTCTGTGGTATGCTTCCACAAGCCATACAAACATAGATACAAACACACATACATACATACATATACATCTGTATGTTGCGTGTTCTTATATCTTTTAAGATAAACGTTTAAAATTCAAGTAAGTTAATCATTATGTGAGGTAATTCTTTAAAAAGAAGAGCATATACATATGTATGTATGTAGGTATATAAATATATATTTTACTTGAATGCAAATTTCATTTATTTTAACACATTTTAGCATATTATGTAGCAAACTATGATTAAGTTCCTAGCATATATTATAACATAATTTAACACACTTTATCCTCTCGTAATTAATGTTATATGCCATGACCCAAACATATATCTATCTATATAAGTATGTATGTATATATGTATGTTTGTATGTATGTAAATTGGTGTGCATATAGCGTTTAAAATGCAAATTTCTTGAACCATCGCCAGCCATTTTGGCATCATATTTCCGTTTAGGTCTAAAGAATGCAAAACCCAAAAGAGGTTAAGAGAGATAGGGATAGATAGAGAGAGAGAGAGAGAGAGAGAGATAGAGAGAGAGAGGGGGGGAGGTAGAGAGAGTGAATGATTATGTTCATTAGATGCAATTATGAGAAATATGTACAAGTAAAGCAAAATGAAATGCATTACGATTAAAGTAGCAAGTAGATAAACGATTCATTAATATGAGACCTTTAGTATATCTACTAAATCTTTGTTCACCCCACCTCTTTTGTTTTTTAACTTATGTATGTATGTATGCATGTATGTATGTATGTATTTTGCTTTGTCTTACAGAATGATATAAAGTCAATATAGCATGGAATTGAGAACCTTCCCGTCTTGGCTTTCTTTCATTTCTGTTTCTTTGGTTGTAATACAAATCGATTTTGCAAAGTAAATAATACATACATATACGAGATGTCGGTCCTTTTGATGTGCCGTTTTAACCATACTTCACCTCGCTATTCCTTTCTCTCTCTCTCTCTCTCTCTCTCTCACACACACATACTCTATGTATGCATGTGCCTGTGTATTGCCGGCAGTAGTTGGTTGTAATCCAAGTCGATGCCCAAACTGGGACAGACATACTCTTACTTACTTACACACACTAACATACATACACACACATATACGCATACATATACGTATATTCGTCGCTGGCGTCGTCGTGTCGGTTACATGAAAGATAATTATCTACATACATATCGTTCATATATGTATGTATATATACATATATACATATATGGTGAGAGGGTAGAGGATAGACGATAGGTACAGGGCCATTGACAGTGTGATGAAGGGGGAAATATATTTATTTATTTTCAAACTTTAGTTGTTTTTTTCTTTTTTTTTTTCTAATTGTGTCTAATTGTGCTCACTACAATTTATGTGAAATCGGCTCAGAGAGAGCGGGGTTAACACATTTATTTAGCCGACAGTTAATCTCTGGCCAAAGCAAACAATAATAAATTTTGTTTGCAATTTGCAACACAGTCTAAAAATATATTTTGTATAAAATAACACCATCACCAGACAGACAGACAGACAGACAATGTAAAAGCCAAAACAGAAAAAAAAAACAAAAAATGAAAAGAAAGGAAAACAAAAGAAAAGAAGGAAAAACAACCGAAAACTTCAAGCCAGACGCCGACTATGCAATTCTTTTTTTTTTCTGCCTTTTTTTTCTCTTTTTGTGTCGAGCATTGCACAAATCCAAACAACAACAACAATAACATATTGTTGACGGTTTTTTTTTTTTTAATTTTATTTTTATATTTTTCTTTTGTTTTCTGTGTTGGTCTGTTTTTTTTTTTTAAATTTTTTTTTTTTTTTTTTGCTTGACGCGACAATTTGTCTATCTATTTTTAACTAGCTTTGTCTCGTTCTCCCTTGGCCCCTTTGCAGTACCCCTCTAGCTAGCTAGCACGTTCATTTTTCTTGTCTATCTCTCACTCTCTCGCTCTCTCTCTCTCTTTCTCTTTCTCTCTTTCTCTTTCTCTGTTTGTCCGACATTTCTTCTCTATACACATGTAGGCCTGTTTACGCCATCCCCTTCCCCCTGCTCCCCTCTGTCCACCTTTTAATACCATCACAACTTGACTGCCGCCTGCCTGCCTGTCGGTCGGCCTGAACCATTCATTTTTTTATACCCTGCATTCAGATGTGAATTGAGGGGTATACTAAACTTTTTTTTTTGCCAAAAAAGAACACGAGACTGTTTTTTAGCTTCTTAATATACATACATACATACATACATATACTTAGTATGTCGATCTCAAGGGCATGTAATAAATTTATAAAAGTAAGCTTGACTTTAATGATTATTAAGAACAAATTATATTTGACAAATTATATTTGACATCAGTCTAAAACTGATGATTTAATTGCACTAAAGGAAGGCATTCCTTGAATGTATTTACATACATATGGATATACATACATACATATGTACGTTTCCTTAATCTGATTGAGTAAGAATAAATGCGTCATATTCTGGTTGATTCCTGTTTCCAACAAAAAATACCGTCACGTATTGTTTCATCGAGTGAAATACAGCACCAAGGGACACCATAGCGGAAGTTACGAGTGACGCCAATTTACTTTACTTTGAAGAGTTTTTATCTGTATACATATCATGTATATAGGTGTATGTAGGTGAAGTTTGTTTTTTTTTTTTGTTATAGTTTTTATATTTTTTTTTATTTCGATAATAAAACTATATAGACTGTAGTATAATTTTCGTTTCTTTAAAAGGTATTGCATAGTCGAGCCTCTTAAATATTTTATACATTTAATTTTTTCTTCATTTTTTTTTTTTGGTATATATATTTATATATATACATACATATATATATATATATATTTGTCTGTCTGTGTATGTATATTGTATATTTTTAACAATTTATTTTTCTAGGCCTATATGAGACATTTTAGATTTTTGCAGACAGATTCAATGTTCAGGAATTTGATTTTTATGAGTTTCTATTTTGTTGCCGTTTTTGTTTTTTATTTTTTTCGAATTTTAAATTTTGAATTGACCGCCAAAATGACAAAATAAAAAATTAAAAATATTAGAGTTGCCATTTAAACAACAAAAACAAATAAAAAAAAATGTTAGTTACTACATTCTCTTACTCTCTCTCTCACACACACACACACACACTTACATACATACGCTTACTAAACAAGCACGTGGCAGAGTTTTCTTAATGCGACCACCGCCCCCTCCCACTCCCCCATCCCGGACCACCCATTTTTTGCCATTACCCTTGCGTTTTGGCTGTCTCTAACTAAACATTATTATCAGCAGACATTTTTAATCGGCCTTTTTTTGTTTCACTTTTTTTTTTTGTTGCTTTTGTTGTTGTTTAATTTTTGATTCATACATATATATATATATGTATATATATGTACATAAATTTTGTTTCCATTTGCAGTTTCCGCCTTCACACGTGTCTGACGGGTCTGGGGTTCAAATCAATGTAGTATATATGTATGATATCAGACAATAGTTATGACTCCCTAGGCCAGGGGGCAGACATTCAATGGTTAGCGGATGGGGGAGTTACTTACATACATACATACAAACAAATGAATTTTTTTTTGTATATGTATGTATATATGAACGATATGAGAATTGAGAGCTTTTAGTTATGATTTACGTCGGTGTCGGCTCTTTTGAGGGATTTCCCTAGAAATATTATGAATGATGCGATATTTGTACGTACATACATACATATACATGCATACATACATATGTGATTGTGTAGGCAATGTCTGGCATTTAGTTGTTTTTTTTTTTCTTTCATTCTTTTTTTTTCTTTTATTTTTTTGATTATTCGTTTCCATTTCCAAGGGTAATGTAATAATCGGAAATTCTCTGGCGTCGGGTAAATTCATCAAATATCAATTGAATATCAGTCTATTGTTATAGTTTCATCAATTTACAGTTTGATCATGGTTTTTATAGTTAATAATTTTGGCATCTGCCATAGGGAACATTTCTAACAGATCCAATAGATCGTTTCTTGAAAGCAAAACAATCGAATAAATAACAGCTCAATTAAGCCAGTTAAGACCTTTATCCTAAACAATGGGACAATTGTCAGTAATTAATTTTAAATAGACTGTTAAATAACTATTAACTAATAAGCTACAGACTTAAAATAACTAACTAATAGATGAAATTAAATACTTTCTATTTTTTCTTAACTGCTTTTATTAACTTTCTTAGTTCAAGAAAAATGTGATTACTTTTTGAATATGACGTACGCAGCAACTGGCTAACTGTCAATCGATTCAATGTAAGATTGTGCCCGATTTGTTTTTTTAAGCATATAATATATGATATTGCTTTCTGACCTTTTTTCCTGTTGCACTGTGTGTATGCAAAGACATATAGGACATATATTCCTGCTATCAGAGCTAAGCCAGTTGCTAAGTGGACGTTATTAGATTTGGTTGTGTGGTCTTCATCTATACAGGTTCTCCATTAATATTTCTATTCTATATCTTAACTTCTATAGTAGAAATCAATAAATTGGTAGTCACTTAGTAAGATTATGATCTTGATTTTAGACTAGTTTATATTTTGATGTCTTACACAACTACAGATACCTAACAAACTCTCTCCCTCTTTCTCTCTTTCTATCTTCTTTTTTACTCTTTATGTTGGTTAACTTTTGCCCTATCAAACCTAGCAATTTAGCTACAAACGAAATGTTGTACCTCTATAATTACAAAACAAAAAAAAACATATACATACATATATGTATATGTAAAAAAAATTGCTCTAGACATATTATTATACAAGTACAAGTACATATATATAACATGTACAGAATATATGTATGTATGTGTGTGTGCTTATATATAGTCTGATGGTTGTCCCTGTTATTTGTATGGGTAATTAAGGTGTGATTTTCCAATCAAGATTTCAAATGGCAAAAACTCGACAGACAAGAGTATTTATTAGCATTCCTCACATTTCATTTCAGAGTTCATTTGTTTTCCAAAATGATAGATCTAGTATATACATATGTACATACATATATGCATATGTATGTGTATGTATACCTTTGTTTTATATTTTGTTTCTGTTCAATTTTTTTTTGTTTTCAAAATTGCAATTTCATTGATGATGAAATCGTTCCTTTGATCAAATATTATTAAGCTTTCTCTAATCATTTTGTTTGTAGTAAAGAATCCAATCAAATTGGTTTGGTGTTTGCAGTTTTCAGTTTTCTGTTTCTGTTTCTGTTTCGTTGTCGTCTTTTTATATGAAAATAAATTAGCTACACGCGCTGCTATCGATTTGCACGCTTCACCTTTGTGATAGGTGTTTGCCATCGTAGTTGTTGTTGCTTCATTTTAGCAACGTTTTTTCTTATTTTGGGTTTTGGTTTTTTTTCTTATTGCTTTTTTCTAAGATAAATGTATAAAGAAAGTTATATGTGGATGAACAAATTTATGAAATATTTATGAAAAAATAAAGAAAAGAAATCAAAAAAAAAAGGAAAAAGAAAGAAAAGGAAATAAAAAGAATGCGAAAAAGAAATGAAAATCTTATCTTAGACATTTGTGATAACTGTCTGGCAACATCTGTGGCCAAGGGGCGGAAGTGCAAAACGCAATTTTTCGATGCTTTTATGCCTTTTTTTACAGATAGCAATGGAATTCCATTGCTAACCTTTGATTGGCAAAAGTCCTTTAAAATGCACCTGCGAAAGATGAACCCTTTTTAACACACAAATCGAAAATGAATTTTGAATGAACCAATAAAAATGCTTTTCAAATATGCATGGTAATGATTGAAAACATTTAAAATATAACCATTTCTTATCTTTATTATGTGAACATGGTTCAACACACAAATAAATGTGTACGTAAAAGAAACAATTTTGTTCACAAATGTTTGCTGATCGATAACATTTATATTTAATACATTGTATTTAAGTATATGTATTTGCAATATACATATGTTTGATTTCGATGTTTCCAGTACGCCTATCTAATATTAGTTGCCTCGTTTAAGTTTCATTTAATATTGCCAAATGCTCGTAACAGAGCTCTGCTAACATACTGTTATGTTCTTACTTCACTCTTTTGAAGAAAACATCTTAAGGGAAAGTTAAGCTTACGATATTATGGCAATTCCATTCTCAGATGTTCCTCCAAAATAAATTGAAACGTTTTTTCATATCCATACATACATACATTTAACGCAACGCTTTACTGTTTGTCACATGTTGTATTCCATTTTCTCAAACCACTAGTAGCTGTAAAATATAACTTTAAAACTTGACGGTGTGTGTGTGGGTGAGTGTTGTGATGTGGTGGTGGCAAGGGGGGTGGTGTATATTAATGTTTCAGCTGTTGTTGACACAGTTATTCTTAATTGCTAGAGATGAGGAGCAGATCTAAAGAGGTTTGTCCCTATTGTAGTTACCCTCCCCTATTCATGAACTAGTTTTCCGCCTCCCTTTTGTAGCCCCTAAACACACCCACTTCTGACCCACATTTGTATATACTGAGCAAAAAAAAAAACCAGGTCAAACACAAAACAAAAAAAATAAAAGAAGAAAAAAAAAATAACCGTCAGCTAAACCATGTGAATCTCACTGAGAGGCAATTTTTGCGTAATATTTCGAAGCCTCTATCAATATTTGCATGGCAGAAAAACAAACAAAGCGCAAAACAGCGCCAAATGAGCAGAAGAAGTATTAGGGGCGGGAGGAGAGAAAAGGTGGGGTAGGTAGCAAGCAGGCTGTAGAGGGAGGTGGAAGCAAGTAAATAGAAGAACCAGAAGCCATCGCAAATTGCAAAAGAAACAAAAACAAAAAAAGGAACAAAGTAAAAAGTAGAAGCAGCAGTTCCACAAACAAACAAAGCACAAAATAACAAAAAATCAACAAAGTATGACACAATGTTGCAACAGTCTAGTGTAAGGAGTGTGAGTGAGGTAGCGAAGAGAAGTATACACTGTACACATACATACAAACATACATACACACAAACATATAATACTATGTATATAGTTGTGGAGGGTTAAACCCGAGAGTGACTCGACTTATTGTCTTGCCAAGTTGTTGGCTGAATAGACAGAACAGGTGGTGGAATGACACCCACTCGAGTCTAGACAACTCTTCTTTCAACCTTATAACGAAACCGAAACAAGACACAAAAAGCAAAAAAAAAGAAAAAAAAAACAGAAACAGAACTGAATTTAAATCTGAAAAAACTTTGTTTAAGTCTTTGTAAGGAAGAATATAATATATTCCATGGATATGTTAATCAGAAACTTATTCAATTGGAACGATAAAAAATTGAATTCCAAGTGGCTTAAATACGTTTCCCACAACTAGAACTATAAATTCATTTGATTCTTGTTTATTTATTAACTGCTCTAAAAAATGTATTTTAACATTTGAAAGACAGAGCACCACAGTTGCATCCACTTTTGTGGTGTCAATTTCACAAAAATTCTATATTCTACTTTATATATCAGATTCTCAGCTACAAAACTTCTAAGTTTCTTTAATTGTAAAAAGTTACCCATTCCTAGAGCATTCCTAGCGAGGTGTAACAAGACCTTTTCAAACGGAAAATGTTGATTTTCTGTTTACCCTGCGTATACGTAATCCAACGAAAAAAATTGCGCATACCTAACGTTTACACAATCTGCCATGTGATTTTTTTTTTTTTGCCATTAATTAATGAGTTTGCAAAAAAAAATGAAAAGAAAATACTCGTACACTTACACACATACACGCAAAACAAAAAATCAAAGCCCAGACCCGCGCATACCCCCGCATCGCAATTGCACTAAAGGTCAAACGACACAGGCAGGCGGCAAGCACGAGCAGGGCCAGAGACAGAGTCAGAGCCAGAGTAAACTCATCATCAACATCAGTAGCAGTAGCTGTAGAAGCAGCAGTAGCAGCAGCCCGCCGCTGCCCGGGACTGGGCGAGGTCGTCGTCGTCGTCGTAGCCGTTGTCGTCTCTGTCTGCGGTTTTTTTTTTGTTTTTGCTTTGCATTTTTCATTCATTTGCATTCTGAGGTTTGCTGCCTCACTCTATCTCTGTTGCCGTCTCCTTTCTCTCTTTCTCTCTCTCTCGTTCTACTCTGTTGCTAGGAACAAAAAATCTCTCAAAAAAAAAGAGGACAAGAAGGGTTGAATGAGGGGCGGTGGTTAGGGTTAAAAGGTGTGTAACCCACACACACAAACACAAACATACATAACGAGTAAAGTTTTGAAATTTTGTCTAGAAAAAAATAAAAGAAAATTGCCGAAATTTCTCTAGCATTCTATCTTTTTTCTACATCTATGTATGTATGCCTATGTGTGGGCATTCTATCTCTTTCTTTCTTTCTTTCTCTTATTGTCGGCTGCTGGTGCTCGTGCTTTACATTCAACTGACGTCAGCTGTTTTGTGTGCTTCTTCTGCAATGTTTATCAGCTGTCTAGAATGTCTAGATACAATTAATTTGCTAAATCTTAGGCAAACTTTAACTAAAATTTCATCATGATCCCAATCATGTATACATACATACATATGTACATAGTATATACACCTATATAATAAATATCACACCTACACCGCATCTGGCATTTGGTGGTTATTCGTGGTTCAAGTTCAATGTCATCTCAATGTATTATCATCATTCAGTCATAATGCTGATGATAATGCCTTTTTCTCATCTATACACACATAAGTATATATACATATGTATATTATACTTTTGTACATATGTACATACATACATATATACAATTATATGTATTTTAGTTAAAGAATTCAGTTTTGCGACATTTAACCTTGACATCCAATTAAGGTGTCAATGCCTTCTACTTTTCAAAATTGTTTGGACCCCGAAAAAATGCACTTGACGCTGTTGCGCTGTTGTCATCATTAGCATTGCTATCATAATCATTAAATTAATAAATAAAATATTCTTATATAGACTTCATGTATATACATACATACATATGTATGTACATAGTAGGTAAAAGAAATTGTGCCCAAAACTTGACTCAACTCAACTCAACTGAACTGAACTCAACTCAATTTAATCAATTGCAATTGTGTACCGGGAACAGCAACAACAAATTGGCTGATTATTTTAAAAGATCATTTTTACTTTGTATACCCCCCAAGTACATACTTATATATGTATATACATATATGTACAGTTATACATACATATATACATAAACATACATATGTACATACATATATTCTCTAACATGATAAATTCCGATACAAAAATTTTGATTTAGTTTGAGATTTGTAAAATGTACAAGTTTGTTGCTAAGCCATCTGCCCATCCCTCTTTCTCTTTCTCTATGTGTGGTGAATGTCTTTCGATAAATTTACATTTGGCATCATTATTTATTATCTTGGTTTCTTTTACGATTTGGCACGTGTTAAATAGTAAGTAAAATATACGATATTATACTATATACATACATTTGTATGAATTTACATATGTACATATGTATTTATGTATGTATGTAGTTGCCAAGTAGCCCTTTCTCTTTCTTCGCTTAGTCATTTACGATCAGGTGATTGAGTGCATATTGTATCCTATATGTACATACATATGAATGTATATGTACGTATGTATGTACATTGTATTGTCTATAGACAATGAGACGCACTCAATCATTTCACTTTTTGTTACTAAGAATCCAAATACACAGACACACACACACACACATAAGATAAGTATATATATATATATATATATATATGAATTTTAAAAGATAAAATATGAATTTTTACTTACATTAAAAACGATTTTAGAATGAAAATATCTTATTTAGAATGATTTAAAGCTTTTTCTTTAGAATTTCACTAAAATTGTTACTTTTTAAATCATCTTAGTCAGGCGACATGTGATTTGCATTAGTTAAATTTTATCACAGTTGTGCGAAAACTCATCAGGAAATTCTGTCGTTTAAAATTTATAATTTTGAAGGCACATCGCAACGAAATAGAAAACCTACATATGTATGTATGTATGTATGAATGTATGTATGTATGTATGTATGTATGTATGTACAAATATACCTACATACATACATACATTGATGCAATGCACCGAGGGTCCAAATGTCCATTCAGCTTGACGCAATTTCCGTCAGTCTATATCAGTCAACAATAGTATCTGTTTTTCAAGATAAAAATGGAATTTTGCCCAGAACTTTTGCAGTGTTTGATATTGAACCACGAGATACTATAACGTTAGATAAAAAACGATCTTCAAGAATAAGAAGTTGGCAATGAATAATCACGTCTTACTTTGGGCAAAATTTCGTTTCTTAGTTCCCCATTTATGATTATTTAGAGAATGTGCACACGAAAAGGAAAGTGAAATGATGAGTGATAAAGAATTGTGTAATCTACATACATGGTGATAACTTGTGTCTAATGGGATTTCATTAATTTTTTTTTTTACAAATTCATTGGAAATTTTCCATTTTACTTTATATGTATGTATGTGTAAAGCTTTTCATCATTATATTCCGCTTGTCTACCCCTGACTACTACTAATTGCAGTGAAACTGTAAATACATACATACATACATATGTTGTATGTATAAAAATTGTTATCTAAAACAAAGTCAGAAAGGCAATGAACAATAAACGTTAAGCCGGTTGAGTCACCTGAGGCGGCACAGAAAAAAATTTTTAAAAAAATTGCGAGTGACAGCGGCTGGGAATGCGCAAAAGTCTAAAGTGCCTCCACTTGTTGTTTTTGTTGTAAAAGTTGGAGCCAGACAGTAAATACAACAACAAATACGAGTCAGAGTCAGACATTGTTGACATTTTTTTTTTTTTTTTTGTATGAACATTTTAATTTTACTTGATTAACGTTTTTTTTTCCTCACTGCTGTCTGGCATTCGAAACCTGTACATCGTATAATTTGTTCATGTCTGTCTGCTATTGTTGTTGTTGTCGTCGTTTTCCCAGCATTTCTCTTTTTATTGTTGCTTTTGTTGTTTTGTTTTAATCACAAATTACACCAAAAAAAATTGCTATACATTAAGTCGAAGTACTACAGATGGTGAATTTCAAATACAAAATGTAAACTCACTTTAAACCGTGACTATTAGTTGATAGATTTCACTGTGATCATATAAACCATCAATAAACTATCGATAGTTTCAAAAAAAAAACTTTCAAACAAAAGAAGCGTTTTTCTTGGCTTTCCTATCCAAAACAATTTGTTCAGACTTTATAACATATAATATGTAATGCTTTTGATTAAATTAAGAAGGAAAAAGTAGATGTCGTGATTAGCACACCATTCATTAACAAGCGGTAGGCCAAGGGGTACATATGTACATACATATGTATATGAAAAGTCAAAAAATGAAATTTTGGAAATTAATGATTTAGTTTGACATGCCTTCTATAACAAACACGAAGAGAGACAAGGATGTGTATGTACATAGATAGAGTTCTGTTTTGGAGAACGAAGAGGGAGCCTGAGATCACTTTTAGGGCTGAGCTGCACATCTTCGCCCCCTTTTACTACGATCCTGGAGATGAATACATACCTATGCACATATGTACATATATACATACATATTTACATATGTATGCATACAAATTTCATTTTCATTCAGTGATCAACAAAGAGAGAGAGAGAAATATGAACATACACACACGTAACCATCATATGTGTATGTTGTACATACAAACATACATACATATACATATACTACAGAGAGCCAAACAAAAAACTACATATAGAGTCCATGGTTAGGCAAGGGTAGATTGCTTGTGGGGCAGTGGTCTGTTGTGGGGAAACTGAAGGGGGATGAAAGGTTTACTTACAATGCTGCGTCATTTTTGTCTTGATGAAATTGCGCGCCCATTTTGATATGTAACTGTATATCAGGTAAGAGAGCAAGTCATGATATTTACTTCTCTCTTGACGTGTGTATGTATACATGCATATGTATATATGTGTGTATGTGTGTCAATCTGCCTCTGTAGAATAGTTGTAAAAATCTTGTTGCGCAAGCTTTCGTTTGCAGTAGATGTATGTGTGTTTATACATACAGTGAGTGTCACTAAAAAATTGCACACTTGCAAAAAAATTACATTAGGTGCATAAGTTAAGACACTTTTTTCACATACTTGCATATGTATAAGCATACATACAGACAAATGTACATGTGTGTAAATCTTTTTTAATACATATAAATCAAGTGATTTGCTTAAGAACCTTTCTCATTACGAAAAATTGAGTTCGTGTAGTTTTTGATTAGTTATTAGACAGCTATTGTTATAGACAAACCAAATACAAAACAATCAACTACTTTTAACTACGAAATTTTGTTTATTTTTATGTATGTACATATGTACATATATATGTTCAAGCCATAGAACAAATTAAAGGAATACATAATTGAATGATAAATTTTTCCTTCATGTGCACGATTTTTGTGACAGTCGCTGTATAGTATTAAACTGGCACTGTTTTTATTTATGTATATGTATATATGTATATACCTAATATAAATGCATATGTACATACGTAGCTGTAAATATGTACATATATACATATGTATGTATGTATGTATGTACATATATTTGTGTTGGTTACAGGGTCTGCGACCGCCGTCACTGAGACAGGCGACGGCCTCTGTTTGTCTGCCATTCTATCAGACATTGTCTGGTGGAATTTTCATTACGATATGCATACATGTCTGTATAATACCCACTATATTGTAGATACACATGTATGTTCATACATTATACACCCAATAATAAAATGTATATGTAGATATACTGTGAGTGTAAGTTAGTTACATAGATTTGCAATTTGGTGTCATTATTTACAATATTAGAAAGTTTTTTCTATATTACCAATGGTCTCTTTAAAAGTTCGAAAGTTCAGTTTTAGAATTGCAGATTTGATAAGCATGATTTATAGTTAAATATGCCTTGAGTCAAGCTGTTTTAAATCTTAATTTACTTAATTGAGTTAGTGCTATCCCAGGGTATTTTTGTGTTCGAAACCACAATTGAATTTGTCGTTTTCCTTTCATATTGAGAGACCTTCTTTTGCTTATTTGTTTATCGGTTTCTCGCCCACATTCACGTAGCACCACCAACAGGCATGAGCGTAGCTAGGATCTCATTCAGGGGGGCCAAGCAGTTGCACAAATATAAGGCTGTTGAGGCATATGTATACATAGAATGAAATTTAGAGGGGGGCTGGCAGCAGACCACCTTGCAGCCCTCTGGCTACAGCCATGCCAACAGGCAGTCAGTCAGTAGCGCTAAATTTTCTGCGCATGTGTGCTTGTATCACTTAAGTCGTCTGCTATCTAGTCTAGACGCATACGTATTTGCCATGTCCGTCGCTTGCCGCTGTCTCTTGACTTTCCGCTCTTTATTCCCACCCCCTCAAACCGACCATGTCTATCTTACCTATCCCTCTCAGCACTCTCTCGGTCTATAGTCTATAGGGCGCACACCTTGTTCGTTTCGTTTTCATTGTTATTTGCGCTACTGTTGCCGCACAGTCTGTTATTTATAATTGAAAACAAAAAACAATACATTTCGTAACGAAACAAATAATTTCTGTACGTTTTTTAGGCTGCCTAAATTAAAAAAAAAAAAAAATAAATACATAAATAAAAAGCAATGAAAAATAAATTAATTTAACTATATGCCTTTTTTGTATAATTTCGTATTGGCAGGTTCCACTTTGCTAATTGCCATTGGTTTATCGGTGTGTTTGGCCTGTGGCACAATATTTGTTACCATCATTGCGCTACGCCGCTCCTCAAGCACCTCCAATACCACCTCAATTGGTGCCCAACAATCGGCGCGCAGAATTCGTCACAAGAGACGCTCATCGCAACGACGGCTGCCGATTGGAATTGGTGGATTGGTAACGGGTAATAACGACGACGACGACGAGGCTACCTCTACAGCTGCTCTGGCCCTGCCATTAACAACAACATCAACAACATTGTCAGAGGATCAAACAGTAGCAACAGGAACAACAACAACACTTTTGCCAACCGAGCCGGAATATTCTGTACCCGTAAGTACCTATGTATGTACATACATACATACACACACTACATTCAAATACCACTTCACCCAATACACGCCCTCCTTTAATGTCTAGGAAAGTAGTACACTTGCACAAAATAACAAATTCAAGAAATGATTACTAATCTCTGATTAAACTTTACTGTGAATGTCAGACAACGGAAGTAGACATATAAGATATGTACATATACATACATACATCTGTACATACACGTAGACCGTAATTTTAATAATTTGTCAAAATGTCAAAAATATATCTACTGTCGCAATGTGGAACCACTTAAAGTTGCACAAACTTCATAGATACTCGAGGCACTTTTTTTGCAGTGTAGTTACAATAACGATGGCAAGAAGAAGTGAGACACGTGTCGAAAGTTTCTGTTTCTTTTATTTTTTGTCGTTTTTTTCTTTCTTTTGCAATGCCTTTAACAGTATTTCTAGCATTCCCTTTTGGGCTCGGCACAGACAGACAGTTGAGCCGTACTTCGGCTGTCCAGCCTGACACAGACATCCTTAAATTGCTTACGCCTCCATATTGTGTATGTGTTATGTAACATCCTCCTCATCATCGTCTATGTATGTATATACATACATTTGTATGTGTATGTGTGTAAGTGCGTACATACTACATACATACACATCTGATGACTGGCTCTGGTTGTGTTATGCAATGTCTGTGTTTTACTGAATGCACAGCACGTCTGAGTCGGCATCTCATTTTGGCATTCAATTTTTATCACTTGCCCAAAACATTTCTTCTTTATTTTGCTTCTTCTTCCTCAACTGACTGCCAATTTTGATGATGTCTTTATTATAATGGGCCCAGACAAATTCAATTTCTCCATCATCTTTTGTCTCTCTATTTGACTTTAAATGATTCCTAAATCCAAACAAACAAAAAGAAAACAATCATTTTATTTATTTATCTTTGAATTTGCGTATTGAATCTGCAGTAGCTGCCTGGCCTTGAGATTGATTTTACCTTCACTTCTAATAAACACACAACATACATACATACATTTATATACATATGTACATGTATACATATATGTTCATACATACATATGTATGTATGTATGCACATGCGAACATAAATATAACATTCTGTGTGGTTTTGTGGCAGTGGCTGGGCTCTTCCATAGTACACCCACATATGGAATTTTCGTGGATTCTTTGGCTTTGGCCCAAAAAGCTCATTAGAGGCAAAACCGCAACCGCTGCGACGCGGCCAAAGTTGTTAAGGCGGCTTTTAGATTGTGGCTTTAAGATTTTATGAAGCTTCCAGGTATACATACAGCGGGGACGTAGGCGGAGGTAAAATGTGAAGACTTTGACAAATTGTTGCTCGCTCTAGGCTGACTGACTATGCGCTGACATCTCCAGCTCATTTTTCATCTCAACAAATCAGCATTATGAATGAAACCAAGCATATTGTATATGTATACATACATACATACATATGTACATATGAATGTACAGTGAGCCAAAAACATGTTAACCGTTAACATTTCCTCATTTCTCTCTCGTTTTCATTTAAAAACTTTAGAATTCATCGAATACTGGTTTACAGAAACCATAAAAAGTAGTCTACACATCTATACACAAGCATTCATTAGTTCAAATCTTCACTGTAGCTACTCTTAATATAAAGTTTTTCTGTGTGGAGTAAGTAAGTATATAAGCATGCCCCGTTCCCCTTTGTCGCTTTCGTCTTTTCCAAGGTCTAGTCGGCATCCATTTAGAACAAAGATGGAGACATTGTGTGGGCTGGAGCCAACGCAGTAGCACAGTGGGCGGGACAAGGGGAAGAGAAAACACAATTGCCGCTAATAACCCAAGGCGTTCTTTAATGGCAGCAGAAGTAGCAGCAGCGGCAGTGTGTGTTTAATCGAATTTTATTTGCCGCCGTTAGCCAATGAATAATTCAAATTGATTATTAAAATGAATACGTGTGTGTGTGTGTATGTGTTATATGTACTTATGTATGCTTATAAGTTGTATGTATGTACATATGGATGTGTTTGAAGGCGTTAACATTAGCCTAGGCGTGTGAGAGCTTTCATAATAACCGTTATCTATGCCAGACGCACGCACCAGACATTCAGAAACCTGCATAAATTTATTTCAATTACACACAAAAACCAAAAGTGTGGAAAGGTGCTAAAAAGAGGGGTTTGGTGACGCTTTGCTTGGAAACAGCATATAAACAGCTGGTGGCTGAAATAGTTACCGAAAGCAAAATAAGGACTCAAGGATTAGAGGCAAGGCCGAAAGATAAACAGAATTTATGCATGTCTGTACATAGGTATGTATGTATGTATGTATGAATGTACATACAATGTCATACATACTTATACACACATATGTATGTGCATATGTACATACATGTACATACATATGTACATACATGTACATACATATGTACATACATATATAAAATTATGTCACCCAAAAAAAAAAAAGTGAAAGAAAACGAGGCAAGAACAACAAACAACGACAACAGATGGGAAAACATTTCTCTTACGTCAGAGTGTGAAAACCCAAAATGAGGTTATTGCCAATCTACCCTCCATCATCCCCCATCTCACCACTCATGTGCAATATGCGCTCCAGTAAACATTTTAACCTAATTTGATACGTTGTACTCGGATTACCAAAAACAACAAAACAAAAACAAAAGCAAAAAATTCCGTTAGCGAAATTGATGCAACGACTTTAAGAATACCGTGTATCGTTGCCAAGAATAATTGTATTTATTCACACATGCATACAGACATACTTATGTATACAAATAAGTACGTATACGTACATATGTATACATATGTACATGCATACATATGTAGATATACATGTCTGTATGTATGTATGAATGTTCATACCAAGACTTTGGAGATCTAATACACCTTACCAACCAAAGAGGACACTGGGTGTTAAATTAAGCAGAAAAAAGAGAAATGGCCCTCAAAGCAGACACCCAAATCAAAAGGCATGCTTTGGCATGTAATTTTCTTGCAATTGCAATTTACAAAATTGCATTTTGCATATTTTTATAATTTACAAAGTCGCCGTCGTCTTCTCACAGCTGCCGCAGCAGTTGAATGCCGACAAAAATACTTTTTGTTTGTTATTTTTTTGTGCTTTTGTTTTTTGTTTTAGTATTTGTGTGGCCAGAGCAGAGATTTGTCATTTTTGTCATGCTTGCTTGAACACATCAATCGCCAGGTGAGGTGCGTCGCCTAAGGGGCAGAAGATAAAAACGGAATGTGGAACATCATCATGTTTGCAATTTATACTGAGTAAAGCGAGAGGAATGTTACAAGCTTGATGAAACAGTCAAACAACAAATATGCACGTACATATGTATGTATTTACATATGTATACATACATGCATACAAACATACATACATATGTACATTGCTGAGATTACCCAAAATGGGCGCCACTGACAAGGACAAGACAAAACTAAAGTAAACTGTTGGTAAGAGACAGTAGTGGCTACTAATTAGAGATGCCAATTTCATCGTTCGTTTTGAAAAAAAAAAGTTAAAAAAATATCGAAATATTGTTAATCATAATTACTGTGAGGTCAATACCTGTGTACATATGTATGTACATATGTTTGTAAATATATATACAAACATTTTTTTTTTAAACTTTCTATAACATTCCATTTATCTAAAAAGTAACTTATTATTACTGGAAATTTCGAGATTTTGTATTTCGAAACATTTGGTTACTTAAGACCCCAATATTCAATATTTTCCATCTCTTGTTCGTCGTTATCGAATACTTATCGAATAATCGACTTTATTCTTTCTGCTGAAGCTCTTTTGTTGGGTTTCCGGTCTCTAGTTTTTTTTTGTTTTATAATTTTCTTGTAAATATGCCTAAGGGAAAAGAGTTGAAAAGCAAAGTAGCTATGTATACCGTCCAACACTCTAAATCACAAAGTCATGACATTGACTCCTCCATTATAACTAATCAAAAAAACAAACGTCATCAGTTGTTCCGGATTCCTGCCAATAATAGTTGTAACACTGTGCAGTCCAGCTGTAAGCTGGCAATGCCATCTCGTTTGGTTCCAAAAGAACTAAAGTTAGTGGATCGCATGACTTCGGCAGATTTCCGAAAGGATCCTGCCGCGCATTTGGACAATATGCGCAAAGCGCAAAAGGATTATATTCATATGGAATTCTTTCAAAAGACTATAGAAATAAATCAGCATCTTTTTAAGGATCGCATTATTTTGGTTCTCCACTGTGGTCCGGGCACAATAGCTCTAATGGCTGCGCGAATCGGTGCCAAACGGGTCTACGCCGTCGATTATTCCAATGTGGCTGGCTACGCTGAATTGGTGGTGAAAGAGAATCATTATGAGAGAATTATTAAGGTCCTAAACGGTCACGTATCAGAACTGCAATTGCCAGAAAAAGTTGATGGCATTGTTTGCTGTTGGATGGGTCAATGTTTGCTCTTTGATTCTGATATAGTTGAAGTGATTGATGCCCGGGAACGTTGGTTAAAACCAAATGGTTTCATTCTACCAGATCGTGCATCCCTCTATATAATGGGATCTGCTGAACATGAACTGAAAGAGAATCTTTGTAATTGGTGGTTGTCAGTTAATGGATTCAATATGAACGCAATGCGACAATATTCCTTAGCTGAACCACGTTTTGCCCGTACACGGGGCGATAAACTTCTTACGATGGCTCATCGCGTTTTGGCCATAAATTTACTCAGTGTTGGCAAAGACGACTTGTACGTAGATCGACGATTTAAATTGAAAGTTAAACAAGAAGGCTATTTGGAATGTTTCCTCTTTTATTTTGATGTGGAATTCAGTCGTTCCCATTTGCCAGTGAAACTAAGTTGCAATCCTTTTCTAAATCTGTCCGTAAAATTACTTTGGCATCAAACATTATTATTTGTCGAACAATCATTTATGTTACGTCAGAATATGCATTATTTTGGACATTTAATTATTAAACCATTAAACAAATTTGATCTTAGTCAAATGGATTTCTTTATAAGTTTTTTCGAGTCACCCGATTTTGATCCAGATATGCAAAGGAACAATTTTAAACGTTTGGTATCCAAACGTTGGCTAATGACCGAATGTTTTCAAACCTTTGATCAAGTTGCCACTTGTCAGGATGATATGGTGAAGGAATTGTCTGAGGCTAATTAATATTAGCAATTGAGACGTTATTTAAATAAAAGAAGTAATGTTTACTAATTATATATAGTTTATTACTATAAATACATATTAATTTACACGGTAATTAAAATTACACAATTACAACTAATATGCCAAATATTTAAATAATTTAATTAAATTCAATGGTTTCCTTTTGTTTTTACAGATGCTATCGGTACAGACGGCCGGCTGCGCGGGAATGGAGCGGCTCGGCGTTCCGACCCGCACCTCATCCGATGAAAGGTAAAAATCTCAATTATCTAATGAACACTTTTTAATTAGATCGATTCTAAATTATTGTATTTTGTATAATTTTAGGGATCAATTTAGATGTAGAGTGCGCGTCGAGCTCTTGCAACAACAACAGCAGCAGCAACAACAGCAGCAGCAGCAGCAGCATCATCACAGCAACAAGCAACAACATTCCTCCCACCAGCAACAACCACGCATGACAACTCCAGCATCATCAGCATCATCACCATCAGCATCAGCATCAGCATCCACATCAGCAACATCATCTGCAGTCTTACAGCACAGTTTGAGCGGATCGGCTGGCAATAATCATACCAGCAGCAGCAATAATAATAATAATAACAGCAACAACAACAATAGTATTAGTAGTAATGTGGCCAGAGGTGGCATTGAGGCCACCACCCTCAAGTATGGCAACACAGGCAGCGGGAGCTTTAAGGGTGATCTTAGCTGCAATTCCACCGCCTCATCCATGTCTTCATGTGGCTCATCATTGCAGAGCCATAGCAATGATCATCATCAACATTACCAATATCAACTGCAACAACAGCAAACGCCACGCTGTCCACATCATGTACCACTGCCGGACAGCGAGTACGGACAGGATAGGCATCTGCAGATAAGAAGTAGCTATCAGGTTAGTACATAAATATCAAAATTAACCAATATACAATAATAATACGATGTTAAAAGATAAATATCCTAATACTATTATAAATTTTTATTTTTAATTCTCATTCTAGCAATCGGAAATCACACGTTCATATACAAAGCCACCGCCTAATAAGACAGTTCGAGATGTACCCGAACAACAAATTACATGTGCTGGAAGTAGCAGCAGTTCGAGCAGTTATCGTCTGACCACACTCCAGGCGGCATCGACTGGTGGCACATACTCCTCCTCGTCGTCGTCGTCGTCGTCATCATCATCATCAACATCATCATCGGCTGCAATTGCTGCCGGATCCAGTTCGACCAAGTCCAAACCGAATGCCATAACTAAGTTCTTCTCACGCATCAGTTCACCCAAATCACCCACTTCAATGGTTGTGGCAGCTGCATCCGCCTGTACAACAAGTAGTGCGACGGCAAGTAGTCAACAGCCATCGTTAGCCTCATCCGCCTCAATGTCGTCATCGGCATCATCGCTGGCCTCCTCCTCATGCTGTGTGTCCACCTCATCGTCAGCATCGTCGCTGGCGGCTGTACCACTGCCAACACTACCCATCTCTAATGCAGCCAGCCTTAAAAGTACGGCATGCAGTTATGGCACTAATCCTGCCTCTGGAATCACATCAAGTCCATCCAGCAGTCATCATATTTATGCCGGATTGGGACCAAGCACACAATTATTAACCACCTTAACAACGGCTACGGGGGCAAGTGGTGGTTTAACTACGCCAGAAAGAATACCCACACCACCATTATCCGTATCCGTGCCTATTGGTGCTGGACTGCAGCAGTTACTCAAGAGCACAACTACATCAGCGGCAACCTGCGAAACGTCTTCCTCTTCTTCCACAACAACAACAATAAGCCACTGTGGGGTTAACTCATAACTGAGCTCATGTTAAGTTTACTATTAATTATCCCTTTGGGGATCGGGAGCGTCACGGGGGGGTCCAATGAAATCAAGTTTTTTTTTCTCTCTCTCTAACGGTTTAACCATTTTGCAGAATAGGCACATGTGCAAGGTAACCGCTTAACTATTCTTTACCGTTAAACGTTGGGCTTAGCAAATTGAACTTTGAATTATTTAACAAAACAATCAATTGTTTTTTTTTTTTTACCATAAATCCAAATGTATGTATTACCCGTTTAATTCGAACGTCATAAGAATATCAGCTTAAAATGCTGATTTAAATCTTCAGCGACATAACCGATATGTACATTGATGGGGGGGGGGCTCCTTTCCGCGCATCTTCCTACGCATCCCCGTTTAAAATATTTCTTAATATTAGTTTATGTTAAATATTTTAACAGATTTATTTTTGTGGTAGGTCTGTGGGCCAAAACGTTTCGCCAACGTTTTTGGTACGAAAAGACTGTTTATTAGTCAGAATTTAATTTGTAAATGTTTATTAAACAATCAAATTTTTTTTTTTTATGCGATAATGTGTTTTTTTTTTCTTTTTGGTTCTCTTGTAAATCACAGATAAATATTTTTATTTTGTATCATCATTTCCATTTGTCACATGTAAAAAAAAAACAAAACAAATAAGAAAAAAAGAAACAAAAATTTAAACAAAAACAACAAAGAAAAAGAGACACACAAACACAATATAAGAGAATATGTAATTTTATGATTATTTGAATAACTCTAGTTTTTACAACAAAACGAAACGAAAAATCAACTCTTAACTATACTCTATTCAAAAGAAGAAAAAAAAGCATACAAAAATTAAAAAAAAAAATTCCCCAACCCGCCCCACTTATATATATACATATTATATATATAAATATATATATATATATATGTATAAAGAAAATGTATGGCCCAAATTTTTAGTTCAATTGAATTTGTATTTTGTATATTTGCTAACGGAATTCTAATGTTTAAACAAATGAAAGAAAGAAACAAAAAGAAGAGAAACGACAAAATATGAAATCTATGTAAACCAAATTGTAGAGAAATTTATTTGTGTTCTTTTTTTGCTAAGATGAGAAAAGAAGTGAAATAACCAATTCAAATACATAAATTCGTATGTATGTAGATAGCTATCTACATGTAACGGAAACGTAAAGAAAATGCTGCACTAAATAATGGGTTGCCTGCCTGTCGTCTGCCTGCCACTATTATTTGCTATCGATAATCATATAGTGGCAAAAGACTGCGCCCTGGGGCTGTAATAACGAAAAACCGAAATTTAAATATATAAATCAATTTTTTTGTTTTTTTTTTTACTTAGCAAATGTTGGCCAAGTCATTAGAAAGTTAATCGCACATATATATAAATATATATATCTTTTTTTGTCAATAATTTATTAAAACTTCCATTTAAGTAAGTACTTTAAACAAATTAATCAATCAAAAGAACAACAAGACGAAAGAAAAACAGATGAAAAGAAAACGCAAAACAAAAAAAAAAATGGTTTCAACAACTTGCGAACCATTAAATAACAAAAATTTAGCTGAAAATAAATGGTATAACTCTCTACTAAACAATCCTATCAAATCTCTTAACTCAATGTCTATGGTAAAAAATAAAAATATATAAATAAAACAACAGGAATATATTACAGAATTCGATCAAGGTTTAAAAATAATAAACAAAATACATAGCATCAAGCTAAAATTGGCAAACAAAACAGCAAACTTCAAACAAAAGCAAACGAAAAGGATAATGTAGTAATTAATTATTAAATTAAACATAAAATGCGCAAGTCCAGCAAAAAAAAAGCAAATATATATATATATATATGTACATATATATATTTATAAAACACCAACAACAAAAAAATGTAGGCAACAACTGAACTGCTCTATAATTTTACGTACAGGCCTAATTTAAAACTACCTCCAAAACTGTTTTTTAAATTCTAAAAAATAAAATGAAATAAAATAATGATTTAATGAAAACGATGATCAACGTCTACGAATTATGTTTAGCAACTAAACTAAAAACAATAAAAGCAAAAACGTATATATAAAAACAATATATATATATGTATATATTTATATATATATATATATGTATATATATACGTATATATATATATATATATCTATATACATAAAAACTATAATTATGAATTTAAATGAAAAACAAAACAAAATTAATTTCAATTAAAATTTTTAAATTCAAGCAAAACACAAAATGTCTACAATCATTACATTTTATATTTATATAATTATAACAATAAGAGATACAAATGGAATATTAAGCAAAAGAAAATTTAAGAAAAATTGAAACGCACACGAGCTGCGTTTTGAAAATGCGAAGCCGTCGACTGATATTTATAATGTAAATACACACACACACACACACACACACACACACACAAAACCACACATGCATACACACAACAAAATCATTGTGTTTAAAATTTAATAATAATAATAATTATAATATTAAATTAAAGTATACTTTGAGTAATGTATCTCCCCCTTTCCAGTTATACAAAACAAAACAAAACAAAAAAAAAACGCAGTCAAAAATCAAGCAAAGTTGCACTAAAAATTAGCGAAATTTTTAAGCAAAACGTCTAAAATACAATATATATAAATATATATATATCTATATATACATATATAATTGTATATATATATATAGTATATATATCTAAATACAAATAAATACCAATTATTGTTGTTGTCTCATATAAAAGAAAAAGGAACAAAAAAAAAACACAAAAAACATAAAAACGAAAGCAAATTTAAATATATTTCCAAAATATATATAGAAATATAACTTTGAAAGCCAATAATTAAAAGTTTTTAATTTTATGGAAGTCTGAACCAATTTTAAGTAAGTATAAAGTAAAATAGAATAAGTATGATAAATATAAGTACGAAACTATCTACGTGTAAAGCATGAAACAGATGTTTGCTTTTCGACCGATTATTCCTATGATATTTATTATAGATAATGCCGCACTTGATATACCCTAACAATGTCTCGATTAGGTAGTAAATCTATAAATAACTATACAATTTAGACCATCAATCAAACGACCAATTTTTCAATATTATCATGAATTAAATATAAAAAATTCCTTGATCCTAAGTTTATATAGTAGTAGAAGACAAAAATAAAAAAAAACAAACACATCCATTTAAAAAGAACATATACATATGTACATACTAGAAAGAATCAAATCTTATCCTTATCTTTGTTATAATTGTACTCTATGCCGAACTTTGTTAGGGTATAAAAAACGATTAGCTATAGATACGAGAAGTAACTATATAGTATTTAGTGATTGTTAATTGATTGATTCATAAAATTAATTCCCCCCAAAAATCAATTAACTCTCTTAATATTTGACATGAACAAAAAATTGATGATTCGTTGGAAATTTTATAAAGATAATGTCTAGCTAAATGCGGCGAAACCAAGTAAAACTTGCCCATGTCGATTAATTGACTGAATCATGTTCAGTGAAAGTCATTGAAGAACTTAAACGGATAACAAACAGAGCGTTCAATCAATTTTATTTTATATTTTTTTTTTCTGTCTTAAATGAATTGGCAGAATTTGAGGCGAAACTTTAAGATATTTTTTTTGTTAGACATTTGGACAACGTGAAATTGTCACGTATTTCTTATCAATATATGGCAGAAGGGGACAGCTAAGACGGACGTAGAATAGCAAACCGTAAAACGTTTAACTTGGTGAGAACTGCTAATATGAGCATAGTGTATTTGTTGGTTAAACCAGTTACCAATCATGATTAAAATCGTTATAATGATAAACGTTTACAGGTTTCATTATCAATGAAATCGAAAAATGCCATCGGAAACTAATATTATTGCATTGCGTTAAAGGCACGCGTCCAGTCTATAACCGAAAGACCAAGCGACAAGTTCAATTCGAATTCAATATAGTATAAATCTCAGTAAAATTCTATTTTATTGGCCGGACCGACCATGTCACAATTATACGAATTGTCAGAAATTTCGCAAAATAATGGAAAAAAGGGAAAACCATGTTGGTTAATTATCAAAGGGAATGTTTACGATGTAACCAAATTTCTAGATGATCATCCTGGTGGCGGTGAATTGCTATTGGAATATGGTGGCAAAGATGCAACAAAAGCATTCAATAAGGCCGGTCATTCATCCGATGCCGAAAAGGATCTAAAGCAGTATAAAATTGGTGAAGTGGCACCGGTATCCTCATCGCCAGCACCACCACCCATACAAACGCAACCCACAAAGGCCAGTAGTCCGACATCAAATGGAGATTTACCCACTCCATCTCCAATGGAGGCTAAGAAGAGTTCCAGCTTTTGTTGCTGTTAGATATTTATGAAGTATTTAATTCATCATTTTTTAAACATATTTCTTTTTGTCAATTATATGTCATTAATTGATTTATTTAATATTAGCTCAGGTCGTTTAGTTTAATTAGCATTAACTTTACGATTTAACTAACAATTTCCACTCAATGTACAATTAGGAAAATATTTTTTGTTTTAGATATATATATATATATTTCATTTACTAGTCCTAAGAAGATCCAACTACTACAAACTATAGAGATGAAATTAATTGCCAACCACAGGAACAAATGAAAAATAATAAAGAAAAATATATATATAAGAAAATTACAATTTGAACATTTGTTTTTTTTTTTTTTTTTTTTTTTTTAATAAGCCGGTTAACCGACTTTTGAGATACCCTTGAATTATCCTAACCTTTCTCAATTTTTAAATGTATGATGCTATCTCACTCATTTTCAATTATCTTATGAACAGAGTGTCGCCATCTGGCGGCAACCATGACTCTATAACGGACAGACAGACACACGGACATCTAGATACTATTATCGATATTTGATCTAGATTATAGACATATACATATATTATATGCGAAGTGGGTAGTCATATACATATTGGAGATCCTTACCCTATATTACCCTATGGGTGATGGGTAGATGAAACAAAAAAAAAAAAAAAAAAGAAAAAATTCTATATATATATAGAGAGAGATATTCTAATTTGCCCTTCCTAAGAGTTTGGTTGTAATTCAGAATTTTGGAGTACATGACAAACAGCTTCGCAGGATTCCATAGAAAAGTTAGTTACATTCACCAAATGATTGCGTAGATAATGATAAAAACGACTGGAACGACGCTCCTGGGTAGCACGTTCTCTTTCACTGCGGCATATTGAACGTAAAACGGGCTCATAATCCAAGGATCGGCTAGTGGCAGTACGCAACTGATAGTTACACAATTGATCGCAAAGTGTAGTTCTGTAATCGAAGAAAAAGAAATTAATATTGATTAGATTATATTCGAGTTAATCTGAATTATTTACCTTTGTGTTGGTTTATCAAATAAATTATATGGACAATCATCCTTGATGGCCAGACCCGTAAGCAGAGCCTGCTCTACCAATAAATGTGATATATCTTCCATTAAATGTGGTTGAAGTCTATCGCTATGATCCATATGTGCATCCATTTGTGAGGCTATTGATATATTATCATAGAATGATGACAATCGATCTAATGGTGTCATTATTTTCTTTTGGCTAACACTATTTAGCCATGCCTTTTTCGGTGAACGTGATTTACGCTTCATTTGACGATTTGTCTCACCAATATCCGTTATCTCCGTCAGATTTGGACTAACCCTTAACAAATCGTTTAGATTTAAACGCAACAAATGAAAATCCAATGGAAAGGGTATACGATATTGGATATTTTGTGAGCTGGTATAAAATTCAAATAATTTCTGATGTATATGCGTACCGCCGACAGTACTCAATTTGGGTGATTTAATTGGTGATTTGGATGATCTAGATCCAGGTCTTTGAGCAGCAGTCTTATCTTTAGCTGGATCGCCTCCACTTTGTATATAGAATTGTAATTCCATTAATGTTTTACGTAAATTTTGTGCATTATATAGATAGAGGGAGACCAATTCATCCAATTCAATGGGACAATTTTCCATTAACGATAATACGGCGAGAAATCTTGAGATATTTAAAGCATTTGGTGAATGAAAACGTATGCAATTCTGTTGCATTAAACGTTGAAGATGCGAACAATTTGGATTTGTGGCAACCACAATGACCGGTCGCTTTGAACTATTTGCCAATGTATATATGGCATCGGTAAATCCAGCATCATGTTGTTCAAATAATATATCAGCATCTTCAATAAGTATAAGAGATTTTCTAACCTCTTGCGATTGAGATGAATCGCCACCGAATGCTCCGCCGCCTGATCCTGCTGCTAACGATGCTGATGATGATGATGATGATAATGATGATGATTTTTGCATTTTTTGTAATAAACTACTACCTCCTCCTCCACCTTTGCCGCGTGCCGATTTATTGTCCTTACGTATCTGATGCGATTGTGTGGCCTCTTGCAATTCCTGCATTAATTTCTTACCCGTACGACGCATTCCGGCATTTATTTCCAAAACATTAAAATTCAAATCATTTGCTAAGGCAAAAACGGCATTTGTTTTGCCACTGGATGAGGGTCCAAGAAGGACCATGGTATTACTACTATTAGTGCTGGTCATTGAGCAACTACTTGAATCCATTGTATCATAATTTAAATCATCTTGTGAATTTCTTCGTCCATTATTGCCACCATTACTCCAGCTAGATAGAAACTCTTTCAATTCCTGTACAGGAGTTAAATTCACCAGAACCTGTTCAAATAGCAATGGTTTGTACTTTTCGGTGAATAAAAGTTCACCATTTGGTGCTCCCGTTGGTGGTTTTATTTCATCCATATTATCTTGTTGTTTTTGTTGTTGTTGTTGTTGCTGCTGCTGTTGTTGTTGTTGTTCGAGAGAACGACGTGAGCGTCGCGTTACAACAAATGATTCACCAACCTGCTGGGTATCTTGATCCGAATCCATAGCACTAAAATGTCTATATTTCTCACGCATTTGATTATAACATTTAAATGTGGGAAATCGATCAAATTCATTTTTCCATAATTTAACAAAGGAACGTTTATTGTCCAAGGGGGGTAGAGTGGCATAATTTATACGTGACCTCTTCTCCTCCTTTAGATGATCACACAATCTGTCATGGGTTTTGTTATGAACTAATCCAATATCATCATCATCATCATTATCATCCGGCCTCCTCCATGACCATGATTTGGGTAGATTTATAACTAACGTATTATTATTATTATAATTTAGACAACCGACATGGGCAATGCGTGGAAATAGTTCACAATTATCTTCATATTGCTGTTCCAATTGTTTTTGGCGACTTTGTTCTTGTCGTACTCTTTCGGGTACTCCAGAATGTAGAAAATCTTGACGTGCCTTCAATACCGATGGATCTGGACTGGGTTTTGGCAATTGTTTAACAAATAATGGTGCCAATTTTTTTGGTGTAATGGACGGATTACTATTGTCCAAATCAATTATCTCTATGGAGTTCTCCTCTTTGGCCTCTTGGACCATTATCTGTGATTTGGTTGGACTTATTTCCAGATCATAATCATAACGTGCCTTATTGGCACAAGAGCGTCTTGGTCGTCCTGATGGTGTGGAGACGGCAGTGGAAATTGGCTCGGAATTGGAATTGACTATCATCGATTTTGTTTCCAATTTTGTTGAACGACGTGGACGCCGTTTGGGTGTTTCTTGTGGTGGAGTTTCAAGTGATGCCTCCGCTTGTTTGATCGCCACATTTTTGGGTGTCTCAACTTTGGAAAAATAACCCAATAGGCTATCACGTTTTTTTGTTGGGGAGGACAATTTACTAAGGAATTCAGCTGTTTGTTGTTGATCGGTTGTAGGCGACTGCTCCTGCTCCTGCTCTTTCTGATCTATTTCATTATCCATAGAGCTAAGACGACGTCTGCGTGGACGACCACGACCACGCTTTGCGGCAGGCAAACTGGGTTCCGATGATGTTGAATGAATATTAACTGTTGGCGATTCCTGGGTGAGCATTTTCTTGAATCTAGAATAGATTTCGAGATAACTAAAAGATTTCAGGAAGAAAGTATTAATGAATTGCTAGAAACTAACCTTTTTGCCCTCTTGTCCAATTGTTTTTCAATAAATTCGCCTCTTTGTTCATCGGCTAGACGCCTTTTGGCACCACCTTTACGATCATTCCAATCCTGTAGCAATTGTTTACGTTTACTTAATGTGGGTGAGGGAGCTTCATTAGTTTCATTATCGTTCAAAGGTAACTCCTTGATGGCTCCCTCATTGACACCCAATGATCGATTGCGTGCCTTCATCATTAGCTCAAATACATTGGCCGGTTTGGGAGTAGTAGCTGTTGCGGCAGCACCAGCAGCCAATTGGCCAAGGGATTCAGTTGGTTTTTTGGGTAAATTATTGCTGCCGCTGCCTGTACAGGTGAGGCCATTCTCTTGGGTAGCCTTCTCTCTTAGGGGTTGGGGCTTCTCTTTAGTCTTCTCATCCATTTGGGAGGATGCGACGGCTGCGGCTGTGGCTGCTGCTGCTGCTGCCGCTTCAGCTGCTGCTCGACGCTTCTCTTCCCGTTTACGTTTATGCTTCTCTCGATGCTTTTGTTTCACTGTATTTAATACTTCCTCCATATTTTGTAATATTAGCTTGGATTTGGCACTGGCTGGGGCTCTTAGCACAAATGGTGAGCTTGGCTCCAATTCCAGTTGGACATTTTTTGGCGGCGTTCTTGGAGACTCACTTGCAAAACAATTGACATCAGCATCAGTCATTTTCTTTTCAGGAATTTCGCTGCTCTGGGAACTTATTTGCGTGTGTGTGTGGTGTTTTTTTTATATATATATATATGTATATAGATATGATGTATGTGTATCTCTATGTATGCGTATACGTATATATGTGTGTGTGTATGTGTATGTGTATGTATGTAAGCAGGGTAAAATACAAAAGCCAAACTCATAAATTTGCAACAAACATTTTGTGGGAGGCGTAGGATAAGATCGGGAAAATTATAGTTTTAAACATATATAACTAATATATTAACGAAAAAGCAATTATAATGCAATATGATTCGGGTTTCAGTTGCTGCTGTTGTTATTATTGTTGGTGTGTGTACCTTAAATTACTTTCATTCACACGCACACACACTGGCACAAGCTCAACCTCAAGCACACACGCTATTTAGCTTTTAATTAAATTGATTTTAGTTAGTCACCATTTAATAAATCTCATTTCAGCTATTCAATGAATTTCAAACATTTTAAATAATTATCTTTTCTTATTATTCGAGTAAATGGAAAGGGAACAATGTGCTGTGGGAAAAAAAGGCGCGAATGGCAGAAGTTTTTTAGGTGTGACCGTCGTATAAAAAAATACCTTAAGAAAAAGTCAAAAATAATTTTGGTGTTCCAGTATTTACTGAATTCATCAGCTGTTCGGAGTAAGATTCCTTAACATCTTCTTTTGCGTTTGGGGTGGCAACGCTAAAATTCTTGAAGCTTTTGGCAAATTGACCGTTTACCAATACTAAATAAAGTCGAAGTAAACAATTACCCAAAGTTTACCTACCGTGACAGTTGGCAAATTTAATATTAAACAATTTCATAATTCGTGAAAGACAGACAAAAATAACACTACAGTGTACTGATAATTATTAACTGATAAGTTCGTATTTGATATTAACTATAAGGTTTAGTTTGGCAATGTTATCAAAATTTTATTTTGGCAACGCCATACAGATCTATTTAAATGTTTGAAAACTTAAATTTACCTGTGCATCGATATTATTAATAGTTACTTTTTTTGTTTTGAAAATTGTCCAATAACAAAATAATAAATTGACAACGAACTTTTATCTTTCGTTCAAGGCGCGAATTATATTTCATCATAGGAAGGTTACAGGTTGAAATTCAAGCAATCAGGTAACGTCATTTTTGACATATTGTCAATACATTATCCGTTTACCAACACTGACACGATAAACCATAAAATTTTTTCTAAAAAAGAAAATCAGGAACTAAACGGAATAAAAAAATTAGGAACAATTCGGAACGACGAAAGAAAGCGGAAGAGAAGAAAATGTCGGAAAGTTCAAGCGTGGATGTGGAGGGAGAGAGTGGAAGGGATAGCAGTTCAGATGGAAACGGGACAAGTACAACAAATCCCAATTCACTACATGATGACGATGTGGGTCCTGGTCCTGGTCCAGGCCCTGGATCCGGATCTGGTGCAAAAACTGGATCCATTGCAGCTGCGAATCCCATAACAGCAATCGAGATGCTGCGGCGTCGTTCCCAGATTTTAGCCCTGCGCCTTCAACAGACGCAAGGTGATATGACAAAGCCCAGGAATCTGGCCGATGGAATAGCAGCAGCAGCTCAATTTATGAGAGTGTATGTACCATTGGTGCAGGCAAACCCAACACCAGTGCCAACTGTTCCATTATTTACGCAAGCGGCGCCTACTACACCAGCTCCATCGAATGTGATTGGAGATCGCTCTACTTATATGCAGCCTACCAATCCTTTGCCCATGACGTATAATTTTCCTGTACATGGTTATAATATGCCAATAATTCATCCCCCGCCGTCGGCGCTTCCATCAGCCGGTCAAATTAAGTGTTCCGTTGAATTGTCCGAGTCCCAGGCTCCAAATCAAATTTCTACGCATAGGAAGAAGAAATCGAAACGCGCTCTCAATCATGAAGTGGATGCTCTAAAAGAGCTAGTTCAAACACTGACCACAATCAGTCCCGATGTACATGCCTACGCTCAATATCTAATAAGGCAAAGCGATGTCCTTGGCCAATTGGAATGGGCCATTGTTAGCGAACGACCCCGTTTGGGTAATCTTCAGCGCATGGATGGTGGCAGTGAGTTGCGTCGCTCATCCGAAATATCAAGCAATAGTAGCAATAGTGCACCACTTAACCAGCAGCGTCAATCTCAAATGCAACATCATCAACAACTAATACAGGTAGAGAGTGTTCGTAAACGTAATCGCAAGAGGAAAGGTAAACCCCGTAAAAATGCTCCACGTTCACTTAAAACCGAACTGGAGGCTATGCGTTCGTATATCAACAAAATTGTCCAGCATTATTTGGGATCAGAACAGGTTCTCTCCACCGAATTGCAATTTACTGGTGATTTCACTGATCTGGAGGTGCATGCGCAACGTTTGGTCTCTGCCGGCTATGGCCGTATTGTAGAAGAGGAAATACGTATTAATCGAAAAAATAATCGTCAGGCTTTCATTACATTGTCAGCGGACAGAGAGGCTCTTGAGCGTGATGGCATTGTCCTATTACCAGTGGCAAGACGTTATGCCTTCGAGGGTGATACTGTAAGGGCATTTGTCCTTAATGCTGGTGCCACAATAAGCAAGGCAGGTGAAACGTCTGTGGGCAGTAGTGGTGCATCTGGTGGTAATCCCTCTTTATCGTTAGGTATGTTGTTATCACAGTCGATAATTACAATTTTTGGAATCTAATTTTAATGTCATTTCATATTTTCGTTTAGCTGAAGACGAAGATCTATCTGATGACATCGAGTCCCAGGATTCTGATGCTGATGCCGACAATGTGGTTATCATATCATCCGATAATTGTCCAAAGGCTTTTGTTATTGCCATTACCAAGCAAACGGAATTGCGACAAATTGTTGGAACTATATCCTTTACAAATCCCATACAGCTTGGCGATGATGAGAAATTATTTTATAAATTTCGTCCCTATGATATGCGTGTACCCATGGTTTATATAGCACAAGAGGCATGCGCGGCTCATATGGCCAATTGTGGTGCAAATAGTGCACAACCGGAGGAAATCTGTGGTTTGCTATTTCTAGCTCATATACTAGAAACTGATTGTAATGGCCATTGTATTGCCGATCTAATACAGCCAGTGGGTCGTGTTGGTAATCTTGATGATGAACTAAAAGCGATACTCTTTCACAATGGTCTGCGCGATATTAAACCCTATAAGCAGTGTTTTGATGATCTATATAGTGAAGAGGCACCGGCTGTCACATCAGAGGATTTACGTAATCGTCTTGATTTGCGTCAAAAATGTATTTTTACCATTGATCCATTGACGGCAAGAGATTTAGATGATGCCATGTCAATTGAAAAATTAGATGATAATGTATTTGAAGTTGGTGTCCATATATCGGATGTATCTCACTATTTGCTTGAAGAAAGCGAGCTGGATAATATTGTTAAAGAGCGTTCAACATCAATATATTTGGTTAATCAGGTTATACATATGCTGCCACGAACATTATGTCTACGTTGCTCATTACTGCCGGGTATCGATAAGTTTGCATTTTCTGTCTTTTGGAAATTGGATGGTAATGGTAAATTATTATGCAAGGAGCCAGTGTTTACACGTTCAGTGATTAATTCATGCACACAGTTTGCCTATGAGCATGCTCAAAAGATGATTGATAATCCGGATGAGATGTTCACTGACGATGATTTTCCCAGCATTCTAAATGGTTTTCAAGTTAAGAATGTTATGGAGCGTGTACTTTGGTTACATAAAATAGCCCAAAATATGCGTAAATCTCGTTTTGATCATGGTGCTTTAACGATCAATAATGCCAAATTGCGTTTTGTATTAGATCCACTTGATGGTGAGCCTTTAGCATATGAGGTGGAGAAACAACGTGAAGCTAATCGTATGATTGAAGAGTTTATGCTGCTCGCAAATCAATCTGTGGCACAACATATATATAATAAGTATCCAGATATATCTGTATTACGTAATCATCCGCCGCCTTTGCTTAAATCATTGAAATCGTTACGTGAGAAATTTGTGGCACTTGGATTTGATTTGGATTATAGTTCATCAAAAGCGCTACAGGAGAGTATGGTGCGTCTGTGTGAGGAGGCACCGGATCCCATTGCGATGAACGCATGTCTAAGTCAGTTGTTAATGAAGCCAATGGCTAGGGCAAGGTAAATCGATCGATTAACAAATTCTTAATCATTTAATAAAATATATAATTTCGATTTTTTTTTTTTTTTGTTGTACAGTTACTTTTGCAGTGAGGGTAAATCAGAGCCAGCAGATCTTTGGCATTATGCATTATCTATACCAATTTACACTCACTTTACTAGCCCAATACGCCGCTATCCAGATATAATGGTGCATCGGTAAGTTGAAATTTAATACAATTATATTTGAAATTTTTTTAATTAATATATTATTCGTTGTTAGACTTTTGGCTGCATCTCTCAATTATTGCCCAACGCCAGAACGATCGCCAGATGATTTGCATACGTTAACCAAAATTGCCAATGAGCGAAAATATAATGCAAAAATGGCTGGTGATGATTCGGTTAATTTGTATTTCAAACGTTATATACGGAATAGGCAAGGCATCTTTATGCGTGCCGTTGTCATTGAGATATATCAGCATATGATGAATGTGGTCACTCTGGAATCGGGTCATGTTATAAGTATTAATTATAAAATGCAAAAAGTACTTGTTGATGCCCAACATGCTCCTAATTTTATACTGATAATGGATCGCAATCATAAACAATCGGCTAAAAAGTTACAATTACTTACGGTCGTACCTATACGTATAATCGTTTGGGATAATAAGCTGACTGGATTTTTATTAACCACCGAACAGCAGCGACAGAATATCAAAAATAATGCTAATTCTGGAGGACACACTGGTGCTGCTACTGGTAATGCTACTGGTAGTAGTGGTGGTGGTGGTGGTGGTGGTGGTGGTTGTGGTGGTGGTGCTGGTGGTAATAATAATAATAATGCTGCCAAAGAATCATGTGGTGGAACTGTCACATTATCGCGCAGAAATAGGCATAAGCCACAGCGTTCGAATAATAATAACAATAATCCTGCAAATAATGCGTACATTCCTCCATCACAGCGTTACAGGACACCGCAGCAGCAACAGCAGCAACAGCAGCAGCAGCAGCAGCAACAGCAGCAGCAGCCACAGCAGCAGCAACAACAACAACAACGCCAGCACCCACAACAACAACAGCGCAAAATGGCCTTTAACTAACTGAAGCATTTATATATATATATATCTCTATACATATATATATATATATATATATATATATACATGTTTATACATCTTAAACCATGATGACTCTTTCACTCTCTGTGATGCGTATGAAACCGAAACCTAATGAACTCGTTAGAATATATTTAAAATCAAGACAAACAATCTTTATGTTCATAGATGTAAATTATGAATATGCAAACATACATATAAAAAAAAAAAATGAAAAGTAATGTAAAAACACATTAACAAAAAAAAAAAAAAAAAAAAAAAAATCTTACAAAGAAAAGGAAACAAATCTTAAAAACAAAAAAAAAATGCAAATAAATCTTAAAAAGACACCAAAAAAAAAAAAAAAAGAAGAAAGCAAACAAACACAAGCAAATCAAACATAACTAAATTGTATAATGCCAGACAGGAGAACAATAAAATTGAAAACTCAACTTGAATACAATTCCAATTGAAAAATTTCAATTTTATTATATTTAATCAAAATTGTAAACGAATATTAAGTTGCTTTTTTTTTAATTTTCTTAAATTATAGCTCTTCTGAATTGATATACTCATAGTGTGCATATATTGTGTATATAGATATACATATATATATATATATATATATACATATATATATATATGTATATATATAGCTGTATCTGTATGTATATTTCCTACTGAAAAATTCGAAATTAACTTAAGTTATGTGCAAAAAAATATTTTAATATATGTGTATTGTTTGTTAAAATCGTTGTATCGTTCTATCAATCATATTTATGGATCCTTTGTTAGCCATTTATCATTGTTTTGATTCCAAATTAATGTACCATCATCTGGTTGTGGTTGGCCTGGAGAAATATGTGTCCAGGTCTGTGAATTTGGATTATAAGCAAAACTCTTTGAATTGGCCAAAGTTGGTGGTGCTGTTTTGGTTATCAATGGTGGCCGTGTTATTGGTACAATATTGGGTTTATTTTCACCAGGAACATTGCTTATATATTCCACTTGTGATGCCCGATTAAAATAATCCAATGGCTTGGCCATGGAAAAAGCAAACATTGCTGCATATAGTATATGTACATACATACATGCATACATATATAAAATAGATTAATTAAGTCAAATAATTGGGAAAAAACATGAAATAATTTTTGTTGAAATACTCACGCATAAATAGGAAAATCAAAGAGATTAATCGCGACATATTGACTTATTTTTTTTAAAATAAATCTAATAAACCAATCGAGCAAACGGCAAGATTACGACTGAGGCCTTTCCTATATGTATATATATGAGAATTTGTGTATATATGTATATATATAGATGGAGAGTGAGAGAGACAAATATCAATTAGAGATTTTATTATGAGTCTTTATTTCTGTTTTGGTTTTATTAAGATTAATATTCGCAGGCTGACGTCATTGATGACAGAGACAGAGAGAGAGAGAGAGCAATTAAAAATCAAGATCAGTTTAGCTTAGCTCAGCTTAGCTTACGGCACGAGGTCATCCATTAACCACTGACCAGTGGGGGACACGCACCCATTTGCAAAATCTGGATGCCTAAAACAATGTGAATTTGGGCAAAAAAAAAATATCCATATAAATCAATTCGAGAGATATTCGAATTTATGTATGTATGTATATTAATATCACTTACTTTTGCCACATTGTAGAGCGCAATCGTATTTAGCCATATTGTAATAGCTTACATTATCTGTACCACAAACTGGATTATATTGCGAGGTGGCTGGACAAGATTGAAGGCAGGAATAAAAACGTGGGGAAATTGTTGTCGATTGTGTTTGAGTTGGTGGTGCAGCGGAACTTGATATCGGGCCAAAGAACTGATCATCATTATTAAAATTAAATTGCGGATAACTCTGAACCAGTCCAAATAAAAGAACACCAATCAACACTGACAATAACAAATAATAATAATAATATTAAATATTAATTCAAAAAGAAAAACTTTTCATAAACATACCAGTTGTGTAGAAGAATCTCATTTTAAATTCAATCTTATCTCTGACTGATGGGCCACCTAATTGACGTCTGAAATTATTTTACTGATGGCAAGGCTTTTTATAAGCAGCGATTTCAAATGATTTTTCGATTGATTTCTTTCTCTCTCTTTCTCTTTCCTTCTCAATAACTAACTCTCTTACTCTTGTCTCTCATTCTACCTGAGTGATCGATTTGTTGTGAAGAGGACAGTGGGAAATACCCAGAGATTTATGAGGAAGCTAAATTTTTGTTACTTGTCGTGAATATGTGAAGGAGGATATGTGAACAAAGAAATAGTCAGCCATTCAGGTTTTCTCATTTCCATATTTATGGGTACCTATGTACATATACATATGTATATACATATACACATATGTACATACATACATATGTTTGTAGGAAAGCATTTATATATGTATATATATACATATGTATATGTATATACATATGTATATACATATATTTATATAAATATGTACATATATTGCATTAAGATTCTAGCATTTACATACGTACATATGTAGATTCTTGTATACAATTTCCAAATCATTTAAGTTCGGAGTCCATTAAAGCAAGGAAAATTTGATTAATTAAAAAAAAAATTAAATCAAAATCAAATCATTAATTTAATCATTATTTCCCATAAAAATTGATAAGCAATCAATCATGTTAAAAGAAATTTATGAAATTTTTTCGCATTATAATTTATAATTTCAAAGTTTCAATAATATTATAACGAACTAAATACTCCATTTGACCGATCACATGAGAAACATAAACTCATATATTATTGAATAAGAATGATAACATTATACATATATATAATATATCTAAAACAAAATAACTTTAAAACAAAAATATTAACTTACTTTAATTCAGAACAAATAAAAAATTAAATTCATAAATCTTTACATATGTTTGTACATTAATTTGTTCAAATCTTTCGTATTTGTATCGAATTTTAGATAAATAGTTGATATGTATGTATATTTTGCAGTTAATTCACTAGAAATATTTGATATATTTCCTTCAGTGTATGCATATCAAAATGTTAAATCGGAAATAAAGGAGTAGGCAAATATTGCAACCGATGGGATTCGCGCAAAAAAAAAAGAAGAAAAAAAGCAATGATTTAATCAAATGCAAAACAAAATCAAAGCGAATAATTGAATAGCAATTTTTCACATTACCTCACATACGTATATACTTATGTTTGTATGTTTGACAATATAAAAAGGTTTATTTCAAGCACGCCGCTCAATCAAAATAAACACTATTTTCAATTTGCTGCTTGTTTAAAAAAACAATGCCACCATATAATAGTTCGAGATTTGGTGCTGAAATGCAAACGACAGGCGTTCTATTTGAAAAAGATGCGGAAACTATTGACGGAGGTCTAAACAAGGATATTACAAAACTTAAAATTGCCGGAAAACGTACATATGAATATATCTGGTTGAATATATTTCTATTAAGCTATATATATGTGTTATCCGTGTATGGTCTGTGGCTGTTCTTTACGGCTGCCATGTGGCAGACAGTCATCTTTACCGTACTTGGTGTAATGGCTAACTATGTTGGTTCATTGGCTGGTCCACATAGATTATGGGGACATCGATCCTTTAAGGCTAATGTACCACTTCAATTGATAATATTGCTATTTCATTCGACGGCCTTTCAGGATTCGGCATTCGATTGGGCACGCGATCATCGAGTTCATCATAAATTTACAGAAACCGATGCGGATCCATATAATTCGGAACGTGGATGGTTTTTCTCACATGTCGGCTGGTTATGCACTAAAAAGCATCCCGAGGTTCTAGCCAAAGGCAAGGATATCGATGTATCAGATCTAAGAAGTAATCCATTGCTTATGTTCCAAAAGAAATACTTTTCGATTATAATGCCAACATTTGCCTTTATAATACCAACATTGATACCCATGTATTTCTGGGGCGAAGGATTAAATGTATCATTCCATGTTGCCACCATTCTCCGCCTATGCTTGGAGCTCAATTTTACGTTTCTAATCAACAGTTCAGCCCATCAGTACGGTAATCGTCCGTATGATAAAACAATTAATCCCACCAATGAACCCGTATTAATTTGGTTACATTTGGGCGAAGGATATCACAATTATCATCATACGTTTCCCTGGGATTATAAAAATGCTGAACAAGGTTATTACGCTCACGATTTAACAACATATTTTATCAAATTTTTTGCATACATTGGATGGGCCACTGATCTAAAGACCGTTTCAAATGATATGGTTAGAAAACGTGTGGAACGGACTGGTGATGGCACACATCCAGTTTGGGGTTGGGGTGATAAGGATCAATCGAAAGAGGAACGAGATAATGCAATTATCATTAAATAAATTGAAAATTAATGAAATCTAATATGTACCTATATATGTATATGTATTATATCTGATGATGAAAATAATAATGAAATGATTTAAATATTTATAAATAAATATACATATGTACATACATATACAATCTGATTTTTCTCAATTATTAAAGCAACTTTCTAGTATTATTATTTTGAAAACGAAGGTCATTTAATCGTTGTTCAATGACTAAACCTGGACTTTAATATATAGCTGAACACTGATGGCCTTTGTGGGTCATTCTTAATTTATACCACATTGCCGAACTACATACTGTATAATTGCATACATATGTATGTATGTACATACATACATATGTGAATATGTATATTCCAGCAAATGTTAATTTTTTACCTGAAGATAAAACAATAAAAAAATATTCTTGATACCAATATGGGAATTTTTTTTGTACTCGGAAATGTTGGGGAAATAATTGATATGAGGTCACAAAAAGAATTCTAATCCCCATTTTGGGGAAATTTGTTTTTTCTCCTTACAATATTACGTCTTTCAAAAGTTTCTTTTGTTTTGTTAAAAAAAAAACAAACCAAAAAAAAAACAATTAGTTTGTTTATTTCTATATATATATATATATGGGTATATATATGTATGTATGTACATATGTAGTAGATCGATTTCTGACTAACGATGATGATGACTCCGACTCGTTGTCGTTGATTTTGATTGATTGGATTGATGATATTGTTGCCTCATTCGGCATAGCTCATCGGCACTGTAATTTAATTTCCGTGTTGCATTCTCCGAAAATTTTTCAAATTTTGCCACTAAATCGGTCAATTGTGATTTAAGGTTTTGTATATCTGTATATAGATCACTAAGGAGATTCGTTTGATTTCTTAATTTGACCGTAACACCAGCAGATTCTTGCTGCTCCTGACGTTTGATTTGCTGTGACACATTGGTGGCCGAATGTGGACGCAGTAGCTCATACATTGGAAATACTTGCTGTGGTCCATTACGCGTTGGCACCGGCTGATATGAATAGGATTGGGTATTTAATTGAAATTCATTTGTATTCTTTTTGGGACGCTGTAAACTTCGGCTAAAGAAATTATAATTATTTTCAAATTGTCGTCGTCGCATACTTTGCTGCCGATCCCTACGTTCCGCCACCAGTTTATATATATTCACTTTAATATCCTCGGGCAATTGATTGTCACGCGGATCATTTGGTTTGATCATAAATTGTAATTTATCCCGTGATGTCCGTAGAAGAGCGCTACGTTTACATAATTGCATTAGATTACTGGGTGCACTCCGCAATAGACGTGAGAAAAATAAACTTTCGAGTCGTGACACAAGTTCCGCCTGTCGCACCAAACGATCCAGCGAAGCGCTCACCTGAAGACCCTGGATATCACTGACAGCCAAGCCAACCATTAAATTGGTTAGAATTACGGTGACCAAGAGTACAAAGGATAAAAATATGATATGAGCGGTAACTGGAAATTTAACTGCATAATCTCCATAAAATATATCCTCATATTCTAACTCGCCGGACATCATAGTGATCGATTTAAGAAAAGACCACGTAATATTCTCAAATGCTGGATAATCATTGAAAAGTACGGCGAAACTTAGACCAAATGCCACAAGCAGACAAATGTAGGCCATTAAAAATTTAGCAAAATTGACAGCAACTAAAATATGAATAGAAATCAATTAAATTAAAGAAACTATTTAATCGTTAATCTTAACATTTCCTTTACCTTTGGTAAACATTTGCACATAAACACCAAATATGGGAAATCGTCCAACCAACATCATTAACTCCAGCCAGACCAAAAGTATGACCACAGCAGCCACATGATGTTGCCACATTGGCACTGCCAGCAAATTGCCCGTACGTAAGATTTCCGGTGTCTTCCAAGAATATGTTGATAATTTAGTTAATTTTTCATTTAATCATTAACTAAATAGCTCACCACACAGAGTAGAACACCAAATACTATTGTCCATTGTAGCCAATTTTCCCAATATTTGGCATAACCATGCAATCCATGAGCCATCTGAAATACCTCTTTGCCCAATAGTATTAAATTAAGTATAATTACAAAATAACCAATTGTGGACACATAACCCGGTGCCAGACAATCTTCACCATCCTTACAGCAACGCACAAATACCCCAATCACATAGAGGGTAAAAAGTAGCACAAATAGCGTATGATAGGCCAAACTCATAAGGAAAAATTTACGTATACGTCGCCATTTAAGGAATAGGAATGTCTCACAAAGTGGATGCATTAGTATACGTTTCTGTCCCACCTCGATTAGTGAGAGCAATAGTTCCGTTTCGCCACGCTCCATGGATGAACTTGGCACAAGAAGACGAAAATCCAATTTTATTTGACAATCAACATCGCCAATCTCATGATCATTTGCCTTAATCGAACAATCAAATTTATGCATTAATTTTGGTATAATTTCAGGTGTACGACGAACTATAAAAGATAATGCTGATACATGACCATCAGTTCGAGCGGTTATATCGGCACCATGTTCTATGAAAAAAAAAATTAAATATATTTAATATATTTGTATATATGTATGTATATATATTATATAATATCGTACCTATGAATGTATATACACAATTGCTAAATTCATTTAAGGCTGCTATATGCAATGGTGTATAACCATAATTATCCGCCTTGTTAACATCGGCACCGGCCTTGAGAAGGGCATTACAACAGTCCAGGCAACGAGATTGCTTCACTATGGCCGCATGAAGAGCTGTCCTACCATCACGATAGACAGCATTGACTTTTGCTCCACGTGCAATAAGTAATTCAACTGTTGATATGGACTGTGAGAGACAGGCCAAATGTAATGGCGTTTGATGGCTAGCATTCCGGCAATCCACATCAGCACGATGATCGAGTAGCAATCGCACACATTCCACATAATCATTCTCTGCAGCTATATAAATAAATACATATAAATGTACATTAAATGACAATAGATTGTATAATGAATTGATTGCTTCCTTACCCAAATGCAAGGCAGTGACCTTGCCCTCACCAAATTGCGAACGTACATCCGCATTATGATTAAGAAGTAGTTCAACACATTTGGTAAAACCAGCTGCACTTGCCGTATGCAATGGTGTCTCGGTATATACTTGTGGCGTATTCGGATCGGCACCATATTTAAGTAAAATCTCAACACAGTCCACAGCATTTACATCGATGGCATAATGCAGGGATGAGCGTTTCTCAATGCCAATATTAATGTTCGCCTTGCGACGTAGCAGCAGGAGTATGCATTCAACACTCTTGGAACTGCAATAAAATAGAGAATAAACAAACATATGTATATATATATATATATACAGATATATCTATAGTAAGGAAAGATCGGTGATGATTGTAAATTCTCACATGGCGGCGCAATGCAATGGTGTCACCTCTTTTCGACCATCCCAACGATTTGGATCGGCACCCCGATCGAGCAAAATTTTAGCTATCGGCGCATTAGCTCTTATACAGGCAAAATGTAGTGGTGTCCGTCCCTTATTGTCCAAGGTGTTTGGATCGGCATTAGAATGATCCAATAAAAGTATAACATTCTCTGGAGTATCATAGAGACAACAACAAAGTAAAGCTAAATTACAATCGGTATTTTCAGCAATGAGTTCTAAATGAAAGAAATAGAATTATATAGAAAAGAATTGTAACTATGGGGAGTGGGCACTAACCAAGAAAACAACCCGATTTAACCATTTCCATAATATGACTTGTATGTGGCTGGGATGTACTAGTACCCAGAAGCGTTTCTTCTATCTCGTTTGGGTCCCATAGCACTTGATTTTGTTGCTGTCGTGCAAATATCTCATGCGCCTCATTGCTAAAGACTGCATCACTGTTTGACTCACTTGAGATACTGCGTTTCTCAAAGAGCAGATCCACATCGGCCCCATCTCGATCACTTTCCGAGTTCCACTTCAAATCATTTTCCTGCCAAAACAAACAAAACGCCAATTAGCGGTTGGTGTCAGATAGCGGATAGCAAGAGGCCGAAGAATCTGTGGGATGGAAGGGGTTACTCACAATAATCGAGAAGCGCACGTTCTCCATGGTACATATATTCTGACCAGCACTTCCAGCCAATCTTATTTTGTTTACAATTTTCGTTCACTGTGGCCTATAAAAATAATAAATACGTTCAATGTTCGATTTCTTCTCCAAGATCTCCAGCTGTTGACCATTTGGCAAGTGGAAATTTGACATATGCTATACAGAAGTGGTGCCTCTGGATCTAATTAGACGTTTCTTGTTGAATGATTTTTGTTTATTTGAAAATCTCAAAAAAAAAAAAGTAAAGTAAAATGTTCAATTGTTTTCCCACCACAGCCACACAAACAATGATAATTTGTGTTAATTATTCACGTTTTTTTTTTTTTTTTTTGGCTAATACGGTTATTGAGAATATCCGTATTCCATGCCCGACACCAACGAGGTGCTATAGTCTACTGATCGCTACGATTCATGGTTCTCGGGACATCGTTCGTATGATGTACCCAAAGTGTTTGTACTCTGATTTAAGATTCTTTTGATCTGGATGAGATGTGAGTGGGAGTGTGATTCAGAACTCCCTGCCTAATGACAAGTATTTGGGGTCGGTGTCTCAAAATAGCAATTGTCGTGCAAAAACATAAAACTTCTTAAAGAATTTCAGTAGCTTGTGGCAAACGAAAATACTTGAAATAGAATATCAGTAAGGAATACGAGCATAAACCGTTTTTTCAAATACCTGGGATTAAATATATTAACTTAAAACTAAATGAATCACCCGGGGGGTTCCTATTTAAAAAGTAAATTTTTAAAACTATGATCTTGGCGCCCAATATTGATTTATCGGTTAATGCAACTCTGCTATTAAATTCATTTTCTAGTATTTTTTGTAGGATATTTTAGCACGTTCGCTAGCAGAGGCCTGTTAAATTGGGGTGCAAATTTGAATAACTGACTGCAAGGAAACCAGGAAAAAAGGAAATCTTGATGACCTTCAAATATCTTGTCTACCTGGTTACTCAAATTTATAAGGGTAGTTTTGTGTAAAACTACCTTTGCAGCTGGCCTAAAATTCAACCCAATTGAGGTACTACCAGCAGCTACGTGGCGTAGCAATACGTTTCGCTGCTGCGAACCGCATTTAGTACTGTTAAGATTTATTTGGTACTGTTAAGATTTATTTAGTACTGTTAAGATTCATTCGGTGCTGTTAAGACTCATTTAGTGCTGTTAAGACTTATTTAGTTCTGTTAAAACTCATTTGGTTCTGTTAAAACTCGCTTATTTTACTGGTGTTGTTTGTTCGAGAAAGTTGAAAATCGTACAAGTTGAAAATTGAAAATTAAATAGTGGAAGCAGCAGCGCAATATTCGGACAGAGCGAGAGAGCAGTCAAGGTGTGTTTTTTTTTTTGCTTGTATCTTTTGTGTGTAAAAGGGAAAGAGTGAGGAGATTTTCCTAAGAAAACAAAATGGTGGCGTATTACGACGATTGCGATGCCACTCTTAACCCCAAAACCTTAACGGATTGGGTGCGCAATTTTCGTTTAAAACGTGTACAAATGCGACGAAAATTAAGAGGCGCTGGAAGTGATTTGCGTGTTAATGCAATTTTATCGACTGCGCTGCTCCAGGCGGAGCTGGAGCTGCGCAGGAAGCAACAAGAGCGTTTTAGTCGATGGCTTGATATGCAAACGAAATTTGTGCCACATGGTAAAACACACTGTGGAAGCGATGCTGGGGACAGAATGGAATCTGTGCCAGAGACGGCGGCGGAGTGGGAAAGACGTGAAATTGAAAGTGATTTGTGGAGGAGTGAACTGAGTGGCCTCGATAGTTTCATGCGCAGTTTGAGTGGCAACAGCAATAACAACAAGAATAGCAGCAGCAACAACAACCAACATCACATCCACAATGGCAGCAGCAACAATAACGGAACTAACAGCAACAACAACGCCATTACAGTGAACAGTTAGAAAAGAAAGAGTCGGATATATGCTGATACATACATACTAGTTTTCAGCTAAATGTCATAATTTCTTTTTTCACATATTCAATATTTTTGTTGTATACATTTTGTTAAATTAGTTTTATTACGAAAAACAACCCCATTTCTCATTTTGCAGTCGCAAGCAAACATAGATTTAAAAGAAAAAAAATGTGAAGGAAGAAAAAATGTATGATGAAGAAGAACCATAAAAACGGCCTTCGCTGAATGAAAGAAAGAACAAAACGGTGTGAGTCATGGGCGCTGCGCTGCTGCGATTCCTACACGACACCAGAAAGCAAAGCCTTTGGTCCACGGGATTCACACTCGGTTTGTAAGTCTCTGTATACTATTATTTATTAAGTATAGAACATTTTTCCCCCAAAACAAGAAAAAAAAAACGAAAAGAAAGAAAATGATAGAGAAAAAAGTGACGAAGGCAGTTGGCAAAGAGACGACGCCATTTTGGTTGTCAGGCATACATACACACACACACAGGTGCAGGCATACCTCACGTATTATATTATATATGTATGTTAATAAATATATATATATATATATATGTATATATGTGTGTATTCGTGCTTTTGTATGTGTGTGTGCGTCTCTTTGTTTTATTTTCGTATGCATGAGCAAGCCTTGAGTTATTTTGTTATTTTGTCATTTTCGTTTGGTTGGTTTTTCGACATATTTTCATAGTCAAACGTTACATACATATATAAAAGCATACATACATATTGAAAATGAGAAACTATTTCTTGATTTGATTCATATTGAATCGCGCTCACCTACCATAAGTCCATCGTAATACAAGAAGGAGGAAGGAAAAGAGATTTTTTTTTTTTTTGAATTGAGGGGCAAAATGTAAGTCTTTTAACTTGATTACTAATTAGTCTGTAGTTAATGTTTATGTACATATTAGAGTAAAACAAAAGAAAATCCAGAACTGATACGTTATTTAAAATAAAATGTAATGTAAAACTATTGTCAAAATCGAACATATCAAATTGCCTTTATTTATTTGCAACCACACCCAAAATACTGAAAAATTTTTCTCACCGTCCAAAAAAAAACAAAACAACCCCAACCTAAACCCACTCATATTTTTGTCGTATACAATTTGCCTATAATTGATTTTGTTTTACAGTTTCCTGCTCCTCGCAACGTTCGTTAAATTTGGCAACGATGAGGAGGAACGGAATACTCTACTACTACTACTACATGTGCCCACCATGAGAATCCATCGATGCTTGTTTTTTGTGTACACACACACACACACGCACGCACATGTGTACCACTCACAGATATTGTGGGAATGAAAAAAATTGAGGGAGAGATTGAAAAAGAGTGAGAGAGATAAAAAAAGAAAGAGAAAGAGAGTTAACACTGAGTGAGTCTTCACGTCTGTCCGTATCAACGCTTGGCAGTCTACACACACTACCACCACCCACTACTTCTACTACTACTACTACTACTACCGTCTGGAGTCCGGAGCAGCGAGCAGCAGCAGCAAACACCACCGAGTCTCCTTTGTTTTTTGCATGACGCTCTGGACAAAATGGCAGGGGACAAGGCGGAAATTGCGCGCAGCAGCAGCTCCAGCTCGACGACTCGACCAACAATCAACCTCCTATGATCGAACGCTTCGCAGTTGCTGACCACCAATCAACCAATCAATCGATCAACCCACCCATCCACACACGACACAAAAATGAATAACGGTATTTGGTATATCAGCTGCGAACGAACAATATTGCCTTTTTGAACAGATTTACAGCAAAAAAATCATAATTGCACGCCGCGGAGCAGCAGAGCAACCTTTGACTCCCTTCTTCAACAAGCAACAGTGCAACGGCCACGGATATTTATCAACTTTTATTGGGGCTCTTCCATCTTGTCGTATCCTTCTACATTTGTTCCAAGTTCCACTCTTCACTAACTAATGTGCACGTAAGCCGATTGGGATTTTGCTTTCGTGATTAACCCTTGAATTGCAGCCTATATCCAACAATCTATATAATTATATCACATCGAACCCTTTTGTGCGCTAAACAATTGTCCACCTCTTCACTGTTGGGCACAAACCAACCAACATATAGATCTTTTGTATATCTTTTAGCGATATGATGCAGTTGAACGGTTCCTGTACATATCCCTCTGATAACTTAACAGAAATTGATTGAGGATGCTCGTCAGAAGATGATTCAAATTGCAATATTCTCCGGATGGAAAAATTCAAATTTAAAAGGAAAAAGTTTGCTATTGATTTTGACAGCATAAATTTTGTGTGGGCTTCTTTTTTGTTGTAGCGACATTGTCACAGTTGAACAGTGCCTGTGAATGTCTCTTTAATTCTAACTCTTCCGCTGACTTTGCTGTTGTCTCGTATCATCGTTGTTCGTCAGATCTGGCGTGGATAAGACGAAAACCGCCGTCGGATTAAGCATGCAAGCCAAGCCATCCATCCAACTATCCAAAAGAATGAAATCTTTGTGAATGAATTGAATCTCGAATATCTTTTGCCATCATCATCATCACGTAACTAGATACTAGGACAAAGCACAATTTTTCGTCTAATTTTTTTTTAGCGATGCGACGCAGTTGAACGGTGCCTGCGTGCATCTGCAAAAGGGGAACTCCTCCAATATTGAATCGAATCGAACGTTGGCAGACAAAGACGACGGTCGTCAGAAACTTACCTACATATATGAGCACTTTTACAGATGATGATGATGATGATAAATCCTAGAAATCGATATCAAAATCTTGCTTCCATATATATTTGCTTTGCTCTCTTTTAGAGTTTCTCGAGTCTACTTCAAAAACTGAAAGCCGAAGAAAGAGCACGTAACATATTCCCATTTTGTTCCTCTCAATGTTGGATATTCTGTTCTTCTTTTAGGTATATGGCCAGTTCATATACATACATAAATACATATACTACATCCATGCAAACATAATTGAGTGCTGCGCATACATGCAAGCCGCCAATATCTCCTGACTAAACGATGGTGCTGCTTTGCGACCCTATGAGCTATGCTATGGTTGGGGCGGCTATGCAGGATTTCTCCGTGCAACAACACATCTTTGTCATCGACGTGTGGAGTTCAAAACACAAAAAAGAGCTAAGACTTTTAGACCTTTTGCTATCGAAAAAACCTTTTTTTTCATATTTTTATAGCAATATGTTGCAGTTGAACTGTGCCTGCACATATTGATGGTGAAACTCTGCGCGCTGCTATATATGAGTGTTTGATGGGCATGAAAGAGTTGCTAGGATGCAAAACCAGATGGGCGTGTGCACCTGCTACCACTTCCTCTTCACTTCACTCCGCTCCGTTTACTTTTCACGTAAATCATATGAATTTTTTGGAACAAAAAAACGTTTTTTTCGTATTTTTGTAGCGATATGAAACGCAGTTGAATGTGCCTGCGCATATCATTCATTCATCTATCTAAGTAGCGAGAGAGTGAGCAAGACAGCGATCAATGAAAATGACAGAGATATCAAGCCTCTTGGGTGGTGTACAACGGTACACGCATACGTATACACGTAGTGTTGTCAGCGTCCTTATCTATCAGCTAAGAGGAAATTGCACAAAATATTGAGAGAAAGAAATCAACGGGATTGAGTTTTGAAGTTTTTTCCCCATTTTTTTGAAGAAGAGAAAGCTATTCTATTATTATGTATTCCTTACAGAGTTTCCTCGCCTTCCATATATCAACCTGTGTGTGTGTACATGTGTAGCAAAATTTCTTGAGGCAATGGGAATCAAATGCCAACTTAAAAGCAAAAAAAAAAAAACACAAAAAGACTTGTCTACCACATAGAAGAGAGAGAAATCACGTTGAATCTTCTCCAAATCGCAAGGTCAGCCAGTATCTGAACTCAACATGAATTGTTTAAACCTGTTTTACAGCAAATCCGATATGAAAGAAAAAACAAAGGCGTGAGGCAGAGAGAGAGAGAGAGAGAGAGAGACAGGGCGAAAGAGAAATCTAGGAGATGATTCAGAAACCCAACAGAGTGAGAAATAAAACTCAATTTGCGTTCGTTCCTTTTGCAGCCCAACAAAATTGTCGCCACTTACAACAAACACACACACACCATCAACACATAGACAATGAATTTGTCTTTGTTCTATCCAACAAAATCCACCACACCCCGCCCCACCTATTTCTCCTTCTTAACTTAGGTTTTCTAATTTTATAAATGTACGACAAATCGTTAAAGGGAATCCAAAACGATACATCAAGTCCATCCAAACAAAGTTTTATTAACGCTTCGACAACAACAACAACAACTTGCATGGCACAACACATCCAGTTCCACAACCATCCAGAGACAAAGACTGTAAGAGTGAGTGAAAGAGAGAGAGAGTAAGCGAACGCCAAGCAGAGCTGCTGTATCGCCTGCGCCTTGGACTCTCGCATCCATCCAATGTTTGCTGCGTAAGCATAACACGTTTCTATATATGTACATATATATATATATATTACAGACCACATATACAATATGATATCCATCCTATTGATATCCTACTGCGATAAGCACACACCCGCAGTCAGAAGATACAGAGACGACGATCAGGCATATTAAGTGTGTGTGTGTGTTAGCCGATCAACTCCTCCACTGCCGATCCAATAATAATCCTCAAGCGCGAAGCGCCAAATATCAACCAACCGTAGATGAGAGGCGTATCCCTCATACGTATAATGCACTTTGCACCGCACAGAAATGTGCGCTCGGTCCACGCTAAAGGGAAACAAATGCGTTTGGACCGAGACCCGCCACACCCACACCACACCATCACACTAGCTGATGTGTTGTTGTCGTTGTTATCGGGCAGCTGCGCCTGCAAGTACGCTACGGGCATCCAAGCGTCGTCGTCGCTACCTTTCTTTCTTTCGTTTTTTTTTCTAGTCCTTTTTTTTTTGTTTTTTCTCTTTATTCTTGAAATTGCCTTGACTTCCAGCAGAGGAGAAACCAAAAAAAAAATTATATAATATATACAGGAGGCAGCAGCTATTATAACGACACGTAGCCCTGTCGTTTATCGCAAAAGGGAACCAATTGCGATTAGTGTTCAAGAAGAAGATGAAGATCAAGAAGATGATGCTGATGAAGAAGAAGAAGAAACTTATCCAAATTAATCGTCGAAACCAATAGCAGCGTCAGAGTTCCAGCCAGTCAACGGGTTGTGTTCTATCTATTTCTATCTATTATTCCTATTCCACACGCCCTTCCTTTTTTTTTGTAGGTAGCGCAGAATTGACAGATTCATTCAGGGTAAGAAAGTCAGAAGAAAAAGAGGTAAAAACACACATCTAATCAGCATCCAGCTCCTCCCCCAGTCACATTCCATCGCAAAGGGAATCAAATGCGATTAGTGTTCGAAGACCGAGCTAGCTAGTCTGTGCGGCTACGCTACGCTCTGCCAGTTGAAAGCGCTTAACTCCTGGCCCAACGTTCAACATACCGCAATAAGGGAATCAATTGCGAGGTGGTACAGCAGCAGTTGAGCTCCCAGATTGAGCTCCTGGTCCTTCCACACAACAGTATATCAGCCAAGCACAAACACACAACAAATCGTAAAGGGAATCCAATACGATGTACAGCAAAGCAGAACATTATAATAACATCCATCTACCACAGAAACAGGCAAAGCCAGGGGCCAGAGGCAAGATCCAGCCAGGCTATCTAAGCAAATCCAGAATAATGAAGGTCTTCTAATATTTTATATCTTCTCCCCCCTTCCCCTGTTCCATACATTTTCTTCGTCAGCGGCGTCGTTGTCCTCCATGTTGTTGTTGTTGGTGTTTACGTACGCTTACGATTTCCAGGTATCTATCCTTGGTTGGGTCCAGTCTACATATAGGGCATTGGTCGATGCATTATATAAGATCGACACATCGCCACATGTTGGTCTCAAAGGGAATCCAAGAGACACGCGCCCGCGCCAACGCTACTACGGCAAGCTGCACATCTCTTATTCCAGTTTTTTTTTTTTTTATTTTTTCCATTTAGTAGATATTTGTAATTTGTAAAAACAACTCTTATTGCAGCTATATAGTAGATAGAATCAAGAATTTTCTATAAGAAATCAAATCAAAAGATTGTAAATCACCCACCACCACCACCCTCGTAGAAAATGGTTGGATGGATAGATAAAAAAAAAAAAAGAAACCCTTGTAGATTTTAAGAAATGATTCCAATTGTAAACACTCTTGTATACACATTTAGAGAATATTCTTGTTTTTTGTAAATTATGTGACATGTAATAAGTTTTCGCTGAATGACCCCCAATGAGCAGACGCAAATCATCTACTACTCGACCCCTTGAATTGAACTGAAGTATATGTATGCAGCAGCAGGCAGGCGGCAAGAGCGCGACTCTGGGCTTCTTCACTTTCCTTCTCCTCCTTGATGATATTCAGAAGACTCGTTTATGTACCAGGGAAAGCCAGATCTTAAAATGAGATGATTATATATATGTATATATAGGAAGGAAGTCAGTGATAAGGAGGAGGGCAATCGATCTGACGATGGCGCCGGCGTGCGTTCTTCTCCCTATATTCTTCATACATTTTGGGCTTTTCGGCTTGAGAATCATCTATCTACTACTACTACTACCTATCCTACTGCATTGGATGTGCTTCCATATGTATATACATATATATATATATATATGCTGTTATCATGCAGCCGAATTCCATGCTATTCCAGCCAGCATTTACACTCCAGTTGTGTCCAATCTATCATACTTGGGCCGCGTGTTTCATCCAAAGTGCACACAAATAGTACTAACATCAAAGCAAAAAAAAAAAAATCAAAACAACCATCATTTCCATCGACACACGCACCACTTTCCACCACTACTACTTTGGGATAGTTCCGCTGGAATAGAATTTCGCTTCTTCAATAGGATATTTGATGTGGGCCCCCCCCGTTGAATGGACAATTTAGAGAGAGAGAGAGAAAGAGAGGGAAAGCTTACTACTTCACTTGTCTTCGCTTTTACATTGATCAACAAGCACTACCACACTCACCGCTCAATTGTGGTCTAGTGTTGTTCATCCGATTTTAGGATGAACAAATGGTCTGACAACTTCGCTTCACTTGTATTTGAATCTTAAAGGGATTCCGATTCATTATTTGTGTGGGCACAGTCGACCAATTTCGCTTCAGATGGAAATTAGGGAGTTTCTTTCGAGGATTTTGCAAGTTTATTTCACTACTTCACTTACGTATTGACGGCAGCGTGGGAATACCAAGAATTGACGGCAGCGATGGATCCAAGTTTTGACGGCATCGTGGGATACCTAGAATTGACGGCAGCGAGGGATACCACGAATTGACGGCAGCGAGGGATCCAAATATTGAACGGCATCGTGGGATCGATTGTTTCTCAACGAGGGACTGTTTCTGTAGGGCGTCGGTTAGGCGAGGGCGCTAGGGATAATGTTTCAAGGGATATATGTATATATATATATATATATTGACGGCGGCGCGGGATTTTAAAATGTGACGGCTGCGAGGGAACTGACCAAAGAGTGACTGCGGCGTGGGAACATCACCACTGGATCCTGTGGAGTGTAGACGGCGGCGTGGGACTTGCATAACTTGGAGCAGCGCTGGATTACCTGGACTGGAGCTTGGGACTGCGGCTCGGGGCTACTTGCACTTACAAGTATTGACGGCGTCGCGGGATTAACTAGAGGACGGCGGCGTGGGAATAACTACTGGACTGCGGCGAGGGATTAACTACTGGACTGCGGCGAGGGAGAGAAATTCTGACGGCGGCGCGGGACCAGTTCGGATCTTATGACGGCGGCGTGGGAACATCTGACTGCGGCGAGGGAGTATATGAATCCTATTTGTTTACACTGTTAATTGGGTTTATTTCTGATCATCGGTGGTATTCCTTCACGAGGGTTCATTTTGGGGAAATCGACAAATATAAAATAACGGATAGCGATATATATAATTTTCATACAGTTCAAAGCTGATATACTCAATTGATGCCGAATTTAGGCATCGCATCTGTCCCAATATCTATATAGTATATTAACATCAATCAACTCCACCAAAAGAAAGCCCTCTCTGACTAAAACCTAGAACAAAATAGAAAAATCTCATAATTACTACTACTACCTATTACATCTACTACTACTACTACTGGAGCGATCATCACACATTTCTCTATATACTACATACATATATATATAAAAACATTTTTAAATATTCCTGGAATACCGGAAAAGTACCACCTAAAATACCACAACCACAACCAACAACCACCAATCAAAAACATGCATATATGATGATGAACCGATGATCCGCGATAATCGGCTGACCTTTTGAACACTCGATAATCATCCGAATAAAAACTTGTTTTTTGAAAAAATGAAATGAAAAAAAAAAACTATTTGTGTTCTTGATTTTGTTTTTAATGGCGCAAATTTGATTAATTAAACAGATTTGCATATGGATTGGAGCTAATATTTGATTTTTGTGGAATCCCAGCACTTGAATTTCCGCCAACATAAAACGTGCCAGCGTTAGGTGGTGAGAGGGCAGCCAATTGTTGATTACCAACGGGAATGGAGCTTGCGTTATTATAGCTGGTCAAGGTTCCATTTAAAGTCGTATTATAGACAGGCGATGGAGCCCATACATTGCCAGGAAGTGGAAAATTGACTGGAATCGGTACACCAAAGCCAACTGGCTGTTGTGCTTGCGCATCCTGGGGCCATCCATAGTGAGTCTGATTAGTGGTAACGGTGCGCCATGTAGTTTGATTGTAAGCTGGTCCTGACCAGATTGTCTGATTTGAATGATTCCATGTCGAAACGGCTGGTACTCCTCCTATGGGCTGTTGTGTATGAATAGCATTATTTGTCCAACTGGCATTCCTTTGGCCAGTTGGCCATGGGTAGCTGCTTGTTAAACTAACATTTCTTTGAGCAACCTGCCAGCCAGGTGCACTTTGGGTATGATTAAATTTACCTCCTTGACTGATCCATGTCTGATTATGTCGAACATGATGATGCGACTGATGAACTTGGGCAGGTGTAAAATGAGTTTTATTTTGCCGCCGCTGAGCATGATTAACGAATCGTACTGATCCATATGCCTCCAAGTTAATGCAGAAAAATAGAAAGGCTATATGCAAACAAAGAAAAAAAAAAGGAAAATGTCAAAGCAAGTGAATAACTAAAGTACCGTTTAAATAGGTAATATATATGTTTATATATACATAGATCTAACCTATGGCCAATGCCCATTGGTACGCTTTCAGCATCTTTGGTTAATATTCACGGTGTGAAAGCTTTGAGATTTAAAACGAAACTGCTGGAAGTATATGGTCCATATTAGGTGCTCGGTACCTTTATTATATTCCGAATGACTATCATGGGTATTTTTTTTTTTCAATATACATATGTATGTACATAGATTGCTTATTTATTTAGCTAGTCATCATCATTTATTCTTATCTATTCTGAGGAAACTGTTACACTTAAAGAAAAGCCTCAGTCCTAGAGTCTAAACTATAATAATCGATGGTTGGAGAACTGATTCGCATTCTTAGTCATAATTGAAAGCCAACTATTAGATGGCTGGAAACTAATAATAAGAGATCAGCTGATAGAAGAAAAAAACTCGGATTATATAGCAGAGAAATTGTAAGAATTTCATCCTAAGAATTTCACATTGAAAATAATATAAATAAATATTATGGAGCCCACCTAACTGATCTCATCAATTGTAAACATCAAATGAATTAAATTGATACTACTACATACAAATATCTTATTTGTTTTAGTTTTCTTGTTTGTATTTTTTTTGTCATTTATTTGTAGTTAATTTTAATAGTAGATATTCGACTAGTAATTCTCAACCCCTCATCATTGGAAAGAGACCTTCACAACTGCCACGCCGTACAATTTGTATATCTGGTAAAACAAAAACAAAAGAAGAATATATAAATATACAAATTAATAAACTATGGATTTGGGAACTTGTTCCTAATGAACTCACTTGCACCACAAAATCGCGCGCAATTGAATTTTTGTTCATTTAAATATAGTTGCATATTGCTTCCACAAATGGGATTATATTCCGGTGTTGTTGGGCAACTACCAAAACAATCGAGAAATTGTTGTGTGGGTGGAGCTAAAGTAACAAAGGGGGCTATAGTGCCCGGTACTCGACGATTATTAACCAGTACCCAATTGGCAATTGGACGTATAGTTGTTGTTACTTGTCTAGATTGCTGTACGGGATTGGCTGTTGTTGTTTGAAAGACAAGAACATCTTGGCCTAGGCACAAATGAATTTGAATAGACAACAGCAGTAACGGAAGAAGCTCCAAATGAAGGCACATCTCGAACGTTGCGCTTTAAACTGATGAGTTTCTGTTTTGAGAATAAATCGCAACTAGACTGGTTTTCCAGTGAGACCGATCATTAATCGTCATCAGTGGTTAATCCAGTTTACCTTTTGCTTTTATTTACAATTCCACATGGGAAAGTCCCCGACAAGTTATGAGAGTGCGCTTAAGTTTTAAGTAATCTATACATATATGTATAATTATGGTTTTATATACATATGTGTATGTATTATTATATATTTATTTATATATCCATTGTATGTATTTTTATTGAAATTGAAAGATTGATTAGCCTATAATAATGACATTGTATGGTGCGCCTGTTACGCGAGGACCAGGCATTGAATATGTTGGCGAGACGTATTGCATGGATTGTTCAAGTTTTCGATAGCTGCTGGATTGCATGCCCAGAAATCCTATGTGTGCTGTAAGAATCCCGAAATCAAAATGAGATCAACATGAAAATTTGAATATATTGATTTATTGTCTCACAATTCGATGTACTGGGCACATTTAGTTGGGTTTTTTTTTCTTTGTCTTTTCCTTCTTTTGGTGATGCGTGTTTTTCTATATGTTTCTCATAGACTGGACTTATAGTACGCTGCAAACATTTAAATGCCATATGTAAGCCACGACGAGGTCTTCCACAACGACAAGTCCCCAAAAGACTATGATGCATATCGGGTGATATAAAATAGCATTCCCCTTTCTTGTCGTGCTTGTAAGGACAAAGATCTGAATTTACATTTTGGAATTTTGCGCTCAGTTATACAATTAAAATACGAGTATGATTATTGTATGTACATTAAATTTTACCTTGTAGCTTCAGCTTTTCCGTTAATTGAGTATCAATTTCATTTTGATTATAGAAGCGATTTTTTTCATCATCAGCAACATCCGACCACACTAACGGATAGTTACGGCGAGATTTGTGTTCCATACGCACTTGCTCCTTTCTAAAAATTTATATAAAAGTTACAATGGCATACGGTAAATAATATGAAAAAAAACCCACACTTTTCCAATTATTTTAGCTGGATCCATTTTATTTTAAGCGAATATATTTAATGTTTCCTTGCTTTTTCAATAGATGTGTTGCTAACACAGTAAATGTTTCCCCATAACAACGGTAAACATGGGTGTAAATTTAAGGTTTTGAAAAATGCGCCACTATTCGATGCTAAAAATTTAAATATCGATTGATCGATTTATATTCTAACAGCACTGTCTTAGTATTTAGGGCACTCTCGTAGAGGTTGAATCTTTTTCTGATGGTCTTGACTATTTCTTGTTAGTTTTACATTCTCTTGCCAAGAATTTTGCAAGAGGCATTTCTTTACTCCAAATTTTTTAACAATTACAACAAGATTATCGATGTTTCATTTGGGTTATAAAGTTTTCACTTATGGGAATACCCTAATTGTTTGTGACAAATAAGTGTTTCCAGGTTTACCAACAACAGTGAATAGGTAACCGCTGTAAAGAAGACGAAAATAGTGGGCAACAAACAGTGCAATTTGGTCTTAAAACGTGAAGCCGATAACCATTATTTTTGGCTTATCAGCTTAAAAACAAGTAAGAGCAACGAAATAGTGCGTGGGTGTAATAAGAACGACAAAAGTTAAAAACATTAACAAATATGTACATATATACATACGTATACAGATGCGCATTTATAGCCAAATAAACATAAACGAACATCGTCGTAAGATTTATTTATGGATTAATCGCCAGGGCCTTTGTTACGCTCTCACTCTCTCTTCCTATCTCTTTTGCTGTTGCTGCTACAGCTACTTCTCTCACTCTCCATCTCTCTCGCCCTCTCCACGTACATACGTGTTGTTTGTGGAATTCGCAGCATTTAAAATACATACAAACATTAGTATTTGTTAAGTCGTGGGACGGAAGACAACGTTAAAGCTGTCGTCTCGTGGAATATCTGGGCGAAGCGGAATCAGAATAACCTTGGGGCGTGTGTAATATTCATTTATACTCGCGCGCCCAGTGGCCAAAGAATTTACAGTGGAGGAACATACACAACATCTGGCAAGATAAGGGTACGCCCCTATCCACTCCCCCACCCCACCAATTGATACCTACGTACATAATTATTGCAAAAAAGAACAAAACAAAAAAAAACAACTACACACATACATCACAGAGTCACCAGCTAGAAAACCTCGGAACGTGTAGAGTAAGTTGGGATTACGTCATCATTGTTTTTGGAGAGCAATTTTTAGATTTTTCCTTTTGCCCAAATAGATTTTTCAACGCCTACAACGACCATGATTCATGTGGGCGAAAACACCTGGACCCTGCGGATTCTCATCACAGATCTGCAGGTGGAGAAGACGCTACGAGTGAAAGGTGACCAGCATATTGGTGGCGTGATGCTGCAGCTGGTTGATCCGGAAATGCCCAAAGATTGGTCCGATCATGCTTTATGGTGGCCCTCGAAAAATGTATGGCTAACACGAACACGATCTACTTTGGATCAAGCTGGTGTCCAAGCGGATTCCTTTCTACATTTCACGCCCATGCACAAAACATTAAGAGTTCAATTACCCGATTTACGTTACCTGGATTATCGTGTTAACTTTTCATCGAAAACATTTGCATCTGTCGTTAGCCTATGCAAAGATTTGGATATACGTTACCCAGAAGAATTGTCGCTCTGCAAGCCATTGGAGCCAGAGCATTTAAAAAAGAATTTCTCCAAATTGCCGCAAAAGAAAATTGCCATAGCCGAACCCAATGGGGTATCTTATCTACAGCCAGCACCAGACACGAATTCATTTTTGCCAATAACAGCGTATAAGGGCAGCCAGGGTAGTCTGGATCGCTCCAATAATGGCAATTTGCTGTGTGCACCTGCCTCGCCGTATGCCACAACGCCTAGGCGTGCTGCAACTGCACCTGGAACACCTATTAGCTCCCCGACCGGAACCTGGAAGCATAGTACCAATGGATATGCCAGCTACGATTCAAATTCCAGTAGTTTTGGTGATTTCCAAGAGAATTTGGCCATCTCCCCACGTTCACCCAGTCCAGATGTGAGAGCACGCTTGATTAGGCCCAAAACATTGGTAGAAAAGGCACGTCTAAATGTTGGCTGGTTGGACTCCTCGCTCTCTATTATGGAACAGGGCGTTAGAGAATATGACACCCTCTGTCTGCGTTTTAAATATTTTACTTTCTTTGATTTGAATCCGAAATATGATCAGGTTAGGATCAATCAGCTTTACGAGCAGGCCAAATGGACCATTCTCAATGAGGAATTAGATTGCACCGAAGAGGAGACCCTGATGTTTGCTGCCCTCCAGTTTCAGGTAAATCGACAAACAGATTTAAACCCACCTGGCATCGATTCAGGCATAGATTCATCAAGTCAAGAAAATGGTGGCGATGATGACATTGATTCAGCTCTAAATGAGCTACAGATCACATTGGAAGGACCAAACAATGGTCAGGATGTGGGTAATATAACTCGCATTCCTGAACTATCCGACTACTTGAGATTCCTCAGACCACAGCGCTTTACATTGAAGGGTTATAAGCGTTATTTCTTCACCTATCGCGACTTGCACTTGCATTTGTACAAGTCAGCAGAGGAATCCCGTCGAGGTGCCCCGACAATTAGCATCAATTTGCGCGGCTGCGAGGTGACGCCCGATGTCCAACTGGCCCAGGGTAAATTTGGCATACGTTTGGAAGTGCCACCGGAGGGCCGAAATGGTCCCAATACTGAAGTTTGGGTAAGATGCGAGAATGAAGAACAATATGCCAAATGGATGGCCGCCTGTCGTCTGGCAGCCAAAGGTCGTTCCCTGGCCGATAGTTCGTATGAGAGCGAGGTGAGCGGCATTCGTTCATTATTGCAAATGCAGAAACCCGTCGCCCGTTCCCAGGCATCGGCAGCCCCCTTAAATATTAATCCTGGCAGTGTGGATCCATTGGATTATCTATCACCCAAAATGCTACGCAAATTATCTAGTAGCAAGGCGGTCCAACGCATACTTGAGGCCCATGCCAATGTACGTCAGCTGCAGCTAATGGATGCTAAATTGAAATACATTCAGGCCTGGCAATCTCTACCGGATTTTGGTGTAACACTATTTGTCATCAAATTCGATGGACACAAGAAGGAGGAACTTTTGGGTGTGGCACACAATCGTATCATGCGCATGGATCTCAGTTCGGGAGATCATATCAAGACATGGCGATATAATACCATGAAAGCCTGGAATGTCAATTGGGGCATTAAATGCATGATGATTCAGTTTCATGATGAGAATGTTATCTTCTCTTGCCAATCGGCCGATTGTAAAGTTGTTCATGAATTTATTGGCGGTTACATATTCATGTCTATGCGGTCTAAGGAGAATAATCAAACATTGAATGAAGAAATGTTCCATAAATTAACCGGTGGTTGGTCATAGAAAACAAAAAAAGAAAAAAAAAATAATAATTACACGATTACGAGGATGAATCATTAACCAGCAGTTTTACAAGTGCCAAGCACAACAACTACTTTTCGCATGTTCTTAAAACAAAATACAAACAAAAAAAAAAAAAAATAACAATTCAAAGAAAGAAATTTGATAAAAAGAACACAAAAAAAATATTGAAATGAAAAAAGCGAATAGAATTGAAATTTGTACAGAGATCTAGCAATGAAATGGGGTATCCCTCTATATTTGGACTCTGTCAGCAATTAAAAACAATAATATTCATAATATGTACGTGTGTGTGTAAATGTTGACAGGATTTATATATATATATATATATATATATACATATATATTAATATGACTAATAATGTTGATGAAATTTTGTGCCTTCATTTGCGGATTAGGAAAGCAATCTTAACACTTAATACCCCAAAAAACCCAAAAAAAAAAAAACCGCATTCAAGTCAAAAACGCACTAAACAAACGAAAAATAATGAAATGTAGTCCAAATACAGCCTTTTTTTTACATGTCCGATAAAACAAAAACTAACCAGGAACATTTTATATATATATATATAGATATATATATATATTATATATTGTATATTTATTAAACAAATTAATAAATAAATTATTTTATATATGTTTTTAATGATTGTAAACACAAATATGTGCACATATATATATGTGAGTGTCTGGTTTCATTTATTTTTAACTTGAGCTGCGCTTAGTCACATTAAAAGGGGTGGGGGTAACAATATAAAGCCTGAGCATTGTTATTAATAATATATTTCAATTGAATTGATAACAACGAAGGCAAATGTGTACCACCACCATATAAGGCAAGAAAAGATTGGGGCATTTGGCAAGGCGCATGAGTTTTACGTATGTATGTACATATGTATGTTCATACATATGTGGATGAGTTTGATTGATGACGACATTGAAGCTAAAGAGTTAAGTGAGTTATATATGTATGTTATGCAAGTCTTGTTAAATCTCAAGTATCTTCAATTTAATTCAATTAGGTTAATATACTATAAATTTGCAGTAAAGTGTTTCTACATACCTATACATAAAAATTATTGTCGGGAACAAATTGATTTGAAACAAAGGGGAAGATTCGCAAGCTTAACCGTTAAACTCCGCTTCTAAATCTGACTTTAATGGTTTAGAAGATAATGTTAGAAAGATTTTAAATTCAAACCGTTTTCGATTTGTGCGGTTGTCCTATGCTATCGAAATCGCTATCGAAAAAGTAATCGATTTCTGATAACAACGTGCACACGTGAAGCTAGTTGCAGCAAAATAAAAAATTAGCGTCTGGTAACACCGCTTCGTTCTAGTTTTAACTTATTCCATTACAAACCTTAGTGCTTGTTCGGTTAGAATTTACAAGTGCTAGACGCTCTGAATTATCTCTTTTGCCTGCGAATCAGTTAGTTGAATATCCAACAATTAAAATGAACACCGATGCAGCCAAGGCGGCCATGAGCCAGGAAAAGATTGTCGCACAGTTCCAACAGATGCGAAACGAGCAAAGAAATTCGGCCAATAACCTGAGCACGCTCGAAATGGACTTGCGAGAGCACAAGTGAGTCTGAGTCATTCAAATCTGCAGGCTCCTCAGACAAAAAACATTAAAAAACGCATTCATATTATTATTCCGCACAGAACTGTGATAGAAACCCTACAAGCGGCAGATCCGGAGCGCAAATGTTTCCGTCTTATTGGCGGTGTGCTGTGCGAACTTAAGGTGAAGGATGTATTACCACAGCTGGTCGAGAATAAGGAATTCATTGCCAAGACCATCAATATAATCACCGAAGATCTAAGCAAAAAAGGCGTTGAACTGAATAAATTCAAAGAGATGCATTATATTAAGATACGCGGCGAACACTTTGGTGCCGATGGAGCAGCGGGCAGTAAGTCATCAGATACGGAAGGGGCAGCCAAATCAGAGAATCGTAATGTTTTGGTCTCAAACTAAATGCACGAGTCCACTAAGTGTCAAGCATGGATTGAAGAAAAAATTGAAATGTTGAATGTCATTTTTTTTTAGTTCTAACAAATTACTCTCCTTCTCATCCATCAAACACAAACAAAAAGCACTCTCACCCACATATATACCACCCAAACCGCCTGCAAAAATTAAAGAAAATGCTAACATTTCTTAAATTTCTTTATAAGGGATTTATTTGGAATCGATACGTTGATAGTCCCGCTTGCCCCCAGACTTGCTTAGCAAACGCACTTGACTGATGCAGATGTCATGGCTAACTGCCTTGCACATGTCATAGACAGTAAGTGCAGCAATGGAAACAGCGGTAAGGGCTTCCATTTCTACCCCAGTCTGCCCCAGGCAACGTACAGTGGATTCCAAACGCACACAATGCTCTTGTTCTAGCAACCTGGCCTCGACTTTAACCGATGATAATGAGATATTATGGCATAGGGGTATCAATTGTGATGTCATCTTGGCTCCCATAATGCCAGCCAATTGAGCAATGGTTAGAACATCTCCTTTGGCCAGCTGATTGGCAGCAATTAGTTGGCTTAATTGCTCACCCACTATAACATAGGCTTCAGCTTGAGCTATACGTGTGGAGGTTGATTTTTCTGCTACATCTACCATTTGGGCCTTACCCTGGGCATTGACATGACTGAGTTGGCTGCAATGGCGGCGAATTTGATGATAATGATGGTATTGATGGTCGAGATGAGTTAAAAGATGATGAACCAGGACATCTGCAACAGGACCTGGAATTAACCGCCAATGAGTATCATGGGGCGATTCTCCATTTGCGATAGATTCAGCATGCCTGAGAAGAAGGCACGCTCAGTCAATCTGATTCACAACAATATTCATTTTAAAACTTACCTGCATGCTGACGCTTCTTACGTTGAACTGCTGCACCTATTAGATCCACCAGATCATCTTCGGAGACATCATCATTTCGCATGGCATCACGCAGAGAGAACTCCTTATTGCCGAATAAGCATACTTTTATATTGCCATCAGCTGTCAATCTCAGTCGATTGCATGTGCCACAGAAATGCTCTGTCATGGAGGTTATAAAGCCAACCTGTCCTTGAAAGCCCGGTACGGCATAGGCTTTCGATGTGTCATTTGGACCATTTGGTAATGGCTCAAAAGTGCTAAAACGTTTCTTTATTACCTCTAATGTTTCCTTATACGATATCAATCTTTCCGTTTGCCATTTGTTGCCGCTAAATGGCATATACTCAATGAATCTTACATCCACTGGACGATCTTTGGTAAATTCTACAAAATCGCATATTTCGTCTTCATTGAAATTTCTCATGAGTACACAATTAACCTTGGGTCTATAACCCAACTGGATGGCCAAGTCAATACCGGCTATAACACGTTCCCAACCCTTGCGACGTGTAATACGCTCAAAACGATCCTTACGCAACGAATCTAGACTGATATTAAGTGAATCCAATCCAGCTCTTTGCAAGGAGGGTAAAAGCCGGGTCAACACTAAACCATTTGTTGTTATACCAATGTGTTCCAACTTAGGCAGAGACTTCATTTCTCTAACTATATCGACAATGTCACGGCGAATAGTGGGTTCGCCACCAGTAAGTCTTATCTTACGGACACCTTGCTCCACAAAGATACGAGCCAGGCGGATAAGCTCTTCATTTGTTAAAAGATGTGATTTGGGTTGAAGCGGTACTCCTTCAGCTGGCATACAGTAGTCACCTATAACAAAAAGAAAAAGTACAATTTACGATAGTCATCGATATGGGAAAGGTGGTAAGCCATTTTTCAAGAATATTATCCATTCTGTTACATACATATAAGTACATATGTACATATATGTATGTATAAAGATTTTTTGAAAAGTACTCTAAAAGAAAGCAATCTATTTCAAATAAGTGAATAGTTTTGTCGGAACATTGTTTAATTATATTTTAAATGTTCCTTAGACCGGGCTACTGTATATTTTCAGATGGAGTTTCTTATCAGGAATTTTAAGATCTGTTAATTGTTATTACGCCAAGTTTTCCTAATTGAAAATCGAACATACATATGTACATATGTATTTTCTACCTAGAACAGTCTATGGTTTAAAATTACGTTTGCCCTCAATTTTGCAGATTAGTGTACTTTTTTTTACGAATTTCGCCATAATATTTAATTTAGACATGACTGGAATGAGGAGTTTAGGGGGGGACGTAAAAAGGTGTGTTATCATTAAGTTGAAGTATTGACGATAACAAAACTATTATAACATGTTGTTGTCGTAGGATTCGACAAAACAATGTCAAAACGAAACTTACATCGCAAATTACAACGTTCTGTTAGGGAAATTCGTAGGTACGTATGATATCGTCCAAAACTATCTGTTAGAGGAGAAACCTGAAATAGAATATTGATTAATTTTAGTCATTTGTATAGTATTAGTTATACTATTCATTTGAACTACCTTTCTATCAATTGTTCTCATTGTAGTTTTAGTCGTTGTTGGTGTTGGGTTGCTATTAGTTTTTTCAATTTCCAATTGAGCACTTGTTGCGGCAGTTGCCAGTTTAAGGTAACCGGTTGTAGCCGCTGCTGTCATTTGACGTATAGAAACTGGACCTGCGCCGCATTGTTGTTGTTGCTGTTGGAATAGCAACAGATTCACGTTTCTAACTAGCAGACGCATTTGCACTTGATTTTGATGAATGTATTTTCTTTTTTAATATTTTTTTTTTTTTATTTATTAAAAAAATAACACTCGATTATGTAAGACCAATACAATTTAATGAGGATAGGAAGAGAGCTTGGTGTCGGATTTTTTCTGCAATTTAAACAATTTGATGTGATAAGCAATTACATCGGTCACAAAAATACTTGTGTGTCGGTGAGGTCGTTGATTTCGTTGGCGATAATAGCTCACTGACCGACCTACAACCGGCAACTGTTGTTTATAAACTGATTTGAGTTAAGATCATATTGGGGAACTTTTTGCCTTCTATTATTAAGCTTTTGCAAAAAGCTTTCATTTAAACATTAATCAAATGGTCGGTCTGTGTGTGTGCAAGTGTTTGTGTGTATCATACCTGTCCAATGGAAATTTGGATCCAATTGGAGGGAGAGAGAGACAGATAGAATCATTAAACGCATTAAACTTTCATAAAGTTTGACCCACGAATTGGACTACCGACTTTTGTTAAAATAAAACCTTAATAAGCTTTTTTATTTTTTGTTGTGTTAACTGATTTGTCGATAAAAAATTTACTGAATACTTTAAACGCCATAAAGAATTTGATGAATTTAATTTTATAAAATTTTGGAATGGAATAATGTATAGAAGTGCAATGCCTTTCAACATGTGCATGTAAATTCGCATAGGTATATATATACATACATACTTATACATATGTATATGTATGCACACACAAATGTATAGCGATTTGCATAGTCGATCTGCTCTTAAATTAATATAATCTCTTATTTTCGAAAGCTACAGTGATGTTGCATTCCTTAAAATGCTTTTTCTACACTTGTCAAGAAATTAAAAGATCAAAAAGATTCTAAAATTCTTTCAGATATACATATGTATGTGCATATGTACATTTGTATGTGTATAGTGTTTCTCTTGTCAATTGAAACCAACCTGTCTACGATGACTTCCTTTCTTCTTTTTCTCTTTATCACATTTTTTTTTCATCGGGTGTTCTCCTCTTCCTTTAGTCTAAAATCTGTCCCGCTACATGCTAGGTCCATGTGTTTGAATTTCTATCTTTTATTGTTTACATTATCGGTCATAGTCGGTAATACAGAACTGGAAAATTAAGAGTAAACAGGGCGTAGTTGGTGTGGCACCTGTGGGAACAGAGCGACCATTGCTATTCGAATTTCGAATATATTTTCTATTACTCTCATTTTTACATCAATTCTGGAAATTGGATATGGCTTCAAATTAAATGTTAATAATTCCGAGGATCAGTAAATATTCCTTCTTTCATAACTTATCTTTAAGTCTCTCTGATAAAATCCCCTATAAAACTAAGCCTCTGAATGGAATCGCCGCTCTCTTTTATTCTTTCTCTCTTCATAACTGCTTGGACCCTTACTTGCTCTGTTGTACATGTGTATGTATGTACATACATATGTATAGTTTTGAATAAGATATTCAATTTATTTCTCTTTCAGTACAAATATTGCTGTCGATAGGACCACATCCGCAGAATTTCTACAATTGTTTTTTTTCCGTTTTCTTTTTTTGAATTCGTCTAAACTCTGATTGCATATCTTCATACACATATACAACACAATTTGAAACAACTCTTTATATACATTTCGATCGTTAGCAGCTCAACATCATGCATACTGTGCCCCGGTTTAATGTGAGACGTATTTCGCTACTTGTTACAGTAGTGCTATTGTTATATATGTTTGTGTTTTCCAACAATTATCACGAATATCAAATAGGCGGCATTATCAGTAATACAAAACCGGAAAAGGTTTGGGCATATGTGGCCGATTTTAATAAAATGCGACTACTTAATCCTACAATGTGAGTGCTAAATTAAGAGAAGAAAAAAAGTCTTTCATTTTATGTTAAAAAAAAAAAAACAATTATTGCACTTGGCAGCATTAATTTCAAAATATTGGAAGATTATGGCCACGCCCATGATTGGAGATATACGGTACGATATACGGAACGTTTATCACATTGGCCACATTGGATAAATACGGCCACAGCCAAATATGTGGTTACCAAAACTATGCCCAATATCACACCCACCGAATATGCCATACAATCTACACATGAAACTTGCTTCTTTAAAGGATTCTACTGCCGTAAGCATACATTAGGATAATCCTTCAAATTTGGATATATGTATACATATATATATTTTCTGTTTCTGCTGCTTTTTTTGATTTTTTTTTTTTAGTACATGCACTCAGTGAATTCCGTTTTACTACAGTAAAGAGTGATACTTATGCCCATGAAAGGATCAAATATCAGTGCCCTCCATTATTGGGTAACTTTTGTAAACGAGAGCTGGAATATCAAAGACAGGCTGTTATCCATAATTTAACTCATATTTTTAACAAACATTAGCAAATTAAAAATGCCTTTCACTTAAATATACAATAAACGAATACTGAATTTCAATTGCAATTCTGAATATCAATTCAAGAAGCGCAACAAAACTTATATACCCTTTCCATGGACTTTAACTTCCTTTAGAGTTTATATTTAATAATGCTATTAAAGATAAAGACTTTCGATAAATATGTATGTATATACATTCACATTTAAATGGCGATTTAACGCAGCCTTTAAGCAATAATAATTCAAGCAATCTGCAAATGATCATTGACAATTGTTGCAAGCAATTTATCTATCTCAACTATTTCCATCTGTTTAATTATATATGTACTTACGTATATGTTTTAGGGATTGTAGTTTAAGAAAACTCTTTATTCATTTGTGTATACATACTATCAGTAATTGACAGCATTGGACATAATATATGATTGATGCGTACACGTTTTATAAAATATTATTGATTTTTCCAATGTCAATGAATTGACCGATTTTAATTATTTTCATATTCATTTATACATATACATATATGCCATATTCATTAATTATTCATATAAGTTTATGTATGTTTATATACATAGCTTTCTTTAAATCTTTCTTACATTTTCTGGATAATTAAAAATTGAGATACAACAAAATTGGCTAGCTAAATGTTTTGTCCAGTTAACATTAAACCATTCTACAAATTAAACGAATTAAAATTTCAAACTAGTAAAATAAAAATATATGTATATAAAAAAAAAACAGAAGAAACTATTCATATATATAATATATATATATATATATATATATATATATATATAATTAACTTTCTTTCAGTGTTAACCCTTGTGCTATTTCTTGTTTGCTTCTTTTTTTTTGTTAATTTTTTTTTTTTGATTGAGTTCAGTTCTAATTTTCGATATATTGCTATTTGTTTTGCATTTCTCGAGTCTTTTATATATTGTGTGAAATTTTGAATCGGAGATCATGTTCATTTCATCATTTGTAGAGATCCAATCTTTTGCGTTTAGTTGGACTATATGATGATCGTCCAGCTCGTGTAGTCGCACTTGTCGATGGGCCTTTGGGAGTGGAGGGCGTACTCTGCGATTCTCCTGAACTTATTTGTGTTGCGGAGTTGGAAGCAGTAGCTGCTCCAAACCAGCGGGTCAATTTCGTAGTTTGTTGCTGTTGTGTGGCTCTTATGGATTTGGGTGATTTGCGTACATTTGGTAGTGAGCTACGCTCCTCTGGTGTAGGTCCAGAGCTAATTAAATAATTGGTTATCTTATTTGGCTGCTGTGGGGAACGCTGCTGCTGCTGTTGAACTGGTGAGACATTTCCACCTGAATTGAGACGCAATCGACTGCCAAATTCTCGATTATTGGTAATCTCAAAGATATCCATATCCTCAACATCTTCTAGGAGGTTTCGACGTGGCAATGTTGGCATAACCTGGGTATTGGTTGGTTTCTCTACCTTACGATGCGGTTCAAACATTTGCTCCAAAATATCCAGACAAGAGCGATCACGTCTCTTTTTGCCAGTTGGCTTGGATTTGGCATTTTGTTGCTGCACTTGCTTAACCTCAGACCCAAAGATTTTGAAGCCCTCAAAGGGCTGTGGCTGGGTTAAGGTCATTTGCGACATATCTGAATAATTACTAAAGATATCCGGTGATTTAGTCCGTTGTCTTTGCTGTTCCGATATAAGTGGAAAAAAATTGGAGGAGGCACTTGATGGAGTTACTGACGTATTCTCTTGTCGTTTGCGTTTTAAAGCTCGTGTCCGGCGACTTTGTGTTGGCTGCGATTGCGAGCTATCATCATGTGAACTGGACAAAACAACAATATCCCGCTGCTTCGGACTTAAAATGGGGATTAGTTCCGAATCACTGAACAAATTAAAGGCTGATGGTAATAACAGACTACTGGGTGTGGCAGGTGATGGTGTGAAAGGCACACGAAAGCCAGGCATCTCTAAAACATCTAAATTCTCTGGCACCTTCTGGGCACATTGCAAATATTCGGATGATATGGAACTGGAGCTAAGTAATTGTGGTGTGGCCACATTATCTGCTGGCACAGGCATTTCCTTGGCCAGAGATTTGCGTTTTGACAAACGTCCGGGCTTCCGCTTGGGTGTCTCAGTGGTAACAACATTTGGTTTCATATATTTGCTATTCATGCGAGCGGATGCCGAACGTGTCAATCTTTGCATGGCACGAGTCTGAGGACGTGTGGGTGTCATCTCCTGTTTGATTTTTGGTTCACTCTTTGGGCTCGTTGTGTTTTGTGTCGCATCTGATTGGGGTGTAACAATTTCTTTGCTCTTAACCTTTCTGGTCACCATTCGGACACGAGGCTCTTTTACACTCTTAAAATCTATCTCGGATTCGCTTATTTCCACTGGCTTTGATGGCGTTAAATGTTTTTTAATTTTTTTTGTTTTCGATAATGGATTTTTTCGTAGTGTGACCATTTCACATTCATCACTGGATACATTGACCACAGGTTGTTGCCTGTCGTCATCTTCAGACTCGGACATTTCAAAAACTAAAGGTGACATGGCTAACACTTCATCACTATGATCCGATAATTTCTCTGGCTCCTGAGCCAATTCTTTTTCTCGTTTCAAACTCATTAGACATTCCATAATATCATCACTTCCAGCTGTGGAACGCACATCTGTCGATGAGATGGTCGGCACAGTGGAACCACTTAGTGTACTCTCACTATTATTGGATGCAAGCCAGAGATTAAGATTATTTTTATACTGCTCAGCGGTGACCAGGGGCAGATATTGATCAAATTGATGGCGATAACGACGAAGTCGATAATCTCTAAAACAAAGTATCATTCAAATGAATAAATATATAGAAATTCGATTTTTTTGGGTAATTTATGTATACCTAATATATTCGCCTAGAAAACCACGCTGCTTATAGTATTCCTCGAGATCAACGTGCTTTTGGAACACCTCCTTGGCATCGGGCAAATGAAATTTGCGTTCAAAATTACGATAAGTTTTATATTGATGCTCCAGGCATCCGCCCAGGCGTAGAATATTATACAAAAGTTTTGTTTCCGACTAAAAATGGAATAGTTATTAATTAAAATCAATTTATCATATAAATGTCCATCTTTTAACATACTGTTATATCCACGCTAGAGATAACCAGATTGACCTTTCTTTCGTAGTGCTTAATGAGCATAGAAGTACAGAAATTATTATTTAAAGTATGTCCACGATTATCCACAATGACTAGATCAAAATTTAGTCTACTTAGATCACCAATGCTTCGTAATATACCCCATTTGGCTAGATAAACGCTATGCGGTGATTCTGTGGAGTCTGTAATAAAATAATAAAAATGAAATTTATAATATATTTTTTAATTGGAACTATGTATATAATGTTTGACCGCATGCCATCTCATTTATTCATATGTCGAGAAATTTCAATACTTTGATTAAATTTTGGTTAGTTTTATTACCTTTGACATCCTGTATTACATAGACAGGTAATTCCGTAAGGATTCCAAAATGAAATTGCCAACCAGCTAGCAATCGATCATCATTTTGCATCACAATTAATGTCTTTTTCTTGGCCGGCTCAAGGGCACTTAATAATGCCGCGACAGCTGCACTTTTTCCCAAACCGCTCTCATCGTTGTATATACAAAATTGATGTTTGGACAGCCGTTCGTAGATAAATCGTATCGCATCCAGTTGAAAAGTCTTCAGATATTGCGTTGTCTGACTGCTGACGAGGACATTGGCGGCAAGTCGCAATTCTGGTGTCTGCTCGGAGACAAAGTGATACATCACCGACCGATTCGTTTGTGTTGATATTATTCAATTTGTGTCGGCAGGTTGGTTATGAATGAAATTCTTTAAATGTTAACTTCTTTTATATATAAATATGGTGCAGGGCCAAATAGATTGCCACAAGTATGTACAGTAGCTTGAGGTATGAGAATATCACGAACATTAAAAAGGAACCAATTATTAAACGTTTTCTTGGCAATTCTTGACCGATTCCATCTTCGTTGTTCTCTTGATTGAGCAAATCCTCAAAATTGTTGCTGTAGACGATATGCATGAGGTGGTAGTGGTTGGTTAATGGTGCAGGTTTGAGGTACGGGGGCTGGGTTAGCTGTTACTCTCTCCTTTTCTTTCTTCGTTAACTTCTTATATTTTCATTCCGATATTCTCGGTTCCCCGTGGCAATCAGTCCCGCTCATTTCTAGAGATGTGTAAAAAACTCTTCTTTTGTTTCACAATAATGACAAGTGCTGTAAAATTTAACATTTTCAGTTTTTAGTGTTGATTAATGCAATCTTTGCAAGCTAGTTAGTGTAAAAACATTACTAAGGAGCATCACTATTGACCGGCAAAAATAGAAAAGAAAATTTTGTTTGAATATAATAATAATAAATAGTTTAACTATGTCCGCAACTGATAAGGAAAAGAAGAGCAGAAAAAGGAAAGCCAGCAATGAAGAAATCTCCACGGATTCCAAACGCACCAAAATAAGAACTGTTGTGACACCTTGGCGAGACACGTGCGTTTGATTAAACAAAATACTCACATTCCCATATCCCGCTCATTTGTTAATAGTTTTCTTACAGATCTGAGTTTACACAGGTCTATAATTGGCTATTTAAGAAACCGTTAAGTGAGGAACACCATCGCCAGGCTTTGAGCCGAATACGTATCTGGGAATACCGACGTGCTAGTCTCTGTCCAGCGGCAGTCTTGGCAACTTCTGTGCTCATTGAAGCTCAACTGGAAGATAGAGAGGACAATAACCAAATTCAGAGCATATTTGCCAACGCATTTACACGATTCTACAATTTCATGTCCTCCATTATGCAGGGCCATAACCTGACCAGCATGTACGATACAGCCAAGAAATTGGGCTTAGAATCCTTCATTGTTGATCTTAGACATTTGTGTGCCCATGGCCAAGCGCTACCACCAGTTGACGTATTACGGGATACCATAGCCCATTGTGTGAATTGGCTGCGTAGTTACTATTGGTTACCGCACAAACGATGCATGTCCAATTTAACTGCAGAAAAATTACCCAGTAAAGATGTACGAAAATTCACAAAAGAAATGGGAAAACTTGTTGAATTACATGATCTTGCCCTGGAATGTTATCTTCTTAAAGCACATAAACTGAAAGCTATCAGCAAATTGAAAACAAGTGGAGAATTCAATAAATTAAGAATCTATGCATCCGAGAAGAAAGTGAAATTAACTATGGAAATACTCTCCGCTTTGGTCACTGATATCGGTGTAATGCTCAAAAAGGAATCTACCTCAAAGAAGGATTTCTTCCAGATATATCTGCGCAATTTATTGGATACGAAAGTTTTTCTAACCGCGGGCTTAAAATTTAAAAACAATGAAGAACTTGTTATAGAAGCCACTCAAAATATTTTTAAACTATTAGCCACTCAAGGATATATTGATAATCTATTCGTGGCTCTTATTGATTTGGTTGAGAATAAAAACCAAGCTGAGGAGAAACGTTTGGGTGCCAGCTATTGGGCTATGAAACTGATTAATAGCTTCAAAATGCTTAATGGTATGAAGAAAATGTACAAAGAGGAATTGGATTTGGTAATTAGATGAATTTTTAACCATATGGAAAAGCTTATTATTAATATTCCACTTTTGTTTAGAATGATAAATTCAAGGTCACAGACTTTTCCTCTCTCAACAAGTCGAAGGTATCAAAAACAATGAGAACTCTTTTAATCCATTCTGGCATGGATCTATCGCTGACTTTGATATTTGGCGACACTGCAAAGAAGCCACGCTCTTGGGTATTTGAACGTCAATTTGTTCTCGAACGTGTTAGTCCAGTTAGTGAATATTCAGTGGAGATTTTGAAAGGGTAAACCTTTGGCTTTTCCAAAAGCATTCGTCTTTTTAATAGGTTTCCCTATTGTTTTAGATTGTTAAATCTAGTAGAACCACCTTTCAGTTCTGAACAGTTGAGAGACTTAACTAGTCTTTGTAATATACATTTTCGTCTGCTTCCGGAGGAAGATTACGAGCCAAAGGAAAGGAGAGACAAGCAATGTGATTATAGTCTCAAAGATTTGGAAGATCTTGTATCTGGCTATGATAGCTACGTTCCTCCCGAAGGCTTAACATTTGGTCTATTTACCCTAGATACTGGTGAGTTGTCAAACACAATATTGAAATTGGAAATCATTTCATTAGGTAATGTTTTTCTTTTTCAGACAAAAACTGGTCGAAATGTGCTTTAGGAGTTTTGCCCGATTCCAAAAAGTTAACTTTGTCCTAGATATATATATAGTTTAAAGAATGTCTAAATATATAAAAAAAATTTCTTCCTTTATTGAAGTTTAGTCTTTATGTGTCTACTTTTTTTTGGAAACATATTAAGTTAATCAAATCGGTTTTGATATACATATTTGAAAATGGTGCACTCAGCTGTGTCTCCATTTGTCGTTGTGAATGACAAATAGTGTTGTGTAATTTAAAAAAAAGCTGAAAATGTCTAAATGAACAACACTAATGTAAGCGCTTATTAACTGACGTCAACAAAAACTGTGCGGGGCTTTGCTTTAATTATTTCATATAAATAGAAATACAAATATGTTTACTCTGTGGACGTTAATTGAGGCTTCCCTGCTGTGTCTAAATGCTGTATGCATATTGCACGAGGAACGCTTTCTGGCCAAGTGTAAGTTACCTTTTGATTTACCCCGGACTTTGGGCCAGCAATCCCTAATCCGTATCTCGTTGACTTTTCTAGTTGGTTGGGGCCGGCATGCAGGTCAACAGAGTTTTGGTGCTCCAACAGCCAAGGATCAAGTGTTAAATCTCATCCGATCCATTCGTACAGTGGCAAAGAGTAGGCAAATCAAGAAACGAAATAAAATGCAACAACTAATGGATTTAAAATTTTTTCCTTTACAGTTCCCTTGATCTTCCTTAATATAATTGCAATAATCTTTAAACTATTACTTGGTTAGATTTATACATCTATACATACATATCTATTGTAATAAAATGTTCTTTATATAAATAAGTTTGTTTTTCCCCATTTCATTTCATTCATTACGATTGCGTTGCCGTTGTGGATTTTCGCTGCAGTACACACTTCACACGATTCTCTAGAGCTATGCTATAGGCATCTAGTTTATAGGCAGCTGCTTCCAATTTGTCCACCGTATCCGAAATCTCATCAATTTGCTGCATAAGAGGAGCCAACTGCTGGAACTTAATACTCAGCTCATTAGTTGACCCATTCAAATTCTCCGCAATTTGACGCATATCCTTGTACTTTTCTATGGTTGCTTTGTTCATCTCCTCCAGCAGCTTATAATCCTCAATAGGTGCATTCAACTCATGAGTGATATATTCTTCAGTTTTGCGAAACATTTTTGTGGCCAGCCGTGATAGATTGGGATCGTGGGCATGGGCCAGTGCCTCAAAACTGGATGTACTTGTCGATAAAGTTGGTCCACGTATCGGCGAATCCAGTAAAGGATCTTGGGTATCCTCGGCAGCAGCTGCGGTGCTGGTTGTCGGCTTTTCCGCATCCATTTTGCGGTTATCAGATAAAAAATTTTTAGCAAAGTTCCAACAACAAAGTTAAATACAAAATGGTAATCAGCTGTTTAAACGTTTCGCTGCGATTGACAATGTTTGATTCTGTCCGTACCGTGGTTATAGGTCAAGATATAAATATTTACTACTGATACTCCAAATGTTGTGTTGGAAAAAACTTAACCTATGTTATGCGAGGTGTGGGGGAAGTGAAAATGGTTGGACCTCCTTTAATTTATTATGTACTATTTTATTAAAGTGGTATATGTGTATGATATGATTTTAATACAAATTTTTCACCTATTTTCTTCCAGTGTTCACGGGATGCGGCGACTTGTGAATGGCAAAACCACGAAGAGCTTTTAAAGTTTAAATTTTTGTTTGATTTAGTTTATACATTTCGTTGTTATTGGCATTATGTAGTGCCGTTTAAATTGATAACGATTGAAACTGCCATTGCAATATTTAACCTTCATCAGGCCAGATGTCGCAAGCTCAAGTGGAAAACAAATTAAAGCATCTTTTCGATGGCAGCGCCTGGAATGTTTACGATTCAAATGTCTTAAATCTGGGAGTAGGAGCACCTGGCACTGATCTTCTCGAGCCATGTTGTGACATATTCCAACAGGCCACACAACATTGTCTGGTAAAGGATCTAAAATTGTTGTAACAGAATATCAATTCATATATTTTTATTGCCATTTTCTTAAAGGAGCGCGAAAAAACAACGAATCAGTCGCTAATCTTTCAATATGGGCCCAAAAGTGGTAATTATGAAGTACGCCGTGAGATAGCGAATTATTTTAGTTCCCAGTATGACACACCCATGAAGAGGTTAGTGCATATTCTGGTTCCACGATTTGACTTTATCATTACTAAATAAATTACTTTATATCTTTCTAGTGAGGATTTAATTATCACCTCGGGTGCTACACAAGGTCTACATTTTGTGCTCACCACACTAAGTGACTTCAAGGGTTATATATTTGTTGATGAATTTACTTATATGATTGCTCTAGATAGCATGAAGCATTTTACTAGCTTGACTTTAGTCCCAATTAAACTAAATGACGATGGCGTAGATTTGCAAGATCTTGAGGACCAAGTGGCAAAATTTAAATTTAAATCAGATTGTAAAGAATTCTGGGGCCTATACTATACCATACCTACATATCATAATCCAACGGGCATTTTATTTTCACCAGGTAAGGTGAAGATAGAATTGTGGAATATGCCAGGAGATTAAGATTGATTTTTTTTTTTAATTTTTAGCTGTTTGCCGTGGCATTGTTAAGCTGGCCCGCAAATATGACTTACTAGTTCTATGTGATGATGTCTACAACATATTGCACTATGGTGCAAAACCACAACATACACGTCTAAGTTCCTATGATTATCCCAAGGATGCCAATTATAAGGGTAATATCATTTCTAATGGCAGCTTTTCAAAGATACTTGGTCCTGGTGTACGTTTGGGCTGGCTAGAGGTTCCACCACGCGTAAAACCTATTCTTGAACAGAGTGGTATAATTGGCAGTGGTGGCTGTTTGAATAATTACACATCTGGCATAGTTGGCAGCTTGTTTGAATTAAATCTGGGCCAAAAGCATATAAATCGTCTATATGAGGCCTACATGGAACGCATGTTGGCCACCATTGAAATACTTAAAGCCGAACTACCCAAGGATTGTAAAATGTTGCCACCCAGCGGTGGATATTTCATTTGGATACGTTTGCCAGAAACTTTAGATGCCGGAGAATTTCTTAAATATAGTTTAGAGCATGAGAAAATTGCTTTCATAGCTGGTGATAGATTTGCATTAGAAAAGGATAAAGGTAAGCAATTCTTTCGCCTATCAATTGCCTTTCATCCCAAGGAAAAGCTTCAAGATGGAGCCAGACGTTTATGTCGGGCCTTGAACGACTATAGAAAAAATGTTGAAGTTTAACTTGGTATATTTAAATTATATGGCAATATAATAATCATTTATTTCGCTTATTTGTTTCATTTGCTTTATATTATTATAATTTAAGGCAACTTAGATGCTAAAGCTACTTAATAATTATGATTATGATTAGATGCTATATGTATACAGTTGTATATTAATCGTTATAAAGTTTGTGTTTTGTATATTTTGTTTCGATTTTGTTTTTTTTTTTTTTTTGTTTTTCGTTTTTTCTTTTCTTGGGCACAATATTCTCAAAATATCACAAATCTGATCAATTTCATTTTAAAAATATTTTTTTTTTTTTGTTTTTGTATACAGGTTTACACAACAATTAACTGTACAAAATCTTAATAACATTCGATATATATGTAGGATTTTGGTTTTTTTTTATTGTAACCTCGCTATATAGCATATAGTTGGTATAGGAATGATAGTAAATTGAATTTGAAAGAGATAGAAAGAGAAAGTGAGAGGAAGAATTAATAGAATAGCAAATGATTCGAATTTTGAACTTTAAGGATTAAGATACTCCTTTTTTTCGCCCGTATTTATGAATTATATATATAAATATATATATATATGTATATGTATAAAATATATTATATATATATATAATGGGTCTGTGAATGTCTACCGATTTACATAGTGTCTCTGTTCATAATGTTCATAATACTTTCATTTGTATTGGAATGCCACTTGGCAAATTCAAAGAAAATTTTCAACAAACAAACATTATTAAAATAATAACAAAAATAATTACTCGGAGAATGTGAGAACAATCTCTTTGAGTGAGGTATAAGTGCCTATAACTAGGCCCAATAATCCAACAATAATTAACACAAAATTACCTATAGACAATGAAAGAAGATATAAATTATTTAATGATAATAGATATAAAAACTACAATTTACTTACTTAATAAAAGCCAAATCTTGCCCAAACCCTTGGTATGATACCAATGGGTGCAGATTTGTATAAGAGCTGGAAAAGCCAAGCCCAAGGCTGATAGGCAAAGGGCCCCAAACAATGAGATGAACAGCTCCAAGTTGGGTATGGCCACAGCTAGCAAGACTAGATTAACAAAAAAATATGTTAGCTATGCCTGAAATTTGTGTATCTCATTATAGAGGATTACTTACAAGTGGCTAGAACCAAAAGAGTTCTCACTGCATATTCCCAAAAGAGTTTATTACGTTGAGGTCCAAGTTTATCAGCCACATAATCATTCCAAGTGATATCAATGGCCACATAACAGGCCAGACCATGGGTTATATAAATGGCAAAGGCTAACATTCCCTTAACACATTGAGACAGGCTGTAAGTTTATATAATAAAAAAAAAAATATATATATATATATAAATTATAAGAAAATTCATTCATTTATTCAATCATTCATTCATTCATTATCATATTCACTCACATCTCATGTTCCGGCAGGTTCAGCGTTATGGATCCCAGTACAGTGGTGCCATAGTTAAGATAACCAAATAGACCCATGCCCACATACAAGAAGACAATCAATACCATCGATACATTGAGAACTCCACAACTACCGCCAAATTTCTTTGGTGTCTTCATTTCATTCTCCAATGGCAATATGACGCCAATTGCCTCCAATGCGAATAGAACTGTGCCAAAGAATAGTGGAAAATTCTCAGCCTTGCCAAAAGCATCTTTGCCCTCCATTGAAATGGGTTCACGGAATATATAATAGCAAATGATGCCAAAGGATACCATTGTAATGGCATTGGCCAGAGTCGAGAATGGTGCCAAATATTTCAAATTTCGCACCCAATTAATCAAAATAAGTGGCACCAAAATGATAATCATGCAAAGTCGTACATCAACATTCGTTTCCCAAACGGCATCCACAATTGATTTAATATTGGATGCCACAAATACCACATAGACACAACAAGTGCCCAGTTGATAAATCAATAGGAAAGTATTAACAATAGTTCCTATATACGGTGAACAGGATCTAAAGAATGATGGTCCCTCATTAAGGGCAGCTTCAGCCACAGCTGGATAGTTCATTGCAGGCATCTAAAGGATATATAAAAATTATATATAAATACATATAATGAACGATTTCATAAATGAAATGAATTCAATTACCTTCTTTCTGCGGCATAATTCGAATTCCGCTTTAACCAATTGATGTATACAATATGTACAAATGAAACCGATCACTATAGTACCAATTGAACCAGTCATATAACCAGAATTCTTAAAGGCATTGGGCATAGCAAGTATTCCAGTGCCCAGTGATCCTTTCAACAGATGAAATAACGTTTCCGTATTTCTATTTAAATAAAAAATTGCATATTTTTTTATTGGTGAGTAAAGAATATTTATTATTTATTTAGTAGAATATAAGATCTGATTTGAAATATTAATTTTTGTTTAAAAAACATAAAATATATTAGTAGTAAACTTGGCTAGCTGTTTATGAAATATGATTTAAATATCTTAATTGCAAGATAACAAATCGCTTTTCGATAAATCTTTATCTTGTTATTCTATTAATTCTATTTAATCTTTGTATATTAATTTGTTTATCATTAGTTCATTTTGTAGATAGTAGTTCCCTTCATTATAAAAAAAGGTCTTGAGATGAATGTTCATATATATATATATATATATATATATATCTAAGCTGATTTCACACAGCCATGATCCTTTTATGCAAAGTAGCCCTATCAGACTAAAGCTTGTCCTAGAATAGATCAATATTTAAATGATTTTCAAAGTGTTGACATAACAAAAATATATCTTCTCGAAACGTTACAAAATGCTTAATAAAATATCTTAATTCTTTTAATATTAAAACCTTTTAGTATAGCTTTCAATAGTTAAACTTTAAGCCAAGATTCGTAGTAATGTAAAAAAGAAAATCTTGTGGAGTATTTCTTAATAGTTTAAATGATAATATAAAGCACCATTTTAAAGGAAAAGTAAAACATAATATTAGAAAAGTTATATCAAAAGTTCATGGATATCTATCTAAACGTAGTTTATGTAAATATCATTAAAGATTTGGTTAATTGATAGAATTATTGTCCAATTGATTATTTAAAACCAGTTGTAAAATATTAAATTATTGCTAGACACTCAACATTAGTACGAATATATGTTAATGTAGAACTCTCAACTTATACCCGATGTTAGGTAAAGATTTTAATACTTTCTAGTCTCAAAATATACATTGGCAGTAAGACAAGTTTAGTTGGGTTATCTAAAACATTTCTAAAACTTACTAAGAGCTTGATTAATGTTCATCTTAATACTTATGTGGCATAGTTAGTTGAAACATATCTATCTAAGTATATAACTTAACTGTTATTTTAACTTACGTGGTGGGATGTTCAACTTGACGATGCTCATAGGGATTATAATCGGGATCTTTGGCCACAATGGCTGCCGCCTTATTGTTATTATTTGTACCCTTTTCGGCCAATTCTAATGATGGATATGCATTATGTTTCCCAGCTACTGACGGCTGTTTAATATTATCCACATGATCACCAATAAAGGCCGCATTACTATGTCCGTTTTTACTCATGGTGTCTGCAATTAAAATGAAAATTTTAAATCTTAGTTAGGGATAGATAATTATAAATAAATAAATAAAAAAAAAAAATGTTGAAAAATATTTGAAAGAATTTCTAATTCTTTAAGTACCTAAAGCTCAAGTGCGTGCAATGCACTGCACTGCGATCGGTCTTTTGCTTAAAAATAGTTTATATATTTCTAAATTAAAAACAGACCGCAACTGAATGTCAAGTTCAATGCAAAGCAGCAGCAATATGTTGCCTGCCCCACTAACACACACAAATGCACACATAGACACACAGACACACCCACTAACACATATATACATATGTAGAAAAAATACTGATAAAATCGGCGTGTTTCTACCTAGAAATACGTTTTCAACATGTCGTGCAAAGAGATTCTCGTAATTGTCGCCAATTTTACTGTCACACACTTGTCACTAACTTTGGACTCTATTCGGATTTATCATATATGTACATATTCCCCCTTTCTTTCTATATGCATGTATATATAATTTTTATCTGCTGACAAACATCAGGCAGCAACAACAATTGTCTATATCTTAATTAGAAAATATGTACATATGACATGTAGGAAGATTTGTTTTTTTATTATACTACATAGTTAAGATGATCTTACAACAAAAAAAAATAAAACAAAAATAGAAACTAAAAAAAAAAAGAAGGAAAAATAACAAAATGGAAATTTTGGACATTGACATTTAAAAAATTTTTTTTTCCGGTTCTGCAATTAGATTTAATTGCTTCTCAGTTAACATTTTGACATCTTGTAAGAGAATTGTAAGAAATGCATATTGAATTATGATTCATAGATAGATGGATATATAATATGATAATTACATACACACATACATACATATGTATCTATGGATTAGTAATACTCTCTGGCACCCACAAATTAAGTTTGGAACTTGACTTTATTTTCATATGCATGCATAATCTCAAGTACATCAAGTTTTTCTATATACTACCTCTTTATTCTTCTGTATTATAACTTTTAAAATATGCGGAAGTCATTAAATAAATATCTAAGTGACTTTTGGGGAATTGTGAGAACGGTTTAGTGCAAATATGAATGATTTACTGAACTAACTAAGTTTTTACTACTATGCAAAATGAATTATTAATGATGGTAATGATGATGATGATGCATTCTATAACAATTCAAAAGAAAATGTAATTAAAAGTTTTCCCATTGAACGAACGATTTACAGCACTTTGAAGTGCAAAGTTATTATATATGTAGTTATTCTATATAAACACATACATACATACATATATAAATACATAAAAAAAAATTTTTCTCATCAAGGATTATATTTATAACTTACTTAATTTATTCAGACCTAATCTAAATATTGATTAGACATAGACATATTTTATTTAGAAAACATTAAAATTATCTTTTAAAAATTAGTTGGTGTGTAATTTATAATAAGAAAAATATATAGATAACAAGTCATTGATAGTAGATAGTTTACTAAAATAAAACCCAAATGCTTCTTTTAGTATATAACTATCATGGAATTAGCAGATATATGTGAAGATCTTTAGCTTTAAGTTAAGGATCTTTAAGAGTTTGAGAAAAGGTTTTCTATAATGCTTAAGAATGCCTTTACTGGAACTCCTAAAGATCGTCAATATAAAGCTATAGATCTAATGATTTTAAATACATATTGTTTTACTATATATATACTTTTTCATTCATCATTATATTTAAAAGTTTCCTATACATACATAGATATGTCTAGTCAAATGTGTCTACCAATTTAGATAAATTCCTTGAAATTGCTTTCTAAAATTAAAGATCCCAGTTTAAAACTTCCGTATCATATGACTAAAAATAGTTTGCTAAATCATTATAAAAAAAAAAAAAAAAAAAAAAATATAAACGTCAGTAAACTCACTTTTTTTGCCTTTTTCTTTTTTGCTTTCTTGTATGTCTTCTTTTTTTCTCTTATTTATTTTTTTTCTATATTATTTTACGCAAAATCTGTAGAAATGTTGTTGATAATTTATTCTACTATAATTTATGCAGACAGTAAAACATGATAGTTAGTTTGTTTTACTAATGAAGAGTGCAGCCAGTTTAAACTGGATTATCGACGCATTTATTAGCTAGCTCTTTGCTAACCAAGAAGATAACCAAAGACCAACAAATCAACTAGATTTTGACACTTTTTGCGCATGATTTAATGTAAATTTGTCGAATTTTTAAAACTAACCCTGAACCAAACGATAGAGCAGACAAATATCTCTATATAAGTATATATATATATATACATACATACATACATATACATATCTATATGTATCTATCTATATCTTCACGTGAACAGAGTAATGGCACGCGACTGTTTTGTATTTGTATCGATTCATATGAAAATACATACATACATAGTTGTATTATTTATTGTCTGGGACATTGGCAAGTTCAATGAGCCAGGTCTAAAGCGGATGGCCTTAAACAAAATACAACAAAAATACACGCACACACACACACAAAATATTTCGAAAATTCAATTGTCAAACTTCATATCTTTTTTCATCTAATGAAAAGTTGTTGGCCTTGCTCTGCATTGAATATTATTGATTTAATTGGTTCTTGATGGAAAATTTTTTCATAATTTTATTTAAGTTCAGTCAACTTACCTACCGTTACACATACTTAAAAACAAAAAGAACTAAAAAGAAATATTAATCAAAATTCATCAAAATTGGCCAACATTTGCACCAAAAAGTTGTCATGGTTCAGTGGATTTGTTTGCAATTTTCTGTTGCTATTTCTCTTATTTTTTTTTTTATTTTTTTTTATTTGGTTTCTTTTATAATCAAATTATATTGCCAAAAGTTAAATTTATCGGCATATGTTTAATTAACCAGATAGTCGAAATCTTCATACGCTTAGAAAAGACATTTGACATAAAATGTTTCATAACTTTCAACTGATCATCTATAGTATGATCGATTCTATATGATAAAGAAAGTTAACTGATTTGAAAGAAAACATTTTGAACTTTATAAAACTAAAAATGATTTTTAAAGTTATTAATTTTAATGAATAAATTATGAAAACTAATATACATTTATTGTTAGGGTATTAATGAAAGGTTCATATGGATATTGTTTGGCATCTTAACGTTGTTGTGGGATGATGCGGACTTCAGGTAGACCCCAAGATATCTCTGAGGTGTGGCCAAATGTCAGGGGGCAAGTTAGAGGCTAAACTCAAGTTAGTTGGATGGTAACTTAAGTCATTTGAAATGCTATCGCATTACTACTACAACTACTGTGATTATGGCATGAGATGTAAAATTTTCCATCTACTTTTATACATATATGCATACATGCATACATACACACATATGTACATACATACGAGTATAACAATATTTCTATATACATATACATTTATATTTACATATGTATTTCTATTTTCATTTGCGTCTTAAAATGTCAAAAAATGCAGAGAACATTGTTTGAACAATCCGGCGTATGAGTGATAGACTGACAAACTGACAGACAGACAGATAGACGGACAGACAGACACGGCTCTAATACAAGTAACATACTATATATATATATATATGATATACTGTTTGTATATCATAAATAATGTTGATAAATCTAAACATATTCAAGTTTTCTTAAGTTGATCAATTTTTAAACAAGATTAGCTTAAAAAGAGTCAAAGGAATGTCAAAATTCTTAAATTTAAATTCTTATCTTTTTTTTTCTTGAGACTTAATTTGAATTCTTAATTCAGTATCAAGTATCATACTACAAATTAAATTAATTGATCAAGATCATAAAAGTTTATATAATTTCAACTCATAATTTGGTTTATGTAACTGAAAATGGGTAAAAAATCGTTAGACAATGTTCGACTAAATCATTAATAAAAATTAAATGAATTAAATTTCCAATATTTTCTTGTTCAGCAAAGATCCTATTAAGTTTTCTATATATACATATGTATATATACATATTATTATCTATAATGTGAAAAAATAAATTACATACTTTAAGAAAAATCAGTTAGGACACCTTTATAAATTTATCAATTTAAGTGCGAATGACTTTTGTCTTAAGAAATTTAATGGGTATATAATTACTCATATCATATATGTATATTCTAAAATTAAAACAAAATTGTACTTTATATTGTTTTATTTCGAAACATTCATTCAACACATAAAAGTCAAATTGAAATGAGGCATATAATGAATTGAAATTAACATTGTATAAGAATTAACATCTTCTCAGAAATATATTTAAGAAACTGTCTTAAAATAATCTTTACTTAGTTAGTAAGACTGTCTAACCAATTATTCTTTTTTTAACCTACAAGGCAAACACAAGCTAGACATTTATTTAACTAGTCCTTAGTTATGTTTCATTATCTTCTATTATATCAAATGGAAATTCTTTTATATTTTGTTCTGTGATTTGAAGAGGATTCTCTAATTTCATTACCAAAGGTTATAATTAAGACCTTGACCTGTTTAATTGGCATTTTCTCAATTCATACTATGAATATGAATACATAGTAAGTATGTACATACATACATACATATCTCACTCATCATTTAATGAACTTGAGTCAATTTGAGTTAAACTCAACTTATCTAATGTCATATCTTAGAGATCTGTAGTGACTTTTACTAAAACAGTACTACAGTCTTAATTGATGATCATATTTTATTTTGCAATGAGTTTTAGTTTTTAATGTTTTCTATATGTATATATTGTTATATATACATATATATGTGTGTGTGTGTGTGTGTGTTGTTTGTGTGTGTGTGCGAATATGTTTGTTCTGTCTGTGTCTATTTTTGTGTGCATTTTGATCAATAATTTGCGTCAACAAATTTTTGTCGTTTTCGAGTAGGTAGCTAATTTTAAATGCAATTAATTTGAATTGAAATAAAGAGACCTTTTTTTCTAATTTTTTTTTTTGTGTTTTTATTCATTTAACTCATTATATAGTTTAATTAGAACAACAAAAAAAAAACCAAAGAGAATCTCTCGAAACAACAACAATAAAATAAAGTATTTCCGCTTTATTTAACTAATGACTCGTACTTACCGGCTGGCACATATACTATATATCGTACTGTGAATATGTATATATATATTGATATAGTATATATTTATGTATGTCTGTGTGTGTGTTTGTGTGTTAATATCACAGTTGCAAATCTTTTACATACAATGTCTCTTGTAAATCGGTTATTATTTAGTATTATAATGCTAATTATTCACTTGGCAAGATTTTTCGCAAGGCCACTTCGTTTCTTACTTTCTTTTAACAGTGTTTATATTTATTTATTTATGGTCGATTAAAAGAAGCAACAACAACAAAACCAAACCGTACCAAAAAATAACAAAAAAAAAAAAATTAAGCACTCTCACTATAGGTAGATGATAGTTTGTCTTATTATATGTATATCATACATATATTATATATAGTATATATATTTTTTGGGTTTCGATCTGCGATGTGATCGTGTTGGCCGCCCGTTAACGACTAAATCAGACCCAACGTGGGTCACCAGTTTTTAAGCATCGCGCGAAACATTGCACGACCATGCGAACTCAGGCTATGTGAGACAGAGAAAGACTCAGAGAGAAAGAGAGGGAGTGGGAGAATAAGCAAGCGACAGAGATGGGTTAAGCGGAACGGCAGCGGAGGGCAGACAGATTTTTAACTAACGCAGATTTTAATGTACAAAAGTATGTGAGTGTGTGTGAGTGAGTGCGGGGGAGTGAGAAAGAGAAAAGAAAATCTAAAAATCAGGGTAATTTACACATATTTATACTTTGGTTTCATTCATTGGTTTAAACGATCTATATATATATATATATATAATATACATACATATATCTATATAAAAGTTAATGGCTTGCTTGAGAAAGAATGCTACACTCGGAGGTCACCAGCCTTTACCTTTTCCTTTTTTCATTTCTTCCTTTAGTTCCTTTCATTAACGATTCAATAATATTATTAATATCATTAAAATATATTAAAGTTCTCTTAATAATTATTGTAATCCGGTTTAACCGTATCATTCTATTAACTACTTTTCAAATAATCAATTCGTTATCACATTACATATGATATTTACATATGATATATATATATATATATTACATGTATAAATAATTAAGTGGTTAACAATCTCTTCTTAAAGGTCTTTTAACATTTGAATAACATTTTATCTATGTGTCTTATTTATAGATCATTTATTGTTATAATAGTTTCTATTATAATTAAATGATGTTATTAAGTTAAATATTATATTTAAATTAAAAGGAATTCTTGTTCATTAAAATAACAATAATATTGGAATTTGCTTACCAAAAAGGAATTTTATGAATTTGATATTATGTAAATAATATTAAAATTTGCAAGACTATAAAACCATAAGCTATGTATGTATGTATATATACTACTTATTTATTTATATAGATAATAATATAAGATATTTAGCACATTATCTATATATGATTTCGAGATCAGTAAACATATTATTACAAATACGATTCAGAAATAGAATAAACGTCTTCACTTATATCTCAATTGAAAGATAAAACTTATCAATTTTGCCACATATGTACATACATATATACCTTGAAGAGTTTCATTTATTTATGTTTCGATAAGATTTCTGCATTCCCCTTCTCATTGCCAGTTGGTCAATAACTTGACAAATAAGGGCCTAAACCACTTTAAGCCCTGTCCCTGTCAATTCCTTTTTGCTCTCTCTTAAGCCATTTCTCCTCTGCTTGCTTTTCTTATTTTTTACCTCTCTTTGGATGATTTCTTTTCAGTGCCGTTCGTTTGCCAAAAATAAGTACATACATACATACATATATAAGTAGATATACATATATACTTACATATATAGTTTTTTTTTGAGCCCAGTAAAAGAACCAGTAAGCAAAACAAAACAAAAAAGAAGAAAATTACTGCTTAAATTTTGTCGTTGCATTGCCAATTAACATTGTTTTTGTTTTTGTTTTTTTTTTTTTTTTTTGGTAGTTGCAGTTAATAAACTTTCTCAGGCAACAACAATACCAACAATAGCAACCGGTTGTCATGTTATTTATTGTTGTTGTTGTTGTTGTTGTTGTTGTTGTTGTTTGTTGTTATTATTGGCAGAGAATTTACTTGAAATTTCATTCGAAGGCAAGGCCTTCCTGGCATACATTGCGCATACGCAGAGTGTTACAATTAATCAAGTCTATGGTAAAGCAAAAAACCGGTCAAGCGGCGTCTAGACTTGGCTCTCTGACGTAGTCTTTAAAGTCTTATAAGTTATAGTTGGTATACATATATGTGTGTTAATCTAACTGTGTGTGTGTGTGTGCGTGAATATGTTTATGTGTGTGACGTCAGAAGCTCTTTTTTTTCTTTGGGGGGGGCATGTGTGAATCACGTGAAACCGAAGTAAGCAAAGTAGGTGTTAGATATATGATCAATGGAATTGGGGATCGTTTAAATCAATCGATCAATTTCATCTTTCAATGACGTTTAAAGATTCCATCTGTTCTGCCAATTTGTCAATTTCTATATATGTACATATGTTAAATAAATGACTATATACACAATACATATAGATGAATTTTGCCACAATTAAAGGCCCACAAAAGAAGGTGCAAATTGATGTTAATTTTCACTAGTCATAAAATTTCATGATAAATTTTATATTATGATATTATTTAATATCACCTCGTATATAATAAAAAGAAACATTTGACGCACATTACAAACCAATTAAGATTAGTTGATTAATCTAAATAATTGTGTATTTAAGTCAACTAATTGATGACTTATTTTAACGCTAGTCCATACATAAAAATTTGTACAGATTTTATAGTTCGAGTGTTAATGTTTCCTGAATGTCATTTTTATATACATTATTAGTATTTTTTGTTTTTGTTAAATACTTGTTTATGAAAGCTTTTTCTAATAATAAAATAAAATAAAATATGACAACTTATGGTATCCTTTCATATAAATCTAAAGTTTTTAGCTAACTTCAAACTATAGTAAATAACAATTTGAATAATAAACTATTTCAAGTTCCCCAAAACTAAGACAATTTAACACTTTCTTACCTAAAGGAAAAATTGCATCTGGGACATTTTTGATAAACTATTTTTAAACGTTTGACTAACTTCTTACTAATGGTTTGACTAATACTATTGATTGTTAAGTACCTTATTGTTGCAATAGTCATGCTAGTTAATTACTACTACAACTTGTTTTAACTAGTCTTTTGATGCTTTTTACATTTTGTATAATGACCAAATATTGCAGAATAAAAAGCTAAAAGCAAAACTAAAAAAAAAAAAAAACCTTTTAGACCATAAACAACTTAATTGCGATCGGTACTAAGTATTTTGTATGAGTGAAACAATTTCTGCTAATAGGTATGACAAATTTCCGCACTCCATTGTTAAATCAAATATAAATTTCAACGGTCTATTATTATTATTATTATTATTATTAATTGCATGCCAAATTTAACTAATTTATTCTAAAATGAAATGTAAATCAAAAAAAAAAAAAAGTAAAAGGGAATTATTATTTTTTCCATGAACTTGTGCCAAATGTTCAATTTCGTTACAATGTAAACACGTGTATATGTTAGAGAAAGAGAGAAAGGAGGTAGTGAGGGAGAGAGACAAGGAGAAAGGTACATTATCATTATTCTGATATATATAATATGTACATACATACATACATATGTCCCTCACTGAGGTGCTCGAACTGTCCCCTTTTTGGCCTTCTCCCATCATAAGTAACAGCAACAACAACAACAACAACAGCAGCAGCAACAACACGTGAGAAGCCAAAAAAGTAAATTTAAATAAATAAAAAAAACTATATTTAAATAATAATCGCAGTTAGATTCTTTTTTTTTTTGTTTGTTGTTGGTTTTGTTGAAGAGTCCAAGTAAAATCTATAGCTAAATTGGAAAATTACTTTGTTATGTTGCACACACACACACACACTCACACTCACACACACACACACATAAACACACACAATTTGTGGGGAGTCTGTAAACTATTTTAGGTATTTCATATATTTAATAAAAAATTGCGCATTTGGGTGAGATATATGTATGTATGTATCTATGTATGTATATATGTTTGTGATAATATGAGTGCTAATTTATTTATTATTATATTATATTATTTAGTTGAAAGGAAATGAGAATTGAGAGCAACATAGTGTTCCAGTGTAATTCCATCATTTATTTATATCTCTTTATATCGTTCAATCTGCAATGATCACTATGAATCTAATCAAATCACTCCTTTAAAGGTAATAAATCTAAGCACAAATCTAATACAAAATCGTAGTAAATCGCAAAATATCGTAAAATCTTAAAAATCGTAAAAGTATATAAATTTCTTGAAAAGATAATTGACAATAGATCATGGGCAGATATATTAATAAGCGAATAGAGTTACATTAACTGTGTCTCGATTTTTGAAATCCGTCAGAGAATAAGGTGATATGAATCATTAATCTATTTGAATATTTTCATAGATTATATTTTTCCCCTATAAACGAATATTTAAAAGATTTTTCACTTTGTAATATTGTTAAGTTATTGTAATTATTATTTAAACTTTAGAGGGAGGGAGGGGGATCACAGTTACTAAGACTTTCAACAGATTCTTATTTGAATAATATACATTTATTAGTACTTAGTCATAGTTTAATAAATTGATTGAACTTTCGATTAATATAAATTAAATATTTAATGCATTTACACTTGTTAATTTATTTAGTCAAGTAACTTAGACCATTTTCTATGGAAAATCACAGTTTTTTTTTGTTTTTTTAAATGGCAACAAAAAAAATGAATGATAATATCACAATTTTCAGCCTTACACTGATTATTCCATTCGGAAAAGCCAATCATCATAAAGTAAATTGTATGAATGAGAATAAGGAAGAACATATCGTGTATATGAGCCAATTAAAAATATTAAATATAGTTCTAACTATTTGACGTTTCTTTAACTAAGTCATTATTATAGTATAATAAAGAGTTTGCCTTTAATATTAACCTATATTCAGTTTAAATATCAACAATATAGCCATGTTTAAAGGTAATTGAATACTTAAGAGTTTAATTGCTGTTATTGACCCAAATCATATGAATGTGGAATACCAATTACCTATTTAAATTTACCTTTTATCATTCAATGTTTATTGATAAGCAAATTAAATCATTGTCAAAGTCATTCATTTCGAATTGAACTGGAGCAGAATAAAGTTTGACATATGTATGTATATGGAATTGATTGATAACACCATGTCGTATACTTTATGTATCTTCCCCACCTAAGTAATAAAAATTTGACTTTGATGATTTTTTTTTTTAACCAAGCAATCGAAATTTATCACCATTTTGCAATAAATTTTACCATAAAACTATAATTACTGCAATGCAAAAAACCGAAGCCAAAACAGATCTTAAACTTAAGTCATAATCTATATGACGAGATAAGCAAAAATTTAAACAATTTAAAGAATTGTAACAATAAGAAAACAAATGTATGTACATACACATACATACATACATATATCCAAAGTGAGAAGTCAAAATTTTTATATTTTATATCAATTTAATTGAAATAATCCATCTTAAAGAGAACACCTCCTCTTAACTGACTGCGTCAGTTGTTATTATAAATGATTTGAAACGGATCTGAAAGTCAATAACCTGTTGAAAAGAAAGAAACACAAAAACCAAACAATCTCTGGAAACGGGTAAAGAGTGGAGGGCGGGTGATGGTAAAATTCCTATTTGTTGTAAAAAAATTTTATGAATGACTCTCAAGGATGAGGGTTTTTGGACATGTGCTTTGCATGCTTAATATATTAAATTAGTTAACAATTGCTTAGGTAATCCCCCAATCGGTCCATATAAAAACATATATGTATGTATATAGAAGTTAAAGTCATCAATTTTTACTTGACGATTTCCAGTTTTTCGTATGTGATGTGAATATTAAAGGTAAAGGTACAAAAGAAATAAAGAAATAAACCCGTTTGCTCCTCTTCAACCTAAATTTAGGATGCATTTTTACAATATTTATGTAAATTTCTTCTTGTGTTCATCATGTAAATGTCATTTGGTTTGTATAAAAATATATATATATACATATGTATACTTACTATATGTATTTAAGCTAATTTTTAGCTTACTTGAGATTGCCGTAAATTAGTTCTCAAGTACGATTTGATTGTGTGTATGTTTAAATCCAATCCGTTGCATTTGATTTTTATATTTACCATAATTTAGCCAAGTAGCTAAATTTGTTGTAATTTCTAACTATAACTAGAGGCCACATATCTATATCAATTACGACTACATCTATCTTTCTATATAGAAAGTATGAGAGTGCAAGAGATTTCACTAATTTGAGATACAATTTGGGATCTTTCTTTTTAAAAAACAAAAGTTATTCGTATAGGCTCAACCAATCTAAATAATTGAAATATGTGCAAGGCCTAAATAGTAACTATTTAAAGTTTTTTCTAATATTTATAATTATGTTATTTCTTTTATGTTTATACCTTTGGATAGTTTATTACTAATAGATTAGATTCATGATAATTGATAATAATAATCTAGCCAGCTAAAATTATTATCTACAACAGATCTAAATGACAAATATTTATGGAATTAATCATGAGAGAATTGTTCTTCTATAATTGTTGATAACATTTCATAAACAATATAAATATATATACATAGATATTAAACCATAATTGTTTCCATATTCAATTATAATAAAAAAAAGTATGCATATCTATATTCCATCCCTTTGAACTTTAAATTATTGTAAATCGGAATGGAAACCCAGAAAAATGCAACTGGAATTCATTTAATAAAATATCATTAATTATATTATTTTTATTTCGACATCATTTTAATATAGTTTTTTCTTTTAATCTACAAAACTTTGATAAATTTAAAATTAACTATTTTGGCAATTATGAGTATGTTTGCTGGCGGGCGGGGTAGGGCACATAAAAGAGACGAAAAAAAAGTAGGAAACAAAAGATTGCATTAAAAAATATATATATATATATACCTAATTTAACTAAGAAAAAAATTAAGTAGAACACATAACACAAAATTTCTTAAATAGATCAAACTCGGTGGGTATTGGTTACAATTGCGTGTGGGCGTGGCACTTGATGATTACACATGTTATTCTTATTGCATCATCGTCATATATCTTTAAATACATGTATATATATATATATCTACTTATGAGTGTGTGTGTATGTATGAGTGTGTGTCCGTGTGTTTATATATATATATATATATATGTATGTGTAAATAATCTAATTTTTTTTGGCCAAAATTGTAATGTCAGGATCGTGTCGAGGGTGTAGAACAACAGACAGTCATGGATACATCTAATGGTAACTCTTGAGATAGGCAAGAGGAGATCTCATTGAAACCGCTATCCGTGCGATACAAAGCGATACGTGGTTGGGGTAAAAGTTCCGGAACAGAGGCAATCTCCCCTCTGTTTTGTTGAACAACATCCTCCTCTTGATCATCCTGTTCTAATTGCGCACTGAAAGATTGTGACAAATTTTTACGATTAGCTGAGCGTCGTCGTCGATGTCCTCTGGGTGTGTCCGAATTTGATGAGCTGCAATTGAAACTTTGTTGCGACAACTCCATGGCCTCTCCTTCTTCATCTTCATCTTCATCTTCTGCCTCCTCAGCATCATTAGTTGTTATCTCCTGTGATTCTTCCTCAGTTTCATCAAACAGATTACTTTCCCTGTCAACAATTTGCCTTGAGCTGTTCACACGTAAACGACGAACTCGCTGATAGATGCTACAATCGGAATGCTCCAATGATTGCAACATGGGCGAAGAGCTGCGATCGGGCGTGAATTTGTCCTCCGATACCGTTTCATTTTTCTGTTGGTTATGATGCTGTTGCTGCTGCTGCTCTTCCACAGTTTCACTTACCTCCAACACTTTGGAATAGATAAGGCGACGGCTTAAATGCTCTGATGGAGCTATGGGTGAAGGTAACTCCAATTCGGGTATATATAATTTTCGTTTACCCATGCCGGTACCATCGTCTGGTGTGCCGGGTGGTAATCCACATGAATTTCTTATAGGTGAAAGGCAGCCAAATATACTGCTCTCACCCTCGCCAGAGGCAGAATCAGAGAGTCTTCCGGCAAATAAAGTCTTTTGCTTACTTTGTGGACTTGAACCCACGATCTGTGGCGGTGGTGGTGGATCCTGTTCACATTCTAATACCACAACATTGTGCATGTCAAACAGTTTTCGTCTCATTGAACTATTGAAAACATCGCTAGATTTATCTTTTCTCATGCCGCCAGCCAAATGTGGCTGGAAATATGGTTTTAATGCCTCTTCCAAAGCCTTAGGTAAGACAGGGGGTAATGATAGAATAGTTTGGGACTCACAATCTCGCCGTAACCTTGCCCCATTTGAATTGCTTTTATTTGATATAGGAGTGTTATCCTCCAATATGATTCGTTGTTTACGCAAAGGACAATCCACTGGACTGGGTACTATATAAGACTCTTTGAAAAATGCTGATATGGCTAACTGTGCCTTAGACTCTTGTTCCGCATCGGGTGAATCATGAAATTGTGTTTCGTGCGGCTCCACATCGGCAGGCTTAAGCTGAGACACCTCATCGATATTCCACTCAAATTGTGTGGAGGATAATTGCGGTGTACGCGATCGAAAGAGGGATGGGCTGAAAGTAGATAAAGATTCAGGTTTGTTCCTAATTTTGTTTCCCTTTCCATATCCTCACCTTGCGATCAAAGGTAAATGCAAACGTTCGGCTAATGCTGTTTCAAAGGGATTCCTAACCTTTTGCAGACGCTTGGGTGGCGGCGTACATATCACTGCAGTTGTTGTGGAGGAGGACATTTGGGGACTGGTACTCTTTTGATTGCCGCCATTAGTTGGCGTCGTTGTGTTGCTGCAACTGCTGCTGTTCCTTCTTACCCGTGCTTTTAATTGCGTTAAGTTCACATAATACCGACTCTTTAAAGCTTGCGGTGTCCTCACCTCGTCTGAGTACATTTTTTACTACAAAAAAATTGGCAATTTTAACTGTCTACCTTTTAAACATAAAATTAATGTACTACCAGACAGTGTTGCCATGTAGCAGTCAGTGTCGGTCTATTTTCAAATGCATTAATACACAGTTTAAACTTATCGATAGACGAAGCACATTTTGCCATCCGTTGGCAATTTGAATAGAAAGAAGCAGATTCTTTTTTTTTTTACTGTGTTTGGAAATTTTACTCAACTTGTGAGCAGTTAGGTGACTCCATTGATGCCTGAATATTCATAGTTTCGTCACATTGTAATTAAACTAATATTTAGTATTTTCTACGTTACGCGCCTTTGCGATAGCATTAACAGCTGTAAACTAGGTGATAGAGATGAACCGTTTGGTCGATTTTGATCACAGCAGCAGCATTAACAGTGACTTGTTTCTTTCAGTGATGAGTGTTTGATTTCCTTATTATGACATATTTAAATTATACGACTTTAGATTAATTAAAATACAGCCACTGTTCCCTATCTTTCCTACAAATTTTAATGTATCCCATGTAAAACTAAAAGTATACCAAATATAGGCTTGTCACTAGTTTAATCAATTGCTATAATTCATCGACTAGGGAGTGTTGCCCTTCTCTAGTCTCGATAACACCACATCGAAGAGTCTCAAATTCAGCTGGTCTCTGACCGCTTGTCTCTCTCTCTGTCTGTCCCACGCATATTGAGATGTACATAGATGTAGATGTGTGCGGATGGGTCGTGTGTGTGAGTGAGTGTAAGAAACAGAAACGAAACTAAGCGAAAAATCACAAGAAATTAAGATTAAGCAAAAACCGAAAAATTGTAGTGCACTAAAGTTCCTATTTTTCATCTTTAACTTTAACACTCGTGTGTGTTCAAACTACAAAAGTGGCCAAAATTCGACGAAAACAGCAGCGCAAGTGTGATAAAGCCTTCGTGCCTCAGCCGTTAGCAAAACGAACAAAAACAAAAGAGAATAGTGTTGATAGTACAACCAGCATTTTTAGCAGTGGCAGTAGTACCACTAGCAGTAGCAGCAGCAGCAGCAGCAGCGGCGGCGGCGGCGGTAGCAGCAACAACAAAAGAACAAACGCCGGGGCGGGGACGGGCCGGGGAACGGCCGAAAACGAATCAGCTGCCGGCCGGTGTGCGTGTTCTACTACTACCGCTGCTACTACTGCTGCTGCTGCTGGAGCTAACAAGGAAACCCAAACCAAAACTAAAACTGTTGCTAGAATTGGTGTGTGGGGTGGCAGTGGTGGGGGCGGTAGCGGTAATAGCAACGACCAAAACCATCAGCAGCTAACAAAGGGCCAACTGAATGCGACGCATTTGTCTGCCTGTTTGCGCACCGTGCAAAAGCTTGCGATTGAACTTGACAACGGAGACGTCGAGGTCACAGCCGTCATGTCAGAAACTGGCTGCCGGCATTATCAGAGCTACGTAAAGGAGCATAGTTATGACACATTTCGGGTCATCGATGCGTATTTTGCTGCCTGCGTGAACAAAGATGCGCGTGAGAAAAAGGTGAGAAGCGGATGGGAGAGGCAAAGAGAATATATCAATTTGCTAGGAGCGGTATATACAGGGGTGTACAAGAAGATAACCACAAATCAGAAATGAGCACACATGTGACAAACAGTGACTGTGACTGCGAGCAAAAGTGTATAATAATCGCAAAAAGAAAATATATCATAGTTGTTTTCTATTGATGAATCATACATATATACATAAGTTAAACGAAACGACCTTCAGTTAATTCCTTACACGCACCGTATAGTCAATAAACCGAAAGGGAGAAAATTGTCACAGTCGCAGTTGGGTCGCAGTATTGTTAATTGCTCATCTCTAAAGGCCAAATACTCATTGACTCTTACTCATACTAACACTCACACACACTTTGTTCTTCCTTCCTCTCTCACATGCCCACAAAGACCATACACTGCAATTGCTTCGAGTGTGGTAGCTATGGTATTCAGCTTTATGCCTGCCTGCATTGCATCTACTTTGGTTGTCGCGGGACGCACATAACCAGCCATTTGCGTGCCAAGAAGCATAATATAGCTTTGGAATTATCACATGGCACCCTATATTGTTATGCCTGTCGGGACTTCATTTATGATTCAAGGAGTCGCGAATATGCATTAATTAATCGTAAATTGGAGGCAAAGGATTTACAAAAGAGTCTGGGCTGGCAACCCTGGGTACCATCAGCCAAGGAGACGAATCTTTTAATGGCTAACACCCGTAGAAGATTGGTAAGACCGAATCAAACAATCGGTTTACGAGGTCTTTTAAACTTAGGTGCCACTTGTTTTATGAATTGCATTGTACAGGTGAGTAAATGAAAATATTAATTGATAGTCAGCAAAACGAGGGAGATATATGTATGTACATATAAATATATATTCTGAATTTTTATTAAGGCCCTTGTGCATACACCACTGCTCAGTGATTACTTTATGTCAGATCGTCATGACTGTGGCAGCAAATCCACGCACAAATGTTTAGTCTGCGAAGTATCGCGACTTTTCCAGGTAAAATATTAACTAACAAATTGCAATTTTTCTATTAAGATTAGATTAACAATCCAAGAACATACATACATACATATATACCATATTACAATGCAGGTTAAAGTATTCAATTTTAGGTATTATACAAAAAAAAAATCAAGATTCCAAAGTTCAAGATCAAATTGGTATAGATGTCAGACAGAGAAGTTCTATAATCACCGGTTCCATTACTGAGAAAAATGAAAATTTTGAAAGATCGCCGTCTATGTGTGTGATATATTTAAAGAATTGAAAAAGCGGAAAATCTCTTTTTATGTTATTTTTAAATATAACTTAATTATTTCTGTTTGGATGATCCATCTATGTATACTTAACATATTATTTTCCTCTTTTTGTGTTTTTGATTAACCAGGAGTTCTATTCCGGTTCACGTTCACCCTTGTCGCTGCATCGTTTATTGCATTTAATTTGGAATCATGCCAAACATTTGGCCGGCTATGAGCAGCAAGATGCACACGAGTTCTTTATTGCCACACTGGATGTATTGCATAGGCATTGTGTGAAAGCCAAATCGGAGCATGATAGCAAAAGTAATAGTTCCAGTTCCTCGGGTGGTGGCAGCGCCAGTAGTGGAGGTGGCGGCGGCAGTGGTGGGAGCAGTGGAAGCACCAGTAATAATAATTCAAGCAACTCATCCTCATCGTCCCATTGTTATGGCCAATGCAATTGCATTATTGATCAAATCTTTACTGGTATGCTGCAGAGTGATGTTGTTTGCCAGGCCTGCAATGGCGTTTCAACCACATTCGATCCCTTCTGGGATATCTCACTGGATCTCGGCGAGACCACATCGCATGGTGGTGTTACGCCAAAGACCCTTATAGATTGCCTTGAGCGTTATACGCGAGCCGAACATTTGGGTTCGGCAGCAAAAATCAAATGCTCCACATGTAAATCGTATCAGGAATCAACGAAACAATTTAGCCTGCGTACCTTGCCCAGCGTTGTGTCATTTCATTTGAAACGTTTCGAACATTCGGCGCTAATTGATCGAAAAATATCATCATTTATACAATTTCCGGTGGAATTCGATATGACGCCGTTTATGTCAGAGAAGAATAATTCCTTTGGTGATTTTCGGTTTTCGCTCTATGCGGTGGTCAATCATGTTGGCACCATCGATACTGGACATTATACGGCCTATGTGAGGCATCAGAAGGATACGTGGGTTAAGTGCGATGATCATGTGATAACGATGGCATCGCTTAAACAGGTGCTGGACAGCGAGGGGTGAGTGGGAAAACGGGAAATTTTGCGGGATAATATACTTATATTATTAATCATTTGTATACTTTACAGTTATTTATTGTTCTATCATAAAAATGTGCTGGAATACGAGTGACGAAAGCAGAATGGCGAGAAGTGTACACATGAACGAGACGATGGAAATTTAAAACCAGAAGAAGATATGAGCTAACTGATCAGCCGACAAAAACATCCATAGAGACTGTGTTTGCCCGCCCCCTCACATACATACATACACACACACACATACATATACTTAACCCCCCTCCCCACACGCACACACGTATATGTACACTCATTCAGACAGAGACACCTATTACCAAACAGAGACGCCAACGTGTAGCATATTAGAGATGGAAGTAGAAAGAACTCACATTAATGGAAAATTTGACAAAAACTAACACTTTTATACTCTGTTTGTTATAAGTACAAGGTAAATGCATGCATAAATGTCCAGAATGTGTATATAACAGGCAAAAGGAAACGACTTTATAAAGAGTACAAGCCTATATGCATACATATGTGTTTAGAAGAGTCGATCAATCGATCATATTCATGTTTGGCTAGAAATAGTTTTATCAAATTTGGCTCGATTTTTATGTCTTGTCGTAACAAGTTGTTGATCGGCGTATACAAATATAAAAACACGATCAGCTACCAATAGTCGAGTCGAACTTTTCGCTTCGTGTGGCAAACAAGATTCTCGCCACGACTTTAGGCCTCCACAGTTTACCCAACTATCTGCCTCACTGTCTTTCCTAGTGGCTATGCACAAAGCACCGATCTGTTCTTGTTAATTCGATCGCTAGGTGGCACCAAGGTTCATTTTGTTATGAGAATGAGCGAGATGTCGTGTTTCGTTCGCCATTATGAAAGGGATAGAAATATGACTGACTGACTTGAGTTCTTTTGAGTTTTTAATAATTTTAACTATTATACAACACTTGTTCATTGTTGTCGATGCAGGCAGAGTGTCAAGCAGTCGGTATTTCGACTTAACACTTTTTTTTGTTGAAACTTTCCTTTTGCCCGAAATACTCAATTTGATGCAATATTTTTTACTTATACAACATTTTAGTTATTATTATTTTAAGATTTCTTTTGAATCGATCATTTTCTTTTTTTAATTTTTAAAAAAAATTTTTTGTCAAATTTGTGACTTCCATCTCCAATATGCTTAAACAAACCAACAAACAAGCAAACATACCGACAGACAGACAGGCAAGACAAACCAAGGCTGCGGCCCGGGTAGCGTACATACTTACAAACCATACCATTATATCATATAAGTAATCTTAATTAACTAAAAAAAACGGAAAGAGAACCACAACTAAACTTATTATGGGTATTATTCTAAAAACAAAAAAAAAAAAAAACATACAAATCCAGAAAGAAAAAAAAATCAAAAGAAAAAAACAAAAGATAGAGGAAAACTACAACAAATTAAATACTGAAAGCAAAAAAAACAAAAACAATAATAATAAAGCGCAACACTTTCGTAAAGTTGTTTTTGAAAACAATTTAGAAATCAAACGAATTCAATAACTAACCCAAATTGTTTTTAAGTTATTTCCAATCTATATATATATTTATAAATCAAAAAAACAATAATGCTAAACAAAAGTTTAAACAAATGCAAACAAGTTAAGATTGCTTACGTATGTATGTATATATACAAAAACAAATAGAAATATGAACAAATTTAATTCGAATTCAAAAACAAAAAAAAATTAATTTCTCTCTTCCTTTACTACTAATGAACAGAAAAAAAAATTCAATGTAAACAAAACAAAAAAGAACAAAACGCACAAAATAGGAAGAAAAGAAAAAAAAAAAAAAAATTATAAAAGTCAACTCCATGCCAATAGCCTTATATATACCCTTGCAAACATTGATTCTATTTGTTGTGTCCTCAAAGAATTAAGCACTTACGATCATACCATACTTGATCGATATAGTCATCACTGTCTCTCTAAATCGATGGGATTAATTGCCCAAGTAATGAAGTTAAATCTTGCGTAGAGCGCTGTATATAGTATGTTGGTTGGTCGAATTGGTCAAAATACTTGGTCCAATAACATTTATTGATGATAATTGGCTATATATTGCAGAAATTTATCAAAATAGTTTAATGAGATCGGATGACTATATAGAATATAGCTAACTAGCAAAATACGAGGCAAATCACGTATTTGCATGGGTATGTTAACTACGGCATAGCTGAAGTTAGCTTTGTTTCTATACAATCTGCAAAAGAAAAAAAATATTACATTCAAAAAAAAAAAAAAAAAAAATTAACGAAAAAAAACAAAAAATTTAATTCCAAATTTCAACACTTGGGCTCGTCCGGGAATTGAACCCGGGACCTCTCGCACCCGAAGCGAGAATCATACCTCTAGACCAACGAGCCGGTTGAAGGTTGAGCGCCGTATTGTTTATTTGATTTGCGGGCCTTGGTTGCTTGTCAATGCTAAAGTAATAAAAATATTAGCCGAGACACAAACCCGTTCTGTAACCGCAGGACTGTTATTGCAAAACTGGACTGTTATCAATTTAGCCTGGATATTTACCAACTTGCAACATTTTATAGCGACTTTCATTTTGGTGGTTATATTGTCTTTTTATCCTATAAATTGAAATCGGTAAGTAATATATTTTAAAAACAGCACATATGTTCTTAAATATTAAAAAAAAAAATTATTTATAAATATTTCTAAATCTATTAATACAATTCGTTAAACGCAAACTTGCGAAAGTTGAAGTGACAAAATTCAAAATTGCAAGCCTACGCACGTACTACGTGTAAACTTCTTTTGTTGAATTAGCTGTTAAAGTCAGTGTTGAGTAAGTAGTCGCGATCGAGGATTTGAATAGAAGTAAATTGAAGGTGAACGAAAGAACAGCAACAGAACGCAGTAGAAAAAAAATTCAAAATAAATAAAAATGGACGTTCGCAAATATTGGAAAAAGTCGGATATCTATATGATCAAGACAAGCAACGGCAATAACAACATGACGGTCAAAAATTGCATTTGTGAGCGACCACGAAACAATGTCATTATATGCAATTATTGCCAGAAATCGTTTTTTGGTCGTATCAGTCAGACTTGCCCCGAGCACCCCGAGGTGAGACTACTAAGCTCTATTTCTTTGTGAAAGCTGTTAATACTGCTAATACGCCTTTAGGTGGCCTTCCTAATGGATGCCCGTCAATGTGGCTTTTGTGGTGCCCATGCCAGTTATTTAAAAATTGTTGAAACAAAGAAAAACTAAACCAGGTATGAGGATAGAAGATAGAGATGGTGATGGGAGGGAAAGGAAAGAAGAGAAGGCGTCGTGGACGATGTCAGATGATCTGAGCCTCCTACATTCATACATGCATACACATATTTATGCCAACAAATAAACAAATATTAAGATATACAAACCTTCATACATAAACAATATGTAGAAAGTTGAGAATTCAGCAAATATTTATGCGCATTCGTTTGTAAATGAAGTCATTCAAGCTTATGCCGTTATTCGAACTGCTAACACAGTTAGTTCACACTATGTGAACGATATCGATAATTACATCTCTTTGTTTTCGTTTTAAGTTTTTAATTTCATTTTCATTGTTTAACTTAATCAATATAATGTATAACCAATTACATATATAACTAAATATAAACATAACTAAATACGTGTGAGAATTGAAGCGTTTTACAATTTATTTATTTGAATTAAATTTTACATAGTCAAACCAAATGTTCTTGGAAAAAATATAATCAATGTTGACTATTAAATGTAAACAAGAAAAGATACATATATTTAAATGCAATAGGATATATGTATGTACATACATATGATAATTGAGGATATTCTTACACTAATGCTAATCATATGTTTTTGATCAACGTGTAAACGAAACTTTTTATGTTCCCATTTTATCATGTTTTTCCGCACTGGCAAATACTGTTACTCGGCGCCTGCTGCATCATTGAAAATTATTTAAATACAAGTTCTAAATGTTTCATAGTAGTCTTTGAAAGAAAACGAAATACAAAAATCGAATACGGTAATCAAAGGTGGAAGTGTATTCACATTCCTGTGTATTCCGTCAGCTAAGCAAGTTTAATTAGAATAAAATGAACGACAAGAAAATCACTATTTTTGGTAATTATACATACATACATACGTACAAACATATGTACATACATACATATATGAAATTCCAATTGAAAATGACTTAATTTACTAAACTTAACCACAGGAAGAAATGGTGGTCTTAGTTCCACTGCTCATGGTCAGCGTGCTTTTACCAAGCGTTCGCAAAGACGCGATAGCAAAAAAATTTCAAGCGACATTCAAAATCCGAAATCTGCGAATTGCTGGCATCTCGTTGATGAAACGGATACGAATGAAAAAGATGTCAATAATAATGAGAATACCATAGATTCAAAATGCATTTGCTTCCGTTCGCGGATGGCCTATGAATGTGGCCGTTGTCACCAATATTTTCATGGACGTTTAGCTGAAGTTTGTCCAATACATACATCTGTGGGTACACCATCTATAGAATAACATAAGCAACAAATTTAAAATTATTTCCTTTTCCAGGATGTATTTTTAATGGACTTTCAACACTGTCCATATTGTGCAGCGCCACTCGATATGATTGAAAAATCCAAATTAAGTTGGGAGCAAATTCGTAAATTTGAGGAAGCCGAACTGCCCGGCGGAGATGAAGGCTTATAGAGAATTCCTCTATATGTATATAATGCATATAAATCATCGTATTGCATACATACACATTTACTTTGTTTAATATGTAAAGTATGCAAAATTTCGATCGGAAGAATGCATAAATATTCAACTATACATGACTGTGCATCAATCTGATATTCAGATTGTGTATCCTTCAGAGTGTTTTTGCTTTGATCTAGCCTGTCAAAATATTCTTTTAGTTTTAATGTAAATGTAATTTACTGTAGTTTACATACAAATTGGTAACATAAAAAAAGAAAAACAATTCTCTCTGATACCTTAAATTTTTTTTGAATAACGTGCTAATCATATTTATTATATTATCTAATTCTTCAGTATTTTCTTGTGTATTAGCATAAGCAATTCATTTGTGGCCTTAGATTTCTGTAAACTATCAGTAAATAATCCTTGGATATCCTTACAAAATTCTTACTAAGAATAATCTTAAGTAAATACGAAATCTGTCGGTTTTATATATGTATATGCATATTTAAAGTTAATCAATGAACCAATGTCTTTTCTTTGTATCCACCACCAACCATAATAGGTTTAATCCTATATTTATCGTGGCTCAAAGTGAAAACATATTCGTCAATTATTTAGCTCATAATATTAGTTGTCTTTAAAGGTAATTTGCTTGCTATTCCCTTGGTGACATTTATGAAGTGCACACACACACACACGCACTGACACACAAATGTCCTTAAGCTGGGAAAAAGGCAATGTGGCACATAGCATGGCATATAAACCCTTCCCTGATGGCCAACAGCTTGACACTGCACCATCTAACAAAAGAGGAAACGCAGCAGCAATACACACACACACACACACACACATTTGTATATGTGTGTATGCGGTGCTGTGGAGGGAGGAACATGACTCAACGCTAAGTAAGTGAAATGCAGTGAAGTGTTTTGTGCCCACTCGGTGTGATAGCAATCGTCCTTTTTTCTCTCTCTCTCTATCTCTCTCGCTCTGTGCTTTTTCTCTATCAAAAGAAATGTGAAGGAATTTTCTTTATTTTTTTTATTTTTTTAACGTCATGTTGGCAAATGAACCGATAAAATTTGACAAGCTCTTGTTTGTCTAACAATAATGTAATATAGGAGATAATGTCATATGTATATGTATATAAAATTTATTAGTGATGATTTTTTTAACTTAATTAAATCTCAAATTATTCTTTAACGATTTCATTTCAGATTTACGATATAAATATGTACATATGTATACGTATGCACTTTAACGTTCTCAATACAAATCAGTTTAGTTTCTGCAAAAGTTATGTAAGTGAATATTTATTATAATTTTTTGTCTCAAACATTATAAACATATTTGTTTCATATTGTTACATTCTATTTATGTCTCTGACTAACTTATCGTTCCATTTCATCTTTTACATATTAAGGTGCTTGCTAACACATACATACATACACATACACTCGTACTTTTAGTTTAGTATCACCCAGTGGTATTGCATTCGCCTTTTTTGTCCCTCAGCTCATGCAATTCAATTCAAATCGGCAAACAAATTCATGTCGCCGATAACAATTCAATCACTTAAAAGTTCAACACATTTTGGAATCGTTTTACAATGTTACCCCGGAGAGTCGAAACTGGCAAGTTGCATCCGCTGGACATATTGCCCCAGCGTTCTCTCTCTCTCTCTCTCTCTCTTTTTCTCGCTCTATCTCGTATCAATTTTGCTTGCTGCATGCTGGTAAATGCAACAACAACACGTAAAGCATCATTTTTCTCTAGTTCTATATAGATATAAACATATATATATATATATATATTTTTTTCTCTCTCTCGTTGCAGTTTTCACTTGATTTGAACTGCTTGGGAAACTACTGAATGTATTTCCCCCTGGCAACCAGAGAGACCATCTAAGGATAAACTTCAACAAGCGGTTAAGAATGAATCAATGCTATGCTGGTCAACTGAATGAGCATTTCTTTTTCTATTTCAATTTTGTCTCATTTTTGGCTTGGAAGAAAGATTATAGTCCAAAGCTTGAAGACTTAAATGATGGAGCGAGCGGATTATACATTTTAAAATTGGTAAATTTTTAACAAATTTTAGTTTTCAATTTAGGAAATTATGTTTAGGATTACAACACAGGTCAGGTCACTGGTTAATTAGGATAAATTTGAGAATTAATAATTAGTAAAAATTCAAGAATTAAATTAAGGGAGCAGCGATATAAAGAATTTCTAAATTATAGTATAGAATGTTAATAAGTTGAAAATTGGTAGATTTTGAATTTGCGAAACGATATAAGGGATATATGAATCGTAGCTTAGTTATTATTATTATTATTTTTCAATTATTTTTAACTGTCACAGTACCAGATTAGGCGAATTCTAGTGGATTTTCTATCTCACAGTATTCAATGTAAAATGTTATCAAGTAGAAAGAATCTTTCTATATCCATTCGCTTTTAAATTTATATACATATGCTTAAATAGTTAAGCTATAAACTATGCTCCAGCTTCTTTTATACATATACATACATATATTTTTTTTTTGCTTTTTGTGTGTGCGTGTGTCTCTGAGTGTGTGTATTTTCTGTGTTCCTTTATTGTCTGCTACCTAAACCATAGATTGTCATTTATAATAGCTACTATAATAACAATTATTTCTACACTGAATATTCCCTAGTCAAACTCAAACTACCCAACTCAATTCTATCCTTTGGCATTTTAACCCGCTTCAAAAGCAGTTGGCCAAAGCACCAATCCCCCTTCTATCTACCCCTCTTCAACAATCTTCTGTGCTCTGTGTGTGTGTGTTCCTCGTTGACAGCGACAACTGGTGGTTCGTTTCTGGGTGCTGATTCTGTGCCTGCATCTATGTCTGTCTGTATCTGTATCTGTATCTGTATGCCCCTGTCTGTGTCTGTGTCTGTGTCTCTGCTGGCTGTGTTGCTTATGTCTGCCTGCTTTTGCTTCTGCTTCCAATTTGGCTCCTGTTGTTGTCCTGTGAGTCCTTAGCCTCTGGGCACTTCAGTATAACTTGCACAATTGCTTTCATGCTGATTTCGTTTCCACTACCGCCAAAGTTGCTTTTAAACTCATTTAAAGTTTTCAAGTGTTGAGAGAGAACTTAGCAAACCCCAGCCCAGTCTTGGCCCTGGCTATGCCATGCCAGATCAGCTTAGCTTAGCTCCTAGTTCCATGCATTAGCACTATTTCCGACTGCCTCACGTTCTGCATTTGATTTTTGATTCTTGAAAATTGTCCAATTAGTTAGTTTGTATGCGTCTCTTAAATAATCTTGGCAATTATATTTAAGCGAAAACTAATTAGAATTTTTATAAATTTCTTAATATTTCCCACATATATTTTCCTGTTTTTCCATCGCCTTTGTACTTTTCCTAACAATTAGTCGTTGTTGTTGTTGTTGTTTAAAATATTCATGAAAACTGCAGTTATAGCTGCATTCTACATGTAGATGTGTATGTATATACATATATATATATATATATATAAACGATATGACTGGGTGAAAAATAGATGTTGTCTCCTTTTAGGAAACCCCATTTATCTCTCTCTCTCTCTATTTCTATCTATCTCTTTCGATCCTACGTCGTGGCATTGTGAATGCTCCTTGCTCTGCACCATTGTCCTTTGTCCTTTCACCATGGCCCGACCCGGCCCCGGCCTGGCCCCGCTTTTCATTATTGAAGTGTGTGCACTTCCGCTAAATGGTATTTGGGGCAAACACATAAGCTCAACCAGATAGGGCACTTGTCCCCCTTTCTTTTTTTTTTTTTTTTGTCTTACCACCCCTCTGGATGAATCCCTTTAGTTTCAAGCCAACACCCCAATCTCCAATCCTATTTTACTCGCTAACAGTAACTCTGAATTTAGTGACGCTTGCATTTTTTATGGCAAACAATGAAAGGGAGAGACATTTCAGAGACAGACGACAGAGATTCAGTCATATGTACACATATGCACACACACACACACGGACACAATGACATTGTTCCACTTTCATACATACATCCATATATGTAAGTTGCGTGTGTGTGAGTAATGTGTAGGCTCTTTATTAATGTCAGGATACTTCTAATAGATAGAAAGATATACTACATACACATGCCATATACACTTAACTTCTAAATTGATTCTAAATTCATAACTTGATATTATTTGTGATTCTATTTAGATATATTTATACATAGATTATATGGCAATTTATGCGCACAATACTATATACATATATCCTTATTCAAAATTGATCGAAAGTCGACTGTTTTCATTATTATTATTATTTAATTGTAAAAAAGAATTAATTCTAAGTTACAATGAGTTTTGAAGCCAGAGCGACATAGGCCTTCAGGCTGCGACTGTTTTTATATTCTGGCAATTTATCGATCATAGATTAAAAATTAATATATTATAAAGATTAAATTTTTGACATCTAAATGATGTCAGATGCTAACTTTTTGAATTCAAAAAGTATTTCGAAATCTAAAACTTTTGATAAAATATTATTCGATTTGAGTAAGTGAAGTTTAGGTTGCAACTATTTCAATTAGAAAATATTAAATAATTTAATAATGAAAAATATTTGAAAAGAAAATGCCAATAATCGGTATTTACAACAATTATATTTAAAGAAAAACTAATTAGGAAAGCAAAAACTATCAGAACATTAATATATGTATACTTATATATATATATATAATATAAATATATATATATATTTTGAAATCAAATATTCATGGAACATAAAACACAATAACCATAACATTTTAATTTATTTTAACTTACCGTAAACATTTACCTTAGTATATTAATTTTGAAACACTTTTGTATATATAATATACACACTGACAATGCCAAGCAATATAGCAAAATGTACGATTTACTATTCATTATATTTCTCTGCCATATTCTAGGTGTTAAACTTGAAGATGAGGAGAAGGCGATTAATATCTATGCCACATCAAATGTGGCACTTGCTGAATTAAAAAAAATTGAGAACTTGTATTTGACACATTTGACCAATTATGTTAATGCAATGGAAGAGAAAGTTTTTATGTTAAATAAGTATGTTCACTAAGATTTCTAAATATTTTAAAAATTAATTAAAATTCAACATTTTAGATATATTAAGTCCATTCAACATGACGATCTAAAAGATGAGAAACAACGTTTCGAATATGTGACAAATTCATTAAATTCCTTTCGACTTGTGCGACGTTCTTATGAAGATTGGTCCAAATGGCTGGCCTATATCAAAGATCAAGATAATCCAAAAGGTAAATGATCATAGATTAATTTATAATATTGTTTTTAAAAACTATTAATACTCAGATCAATTAGAGGAAATGGATAAATTAGTGGCTCAAGGTCCCGTTGAAGTAGATATGAAGGAGGCCCTCATGGGTATGGAACGTATAGAACGTTTTTATGAACTAAAATCATCTGATATAGCTAAAGGATTAATAGGAATCAAGCAATTTACGTAAGTAAATTTAAACTGATATATACATATGTATATATTCCTATTTATCGTTTATTTTTATAATAAGCAATCATATGTCTGCACCGGAATGTCTTATACTAGCTGAATATTTATATAACAATACTGAATATCATAGAGCTGCTCAATGGTATAGACTAGCTCTATATTATGAGAAGCAACAAATGAATCCAATTCATAAAAAAATTTATGCTATAAATCGAGAAGAAATTAGAAAAATGTTTATTCAAAGTAGAATAAAAGAGGCTGAAAATTAACAATTATTATTTATTCAATTAATCTGCGTTTAAATTTAAAAAATAAAGTAAGCAAGTCGTCTCTGCCGACTTGGAGTATACCCTGTACCAATAAGAGATATTTCATAAAATCAGACACCGACGAAATCCTCATTAATTGAATATAAATTTTATTTATATTACATAATAAACTTCATATTAAATGAATTTTCTTATATTTAAATAAGTTTTCCAGATTTTTATGCTAATTAAAAACGGCGATTCTAAAAATCAAATAAAGACATAGCTTTCTGTTGAGACAACGAGCTTTTTCGTTGCCTTTAAAAATCTCTGATTAAATTAACAAAGACAAAGGTTCAATTTATAAACGTTATAAATTTTATTTGTGCACGGCACCCTTTTAACTTTAAATATATGAAACGCAGCAGCCACGGGCAGTTGCGATTGCTTCATGCAGAGAACTAGATAACTTTTCTAATGCATCAGAGGGCCACAGCGCCGATCTGCCTGCATTAGAAGTCGGTAGAGCTAAGTCGCTCGTGCCGATGTAAAGAGAAAAATATAATGAAGAGCGCGAGAGCAAGTACCAGGTGCTGGTGTATGCCCACGGCTCTCTTACCAGACAATGCAAAATACATAATTCTTAAGCTAAAGTAAATTCATTGCTGCTGGCTCGAACACTTTCCAAAATCAGACGAGATTTGACTGAATTGGAGCCCTTTAAATTAGAGGTTCCTTCGAAGGATTTGTCCTTCTTTTGAAGGATTTTACCAATGGTTTATAGGCTCTAAGTTGGCCATCTTTTGGACGATTTTGAAAAGTTTTACATCAATCTTCTGCATAATTTCCGTATTACAAAACTGCATTAAAAGTTGAAAAAAGTTGGAAAAAAAATTTTGAACGGATTTTCGTAAATTTTTGCAGTTAAAATTTGCGAAAATCGAGTTGAAAATTAGTTTTCCAGATTTTAATGCTAATTAAAAATGGCGATTCTAAGAAGCAAATAAAGACATAGTTTTCGAAAATCAGACGAGATTTCACTGAATTAGAGCCCTTTGAAGTAAAGATTCCTTCGAAGGATTTGTCCATTGTCCTTCTTTTGAAGGATTTTACCTATGTTCTATAGGCTCTAAGTTGGCCATCTTTTGGCCGATGTGGAAAAGTTTTACGTCAATCTTCTGGATAATTTAATGTAGTATCAAACAACTACATTAAAAAAATTTTGAACGGATTTTCGTGAATTTTTGCAATAAGAGATATGTTAAAACTGAAACTTCTTCCAAATCCCCATTAATTGAATATAAATTATTTTATAAAATTCTCGTAGCAAGCCCAAACACCAAATGCATGCTTTCTCTCTCACTCATAACAGTGAACGAAACTAATCCGTCATTCGGTACAAAGCAACATGCGCATGCTATCTCGCTCACACATTTCAGCTGCTGCTGCCCATAGAATTTTTTTAGACGGACAGACGGGCGGACAGGCGGACGGACAGACGGACATGGCTATATCGACTCGGCTGTTGATGCTGATCAAGAATATATATACTTTATGGGGTCGGAAAATTTTCCTTCTGCCTGTTACATACATTTTGGCGACTTTAATATACCCTTGAACCCTATGGGTACAGGGTATAAAAATAGTTTATATTAGTTATTGAAAGAACTAGTAGATTAACTAGGAACTAGACTAATTAGACTAGAAATTATTAGAAGTCTCTTGCCATAAAATTTAGTTAATTGAAGCTTGGATTGAGACATACTAAAAATTCTCTACTGTTTTGAGGTATCATCAAAATTAAAGTAATTTCAGGGCTCTTTATTCCAATATAGTAATAAACGGATCGATGCTAAACTGTTTATTAGAAGTTAGTATGACTAATCAACAATGAGTTGAGTTTAAATTGATATATTTATTTTGCTTTAGTTTAACTAAAAAGTAAGTAAATGTCAAGAGCCTTTTGTGTCTTTTTCTTTCATACTAGAAAATATTGTAATACGTTGTTTATTAGAAAAAATGTAGTTACAATCTAATGATACTATATAATTCCCTTTATTCATCTATTTTCTGAGACTGCAGGGTTTGAGAAACATTTGGGGAAACAAATGCAACCATTTGGTTATTGCTAAAAAAAAATAATTCATAAAATCAATTAAAATTTATCTCAAATATATCGCAAGTCTTGTAGACATCACTTACTCCATCTGGAGCCGGCAATTGTGGGGCATACGGCATGTTGGCTACGTGGATCATGTGTACCATCATCGAAAGTATTATACCAAAATAGACTTGTGCCCTTTTTTGGGGTAACTGTAACATTTAATCGTGGAAAAACTGTGGCACCACCAAGAACCACATCACCTGCCTATAAAGATAATAAACTTTTGAAATTGAAATTGAAATATAATTTATTACTCACATAAAAGATAATGCTAGCCAATCGATCGCCAAGAATTAAAATATTTGGCGGTTCATAGCCCTCTGCCATATAATCGTAATGGGGCCTAAAATAACTACCTGGTCCAAAATTGGCCACTTGTAGTGACTCTATACCAATCATGCTAAATCCAGTCATGTCCATAATACGTTGATTAATGCGATCCATAAAATTTGATCTTTCCCTTAACCAGGCAAGACGACCAATAACTTTTCGAATCTCTGTTTGATTTTTCTTCCTTCCTTCTGTCCAGGCATTGGATATATGTGTATTTGTTGTCTCGATTTTCATTTGATTAATATCGCTATCCGAAAGTACATCATGATAAATAACCATATAGGGATCTATATTCACTTCTTCTAGCTTCAATGGTGCTAATCGTAGAAATGGGGATGTGGTAAAATTATAACGACAAACCAATTTTATATGTCGTGCAAAGAGATGACGACATCCCAGATCAGTAATGGACGGTGCCTCCTGATATGAGGTCATCGATTCGATTATCATTTCATCACTATAATTCATAAACTGTTTCACTAATAATTCTAATTCATCTGACGGTGCATTATTTGTATGCTCATTCACAGTATCAAGTATTTTCTCCATATCTATATAAGAACTTACCAATAAAAGACCTAAAAATTCAAAATTAGTAGTGAATTCTCTTCTTTTATATATATATATGTATATATATGTATATAAATGTGTGTGTGTGTGGGAATATATGTATAGAAATGTCTACTCACTTTGTGTGTATATAGATCGGGCATATAATTGCTTTAAGGATTCTTGGGGATCACCTAGTATCTCATTAAATTGATTCCCATTGGGTTCAGTGGCATATTTTATAGCCGAATGATACCACATGAAAGCTCTTGGATAGTCACCTATATCATATTTATATCCTCCAATAGCCATACAGTCTCGTATGGATAGTTTAAAGCTATAAATTCAGTATTGATTTATTATTATTTCGATTCCAATATGTATGATGTTTCTTACTCATATTGTTTGTTCATCAAACGCCCTCGAACTATATCCAGAGCATGAAGATTATTAATTTTCTCTACATTTAGCAAATTCTGTTGCATCTCCTTCATATCCTGTTTGTCGGGTGCTTGACTGAATATTTCATTTAGTTCTGTCATTTCATTCTCATTTAAAATTGTTGTTAAAAACTTTTGCCATTTGGGCCAGTCCTGATGGGTTCGTCGAATTAATGTATACGCATTAAATATATTCGATACATAATCTTCCCTTTCCCTGTGACTTTCAATATTGAATTCTAACATTGAATATAAATATCTAGGAGAGGAGAATCATGTAGAATCATTATAAACAATTTGCCTTTGCCGCTTTGCGATAATTACACACATTTGCAGAGTATTATTCCTTACTGCATATATTTCAAGTTTTTTTATATACTCCTGTTCCAGTTCATATAATTTTAATAGGCCCAAAACTGATGAGCTATAACGTTCTTTTGTCTCATCATAATCCTCTAGAGAAATTGCAATCTTTAAAATGCATAAAATAATTACTTTTAATAGAAGACTTCTCATTATCGATGTCAATTTCCAACTGAATAAAAAAATTATATTTAAGTTAGTTTAAAATATTGATTCGTTACAGTTTTAAATATACGTTACATTGGAATAACACAAAATAATATGGTTTATATATATATATATATAAACGAGAATATATATAAATAACTATTTCATTAACTAGAGGTTACTATTATATATATATATATATATATATATATACATATATATGCTTCGATTAACAATCTCTTAACAATAAATTAAACTTTGAAATATTATGATATTGCAAATATTTGAATGATCACCTACTAAAGGTATATACATACATATATCCTATTCCTATTCCCATTGAATACATTTTTTGACATTCTATCTCTTATACTCCTCTCTAGTTAGACTTCGATTTTAGTCTACAATTAAAGCCAATTATAAGTGGGTATATAATTCAGAATAAACATATAATTTAGATATAGACATATACATAGATATATAGATTTCATATAAATAATATAATCTTGTTTAATATAAACTCCTATAATTTATTTACTTGTTTTAATTAAATATTACCATAGATTCTGTAGACTTCCCTTCCAGTGGGCATATGGCATATTCGGTGCTTATATCAGTAATTCCATTATTATAGGTATTAAGCCAAAAGACCATAACTTGGCCATATGGAAATATAAGATTATCGCTCTGCTGTACATTTTCTCCCTACAAATATATTTATATATAACTAATCAATATATAAATTTTAAAACTAAATATAATTATAGAGTATTTACATAGAATAATATGGTGCCAGAATGTTCCCCTTCACTTGTTGTCACATTCGAATGATTTCCGTTTGGAAAAATATTGAAATGCAATAGAAATTGACTGCCAAATTCTAAATTGCTTATCAATCTTTGATCAATATAGTTAATTGAGAATCCTGTCATATCGGTTATACGTTCATATATACGCTTCATGAAATCATTTATGGCATCAACTCGTTCTATAACTTTAGATTCAGTTAATGTTTTCAGATTTTGGACACTTTTCCAATACATTATATCAATCTCATTATCGGAGAGAATATTATGATACATAACTATATCGGGATCATGTTGAATTTCTTCCACTTTCAGCGGTGCCAATTTATGAAATGATGTTTTACCATAACTATAGTAACATGAAGGATTAGTTGGCTTGGAATAGATGCCACGACAACCGATTTGATATAAATTTAGTTTCCGTGGAATGTTTTCCTCTTTAGTCTTCATTTTGTCACTTATCTCTGCCAGGTTATGAGTTTGAAACTGTTCAAATATCTTATCCAGCAGGGTTTCTATTACACTAGTATTTGTTATGGTCTTGGAAAGTTCTTCAAAAGAATAGTTGGGAGAGATTAGGAATATGTATGTATATAAGTATAATAACTAAATATAATTACAAACCCTGGGCAAATCTGGCTTTAACATAAAAAATATGCTTATTTATCTGTTGATTGCTAAAGTACTCATTAGATAATTCATATTTTTGGCTTAATATTGGAAAATACCATGAAACAGCTCCTTGATAGTCATGTCGTTTGTATCGATGATGGCCCAAAGCTAAACAATCCTCTATGGAAAATTGTATGCTATGTATAATAATCATATATGTATTTATTATGTTTAGGCAGATCATAAACCGGCTGTTATATGCTCTTACTCATATTGTTTATCCTGCAGTCGTCCATTGGCAATGTCATCAGGTTTTAGTCCATAAATTTTTTCTATGCGTTGTATACCCTCTAAAGTATTATTCATATCTACCTCATCTGGTGCCTTAATGAGTAGATTTTCTAATGCTTCTATTTGATCTAATCCTACTGCGGTTTTTACAAATAAATGCCATTTGGGCATATCCTGATAGGATCGCCTCATCAAACTAAAAGCATTTATGGGATTGAAAATATATTCCTCACGTTCCGTTTGATTGTCAGTTGAACTATGTTCAATGGAATTAATATATCTGGAAAGTAAATATAAAGAATATACATATATATACTGTATTGACTTTTCGATTTAATCCAACCCACAGTTTTAATGCCGCAATTTTCTCTGTAAGTTGATCGGTATAATTATTTAAATTTCTTGCAAATTCCTGTTCCATATCCAACAGTTTAAGTAATCCCAAAGTGGAATAACTATAATGTTCTATACTTCCATCGAAATCTGTTGCATTTGTATTGTATTGAAGAATTAGAATAAAAATTATACCCAACAAATAGTTCATTTTTGTTTAAAAGCAAAATTCAAACTAAATAATTTCAAGGTTTTACAATTTAACGCATCACATTTGAATTAGTAGCTCAAATAAAAATTAATCAATGCTATTATATAGATGTATAGCTATAAGTAACTTGGTTTTTTTACAATAAAGAAATTTTCATGCTGCATTTTTGTTGAACCATTTCTGATTTTACTATGCAAATTCGATTAGACTGTTTTGAAATTTAAATTTAAATTTTTCAGTAAAACCATCAAAAGTGTCAAAAGGAGGAATGTGGTTTATAAATGAAAACTGTAAATGATTGAAAATGTTGGATTTTTCATTAACCCATTAATACTTTTTACTTTCTTCAACGCCTAATGAACAATAAACATTATCAAAAGGGATAAAGGACCTTTCAAACAAAGGATTCTTAGTAAAGGGGACGAGACGTAGGAGTAGAAAACTAAGAAACAAGGAGTTAATTTTCGTAGAACTCATTAAGAGATTGTGCAATTGCCAATACATATGTGGGTGTGGAAATCAGGATGTATAAAAGAATATAACCTTATCATACGTTAAGACGTTCTATATACATACGTTTATCTCAAAGCAAAAGCAAAAAAACAATAAAAAAAAATGCCGACTTTTAGTATACCCTGTACCAATAAAAGATATTTCATAAAATCCGACTCCTTCGATATCCCCATTAATTGATTATACATTTTTTTGTATAAAATTCTGCTAGCAAGCCAAAACAACAAACGCATGCTTTCTCGCTTACTCCTATCAGTGAACGAAACTAATATGTTATTCGATGTAAAGCAAATGGTGCATGCTATCTCGCTGTTGATGCTAATCAAGAATATACTTTATGGGGTCGGAAATTTTTCCTTCTGGCTGTTACACACATTTTGACGACTTTAATATACCCTTTCAACCTATTGGTACAGGGTATACAAAGTAATGAAGCTATTCAGACAGCTTATCATATACACACACACACACATGAGAGTGAAAATATTTGTGAATTGTTGAAAATGATGAAAAGCAACTCGTCGGCACACACACACACACACACGTGTGGCAATCAAGAAAGAGAAGGACGTAAAAATTAATTGCCTTAAGGCATATCTCAAGAGCGCTGAATGACTATAGCTATAATGGTGATTGGTATGATGGCTCAAATATAATAATAACTGCGAATTATAATGGCATTTTGCGAGGTTTTCAAGAAAAACAAACGATTGTCAGTTTGTGTCTCAACCTGTGACTGTTTGGTTTATTTGTCTCTGTCACTCCGCCGGTTTGCCTGTCTCTTGCTTTTACTGCTGCTGCTGCTGCTATGCTGTCAAAAAGGAGCTTATTACTGCAAATTGTTTTGACAAAGAGCATTATAAATATATCATCATGTGATACATTCTTCCTTCACATTTGATTATCTCTGGTCTGGCGAATTATTCATGCTTAACTCAGCTCAAACAAATCAAACCAGATGCTTAATGCTATTTGTTTATTGAGAAGGAATTGATTGCAACCAATTCGAAATTGGCTAACAAAAAAAATGCGAATAAATGTTAAACCAAAAAAAAAAAAAAAACAGGAAAAAAGAGAGAGAGAGAGAGAAAGAGACAGTGGAAGAGAGGAAGAGGGAGAGGCATAAAAGCCAACTGTCCCATTTAAAGATACAAAAATGTAAATTGTGCCATTTAGATGATCATTATAATTTCAATTTATTGTCCAATTTTAGTTATTGTAAAAGTTCTATATAAAAGCAGTCTTGGAATATCAATGGTTAGGTATATATGTATATATATATATACATACATACATACATATGTATGTATGTATGCATATGTATACGCACTCAATATACAAATATTTTACTAGGGATTTCAACAGTAAAATATAAAATAATTTGCTCAAGAGAACGAGAGAGTAAGTCTGGCTTACGCGCTCTCTAGCGAAATGCTCTCACGATGGGCCTCGCATATTATTGCAATATAAATGAATAGAAGTAACTCTGAACTCGAAGAGCAAAGAGTCAATTGGAGCATTTGTTTATCTATTTAATTATTTTTTGCTGGTATCTCAAAAGCAGTAACCGGCGAAAATGATCAATTTTAAAGAAATTGTTCAAGTCATAAAATTCGATTTATTTTCCTACGTTTTTTGTAAGTATTACATACATATTTTAATGCAATTTGTGGATCATTGGTAAATCTTCCAACCATACCCAAACGATGTAAAAAAATATTTAAGAGCGTAAAAATTAAATCCGTTATGAGATTTTAATGAGAGCAAAAATATTGCACATACAAATGGAGCTTTGTTGAGAGGCTGCACATGAAAAAATGTATGCTTACTGTGATTTTACTTGATTTCATTTACGCTTTACTACTGTATGTGCTATTCACTTAGAGTTTTTCGCAGTGTAAAGCAATTTACGTTGCAAAAGCGCACAGTAACATACATACATATGTACATATGTAGATACTTATTTGCATTGACATTTCTTTTTTGTTGTTCATTCCTTGATGAAGAGATCATATGTAACACTATTCCATTCTCATTGTTTTTAGTACCGTTACTTAAGATAATCAACTGTATAAAGAGTAAATTACATATGGATGTTTGTATCAATATGAATTCGCTTGCTGCTGACACAGTTTCAATTAAATAGTAACTCATAAAGCGGATAAAAAACAATTATTATAAAATGCTCCAGTTAATATTAAATCGCTGTGTAAATGTGCTATTGTTATCCCAGCGCAGAGCTAGCTGATGAACAGGTCAAAAGTCATCTACGGGATTTCTCGATGCATGAGCTGCATTCGAATAAAAATGAAATTGGAATCGAATTGTGAAACACAATGCGAAAAACACACACACAAAAATAAAGAAACAGTATAAAAATGAAAATCAAAACATAAAAGAGACACGTGGTATAGAAAATAAATGATTGTGAAAACTACGCGAAGCAGAAATATTTTTTGAAGAAAAACAAATTCGTTATTTGGATTTGGAATCGGTCGGTTTTTATTAAAGCACTTGATTTTCAATTTAAAACAAAGCATGCTTAACGTGTGACATAGGTTTTACCATAATTTTGGGAATTCAAAATTACATTACGTATACGCACATTGGTTAGTAGACAATTCAAATATTTCAAAGAGCTCCAATCAAAAGCTTTAATACAATCTAAGCTAAGCTAGTATATAACTTAATAGCTTTTAAATATATTAATATAAAATATATTTATTTAGTCACAAGGTAAAACATTTAATCAATTGATTTATCAACCTGAATGTAGGGGATGCATTTTATTATATTTTTTCAACATGAATATAAACGCAAATCGTTTGCATTCGAAATGAATCATAAATATTTGAAAGATTAAGAGTAAGACATCTGTTGGCATTACATTTTGTATAACTTTTCAGACCCATCATTCATCTTCTTGGTGGCAACAGTAGTAACAAAAGTAATGATATAAATAAATTTAAACTTAAAAAATGATTAATTTAACAATTTATATGAAATCGTATTTAACCCATTTATCACCTATGATGACAGGACAAGATATATGCCCAGACACTCCATTCTAGATTAGAGTTAAAACGTAAAATGAACATATATATACATTTGTTTGTTCACAAGCAGAAATTTAGAAAGTCCAGAAAATTTGTTGATTAACTAAAGAATAAAAAAAAGGCCACAAGTTGGCCTTTAAATATTAAGGCTGATATGAAACTAATATCATATTATTATCATATTTTGAAGATAAACATCTTTATTCCATTTTCATTTTCATTGAATAGCCGCCAATTGCAAAATTTTTAATCATTCTTTATATGCGATTGTTCCTTATTTTATCCCATAGTTTTCTAATATGTATACCTCTTTGTGGCTTAATTTACTTAGTTTTGTTGCCAAGTTTTGGCTATTTAAGCTCTTTAGGGTTTGTGTAAAAAAGTTGCTTTTTAGATATACTCGTTTTCGCAGTTTGGTGGGGATGAAACTTTTGAATAACTTAGACAATTATTCACTGATGTGTGACATAAACTAAAAGTTGAATTTTAACTTTAAATCTATAGATTTCATTTATATAAAATTTTCATACAATATGACTTTAAATTTTTCGACAGTAATTAATTATTAATTGAAAGGATTTGAAGCTCTATTTATCATAGATACTAAACAAGTGTCAATATAAATAGGATCACTTATTTGTATTGCTTGCAGAAATATTTAATAATTAATAATTCTACATTAACTCGAATGGCAAGAGACAATTCGATTTTATCGATTACAGAATACATAGTTTTAATTTTTTTTACATTATAGTTTTTATATTCTTCTTATTGGTTGTTGGCTTTTCAACTAATTCTACACACATACACTGAAAATAATTGTCAAGGTTAAGGACTAAAAGCCTGTCGTCTATTCCTATTGTGATTCAAATTGGTATTGCAACATGTCTGCCATTCAAACAATTTACTCGTTGATTCTCACATATGTACATACGTGTATTGCAGTCATGTCCATTGTTCTGACATTTTTCTTCTCCCCTCATACATACATATATATTCTATATAATATATGTATGTATACTTGAATATATAAAGTATATCTAGCTTACTGTCTCGACTTGCGAAAATGATTATTTTTCTATTAAAGTTGTCTGTTGTGCTGTGTGTGTGTGTGTGTGTGTGTGTGTGTGTGTGTGTGTGTGTGTGTGTGTGTGTGCTGTGTGTGTTGGATATATTTCAGCATTTATTGTATCTGGTAAAAACAGTTTTCATTGTGTGTCACAATTGATTTGGATGTCGTCTTTTGGCTTTGGCCTCTCCTTTAAATAGCATTGAATTACGACAATGGCAAAAAATGGAAATGAAATCGAAATACTTGTCATTCTATTTCATCGTCACCATCGCCAGCTCACATCACAGATGGATCGACACAGTTTGGGTGGCACTTCATTTAGTTTATGTCTTTTGTCTGCTCTTTATGTGCAAAGATGGTTACAATTTGAATGAGTCTCTCTATATGTATATCTCTTTTGGACAATTGTATTAAAGATGTATAAGTATATGTATGTGTATGTGTGTCTATACGAATAGTATATTCAACTTTTACTTCCACATCATCTCTTTATATTTTTTGTATATACCATTTTATTTATGTGCTGGAAAACGTTTTATGCGCAATGTTATTTTCCGATTCCTTTCTTTCGCACATTTAATCATTTTTCTCGTAGATCTAACCAAATAGTAGAGGAATGGGGCAACCAGGACCTGTTGGTCTGCTGCTCAAAATGGCGGAACTAATGTGTCCAAGCAGTGCCGCCATATTTGAATTATTATTATGAAAGGCATTTAGGTTTAGGGCGTGACGACAATGACGACGCGTTGCCGACAAAAAAAAATAAAAAAAAAAAGGAACTGGCATCGCGTAAATTCCACACAATTTACTAAGCAGGCAACTTTGACGAAGGACGACATGTCATTTTGTGTTTTTTTTTTTTTTTTTTGGAAAAACTTATAACCGCAACAAAAGGGAGGGAGAAAAAGTGGAGTGGTGTCAAAAAGGAAAATCGATTTCACTGCCAAATTGCTTTAAATTTTCAAAGTTTTTTTTTTTTGGCTTAGTTCAAAAGTTTACGCTAACTTTATTTCTAATTCAATTTGAAATCAATTTATTATACTACTTTGGGGACATGTTTATACATAATCCATTTGAATCTTTATCCTAACTTGTCATTTCTTAATGCTTTTCTATCTATAATATGAATAATTCCATTTATATTTATTTTCAATATCGGCGGTGTATAGTATTTGCTTTTTATACACGTATTCTGTGCACTATACACTGTTTGAAATCGAAGGCTCAGTGGAACAATAGCAATCACTTCATCTCTCATATTATTTCAATAGAATATTACTATGCGAAAACAAATTGTGCAACCCTCGTTTTATTATATTTGGAAAAAAAAAACTGTCCTCGGGCAATTTTCACAGCTTTTGTTCCAAAGACCACAGGGAGGAGAAAACAAGAGTGAGAAAATGGAAAAGTTAACAACTGTTTTTTTTTTTTTTTTGATATATTTTTTTAAGCTTACCACAAACCTCATTTATTGTGGTTTTGTTTTGCTTTGGCAGCCAGCCAAAAAAAATCAAAATTATCAACTATTCCTCTTCTTCTTCCATTTGCTAATTACTCAGTTAAGGAAGAGGAAAAGCAATTGACAATACAGCCAACAAAAATAATGTGTCATGGCCGTGAATGCATTTATGTAGTTTGAAGTTTTGAAAAATTTGTGCAACATTTTGATTATAACATGGGTAAGAAATCTGAAATTCAGATTACTTATTCAAATATCTGCGGAATTTGAATATTTTAATATTCATCATAAGTTAAATAGCAAATTTTTGATTATGTTGTGAGTTGAAATTAGTGGTGAAATGCATTCAATCAATCTCAAAAGGGAATAAAAGTATTTTTTGACAAAAATTAAAGTAATATACTTCACATCAACATGCGATTATAAAGCCAATTTGAATATTCTGATTATAGATGCGATTTCAAAACGAAATATTGGACTGCTTGATTGTAATTGCTCGGCCATGACCCTATTTTTTTGCTTGGGTGTGTAATTGAGGAAGTTTTAAGTAGATGTTGATGACAAAAATGTGTCACTTGATGACCGACTTGATGTGATTCAATGGGCAATTTATGTTAAACTTAATCGTTTTAATTGTAAGATTGTTTTCGATTTGATTTCAATATTAAAACTAATTCAAATTGATCAATAATTTTCTTATTTGCAGAAGCAGACATAAAAGTGTTCATAACTTATAAATCGACATGTAAAATTGAATTATTCAAGTGAAAGTCAAAGTCGTTTTAGCGCGTGTACAATGAACAAGATAGACAACAAATTGGCAAAAAAATACCCACGACCAGAGTCACAAGATGTTAACACATATATCATAAGTATATACATATATATTTCTATATATGAAAGACCAGAATCGGTACAACAACAATGCCAATTGACAAGAAAAAAGGAAACTGAAAGAGAAAATGATAATAAACAACTAGCTCAAGTTTTTTCCTATGGAATGCAAGAACACATTTTAAATGCAATGGGAAATGTCTCGGAATGCGCTTAAAAATCAAGAACCAGAATACTACATATAAACACGAAGGACATAACTCAAAAGGTGAGTGCAATAGAATAAAGTTTCATTGTTAAGTAGTGTAGTGGGTATATATATCCATAGAATAAGATGTTGTTTTGTTGTTCCTGGCGACATGGCATCAACTCAATTAAACGTTTCCAGTTGTTTCTATTACATGTGGAACGAATGTTAAGAAGAAAAGATTAAGTATTGGTTAGTTGTTAGCCATTATTCTTTAAAAATCTTTTTAGTTCTTTGTTCTTCTTATTTTCAACTAGTTGGTGGTTTACTTTTTTAATTGCCTGAAATTGTATTGATAAATGGAAAGAGAAACACATTCTGGGATATTTAAGCTTAAGAAATGTTGTTTGTATTTTATTTATAAAAATTATAAACTTAATTAATATGATTTCGATGGACTATTATGCTGAGCATTGCTAATGACCACACAAGGTCCATGCTGAACTTTCACTGAACTTTCGCTACGCCAATCGCATTCGATGGGCACAAATTGACCCTTACGCATAACGGTTTTCGGTTTGGTAATACCATAACAGGCATATTGAAAGACATTACGTGATATGGGTAAACATTGCTCATAGATCTCCACAATATCGGCATGCATGCTATCCACTGTAAATTCTTGACCGCAATGCAATTGCTGATGTATATGCAATTTGCTTGGTCGATTAAATTGAGTGCGACAACGACGACACTGCAAAGAACGGTTCGAACTGGGTGAAGAGTTTGATGTAGATGTTGATGCTGATGCTGATGCCGATGCTGAAGCTGAGGATGAGGAGGACGATATGGTTATATCAGCCAGTCGTGTGGGCAGCTCATGTAGACGTTGAAATTGCCCCATTATATTATTCAATATGAGAAAATTCTTATTGGGCAGCTGTTGAAGGGTCTCACTTATGTGATAGGGTACCACATATAGTTCCTTGGTTGTTTTACATTGCTGCAGGCCATAGAGATTGACCCGCATATTGGGAGGAAAATAACCATTACATTCACGATTATGTTTAATATAGGCAGCTTTCAAACTGGCCAAATCGGATTCGCTAGTCGTATTTGATATTATGCTCGTATTTTTTGCCACATCTTGCCTCAGTTGCAAAGGCAATGAATATTTTGTACCCACATCACCTTCTTCAATCCGATTACGTTTAACTTGAATTCGCATACGGGTAATACTGCATTCATCCAATCTCATATCCAAATAGTTATGAATCCTTTGCATTAACATCTCATAGACAACACTGACACATTCTTCAATATCAAAATGATGTTTCACTTGCAAATTTCCACTCTGAAAGATCAAAACTTGATTCTCCACATTTACATAACATGCCACATTGAATTCCACACTCAATGTGTTTGCTTGATGGAACATCCATCGTAATAACTCAGGCACTCCTCTAGTGCAACATTCTCCCACAAAATGTTCCAACTTATCCTTGGCACTCTCATCGCAAAAGAAGAAGGTACCGATCTGGCGTGCCTCAATGATATCAAGTACAGCCTGTTGCTGTTTGGTTAATCGCAACAGTTTATTGGAATCATCCTCACTGCCACGCATCCAATGCTGACTGGGTGGCTCATCGGCATCGATGCAACTATAACAAGTGGCACACTCATGCAACTGACCCTGGGCGTACCATTGGTGGTGGAAGGTTTGAGTGGTTTCCTCGTTGGTGAATACAAAACTTGAAATTGGCTCGTCGTCGAACATGATTGTTGAACGTTTCGTTTTGGTTTTTCTTTTTTTTTTTTTGGTTAATTTTTACTTAACGTGTTTTGATGTGTGTTTAGCACAAGACTCGATTGAGAACTGATATGCTCTTCAACATTTTTATCCTATTATATATACCTCATTCGGGGTTTAATCACAGGTAGCAAGCTGATTGAAAATGGCTAATAAATTTTTACCTAAACCACAGTTGGGCTAAACGCTAATCTTATGGCTTTTATGATTTTATTAGGCCATCTGTTGTTGGGTTTTGCAATCCATATGTCACCACCTGATTACCTGATTATTAAATTTAGGTAAATTTGGCTAACACCAAATGGTAACCCAAAATGATGGCTTTTCCAAGAAAAGCTACCTGCGACCAAAACCAAAAAGAGAGAGGGATAGACTAAGTGGAAAATTTTGAGTTTTAAATATATGAGAAAGGAATTTTTCTTAGTGAGGTAATCTTCAAATGTTGCATTTGAAATAGTAAATATTTTGCAATTTTATATGAGATGCAAGAATTAGTTTCAACATTTAATAGGGCGATATATTTAGTACACTGCTGATTTTAATTTTTTCCTATTCCTATTATATATCTATATCTTATTTTAATAGAGCTCCAAAACGGAATGTCTCTGCTACTGCAGATTGATTTGGATAAGCAATATAATAATTATATTTGAATAGGAATAAAGGATAGATAAATTTCTTGCTCTTTATTGTTATGTGCTAGATTTTATTTTTCTCTATTTGATTTCAAATCTTAATAAATGTTTTTAGCCTAAAAAGTTAAATGAGTATCAAGAACAAGCTAGTACTTACTTCTTAATTTATAAAGATATGCTCAATTTTAGAAGGAAGGAAAAAACAATAAAAAAAGTTGCACAAAATTTACGGATAATGAAAAAGAGATGAAAAAGGAAAACATAAGTAAAGATATTAGCAAGAAACCGAAATCAATTAAAATATTTAAGAATACTTATTTTATTAGCAGCTTCAAATTTTAAAAATAACTAAGGCAACTCCCCATTTAATCTTCTTATGAAGATTTAAATTCGATTAATACATAAATTGATATTGGCCTTTTGATATTCTATATTGATTATTGAAAAGTCTTAAAAGACTTTAAATATCTTAAACGATGCAATTAAATAAAGTTCAAGTGGATTTATATATATGTATATAAAATTTATGATTGAATTGAGAGTAGAAACTGTAGATGAAACTGTCCATGAAGTACCTTTGAGGCAACTTCAAATAGAAAATGGTTAATTCATGTTATCGTAAAACCACGCCCAAGTTTAGGGATGAATCCAACGATTTGCAGCAGTTAAGCCCCAGCAACTAACTTCCATCATCATCATCATCATCATCGTTGTCGCTATAGTCTTGGTCATCCGCCCTCGAAAGCCTTTTCTATATTTTTTTTTTTCATTCTTTTTCTTTCTTTTTTCTGTTTTTTTTTTGCTGTTTTTTTGTTCAACTGGTCGCCTGGCTGGTCTATATGCATTTTGTTGTCTCCACGCAAACTAAGTGGACAATGGCCACCGCGTGGCAAGTGACGCGACAATGGTGTTAGTTTGCCTGCCAGAAGGACCAGGAGACGACAAGGACCCCACCATCAACTTTGCCACACTGCAGTCACTTAATTTCCGTTTCCGTTTTTTTACGCTTCATTGTTCTGCTTTGCCCTCCCACAAAATGCCTCCTTGCTTCCCCTTACCCCCTTATCCCGCCTCATTTCAACCCCCTCCCCCCCCCAACCCTTTTTGGCTTGTGTGCTGTTCTAGCAAAGTCGTCTCTCTGGCGACAACAGTGTTCCTGTTTTCTCTATTCTCTGTTTCTACTCTATTGCCTTTTGTTTTTTATTTCCCTCTCTCTCTCTGTCTCTCTCTCTCTCTTTTTACTTTACTTTCTATTTTTCTGTGTGCTTTTTATGTTGTTGTTCTTTTCTGTTTTTAAATGCTGCTCTAAATAAAATATGCTTGAAAATTAACAAAGGCAATTAGAAGGTACTTAAAGCTAAAAAATACAATGATTATTTCTCAGCAAGTATGCCACTAGTAGAGAATGTATAAATATATATATATACATATATCTCTATATATATATATATATACATTTCTACATATTTATTTACCCCCACAAGTATTCTTTGTCATTCATCTCTGTGCCCAGATCGTGGCTCTTTTACTCCTGCATTTTAATGACTATTTAAATGTAGTAAATTCTAAATACACTTCTAGATAAAGTCTCATTACTACTCCAACCGATTTAACATTAAAATCTTTATTAAAAATCTTGAAGAACTAAAAAGGAAATAAATAAATTTTAACCAGAATAGAATTTCTTTTCTGTTTTCAGAAATAAATAATATAGTTCCACACTGAAGAAACTCTATTTTCCATTTCGTTCTATTAATATATATTACAATATTTAAACGATTAAAAAAAGGTTAATAAAAGTTGACTAAAACTAAAAGTAATCAAAATTCAGATTAAAACTAAAAATCGTATTCTCAATTTATCAAAATGTTTTTAATTAACTAAGAAATCATTTTTGTGTTTAAACAATATTGAAGGGTATCAAATATTTGGAATTGTGTTTAAAATATTTTTCATGCTTGTCTTTCTTATTTTATATATATATATATATATTTTTTTTTTATTTATATTCCCTTAGTTTTTATATTGTATATTTTTTTATTTTTATTTCTTTATTTTTGGGTTAGGTATGTGAACAATGCCACAGAGCGCAGCAGCATAGGGCAAAAAAGTTAATTAAGTCAGAGACACAGAATACGTTAGGGGAGATGGAAGCTGGGGAGGAGGAGGGTAGAGAGTGACTGCCTAGACAGCAAACAAAAAATAAAAAAAAAAAAAAAAAAAAAAAAAAAAGAAAGGGGGAACAAAAAATGTTGAAAATATTTTCCAAGCTAAAATACAAAGTGATGGGTGATGGGTGATGGGTAAATGGGTGACGGGAGACTTTACTTAATGCCACACAAAGTTGCACATTGAAATCGGCTTGGCTTTAACTGGCATAAAGTCCCCCTAACTCCTCCTCCCTCAATCTTTCTTAGAGATATATTTCTATCACAACATTGCACTCAAAATCAAATCAAATACTGACTGTAAAAGTGTTATTTGCCATGGTCAGAAGAGGAGAGAGTTGTGTGAAACCGAATGCCAAATGCCAGAGCTGAGATGACCAAAACAGACCAGAACAGAGAAGACCAGAACAGACCGAAACGGAACTGGACTGGACTGGACAGGACAGGGCAGGACAGTACAGGACAGGACATGGTAGGACATAGCAGGACAAACTGAAGCCGAGTCATGCAATCAACCGGAATATGGATCAAATGCCCAAAGGATAAGGGTAGACAAAGTATACATAAAGCGCCTGGCTATCGATCCAGTAGTCCCACAGCGCTCATCTTTCTGGTTTGTCATAAAATTTTGAATTGCAGTGTTAATCCAACCAACACTATTTTATACCCTATACAAAGTGGTTTTTGTTAGAATAAAGGGTATATTAATGATATAAAAAATGAGAAAGAACATAATATGTACATATAAATATTCGTGATTAGCATCAAAGGTCAAGGTCAAACCTTGTGTTCTATCTATTTTTATTTAAGTTATGATTACATAATATAATGTATACATTTTCATATATCCAATTTAATCCATTCATTCCATATTCACGGTTATGGGGTATGCCTAATATACCTAGTATAGAATTTTATTGTTCTAGGGTATAATAAAATCAAAGGGTGCCAACTTAACATGTTAGATTTTTACCTTCGTCCTTTATTCTGCTTAAAAGCTAAACTAAGGACCTTATACTATATAATAGAGATAGCCAGCAGCAGTAGCAGCAGGATGGCTAGAATGGACAGATGGACAGACAGAGGGACAGGTGTTCCAACAATCCAACTGAAAGCCAGTAAAATTGTGTTGGATAAAATCTCAGCACGGGTTTGTCGTCTCTTTTATATTTGTCGTTTTTGCTCACCTTGTTTTTTTTTTGTTTTTGCTTTTCTTTTTGTATTTTTTTCTTTTCTTTTTTGCTTTTGTTTTCATCTATCTCAAAGTGTTGAAATTTTGTTTCTTTTACTCATATTTTCTTTTGGTCTTGGTTGTCTAGATTTTTATTTCAGCATTTTGGCTAGTTGGGTTAACAGTTACTTGGACAGATTGTTGACCAAAAACGGACAGCAATTCGGGTTCGAAGCCAAAGTACATATATATATATATATATATATATATATATATATATTGGTATAGGTAAAGGTAAAAGTGTAGGTGATATATGCAAATTTTTTTGTTCTTGCAATTTATGCAACAACGTACAAATCTGTAAAAATGTAAAGGGATTTTTTGATTTACCTTTTTCCTCTTCCTAAAGAATGATGGAAATTTGTAAAGAATTTTCTTTGGTAAAAATGATAAAAATTTATTTAAACAGATTCAAAAATATTTATCCATAGAATTTCACAAATATATGTATATATACTTATATTTCTATGTGTAAAATAAAATTTGCTGAAAATTGTTTCCATAGATTGTTGGTATATTTAAAATATTTTTATTTCTTGCTGTTAATTGATCTGGAATCTGGAGGACAAAACTTTTTTCTATCACCTTTTTATCTCTTTATACGTTTAGCCTTATATTTAATTAGTTAATGTAACTGGTCAAAGTTATTTTAGTTATTTTAGTGGAATGATTGTTTGTTGCATTTAAAAATGGTTTTTCCCATTTAAAATTTCTCTTTTATTTTTTAGCTCAATTCTGAAATTTTAACAACTTTAATTGAATTTTATGATTTGGAAATAAAAGTTTAAATATTTTGTTTTTGTTATTTTTTTTTTCGACTGTTGGGTTTGTGTTTTGGTTTTCCATTCATTTTGGTCATTTGCACTCTACAACTTGGTTGGTCTTCTGGGTTTTTCGGTTCTTGTGGTAGGTTCATGTTAAAAACTTTAAAAAGCTTCTGCAATTTTCTTTTCATCTAGTTAGAGACAGAGACAGAGACGGAGAGAGAGAGAAAGAAAGGGAGAGAGTGATAGTGAGATTTTACAGAATGCAATTTTCTCTGACATTTAACTATCTACAAATTTTTCATGGCAATTTTAATGTTATTTTCTCACAATTTGCTGCCTTAATGCAAATGACTGAGGAAACTTTTCCACTTTATGCACTCAAGTCGCGAGCCTATCCAATGTGCTCTTTGCTTCATTTCTATATATATATATATATGTATATGTATATGTATGTGTATGTATATATATGTATATGAGAGGGTGCATTTGGGGTCTAGAAAAAACTTGTAACTTGTGCTGCAGTTTGTGTTAAATTTCATATTCATACAACAAACAACTACTAACAACAACAACTAAAGCGACATAAAAAAAAATATATAGAAGAGAAAAAAGAGGTGAAAGAAGGACCACCCCACCCCACCCACTAGCACTCACCCACTCTCCCACTTGACGCGTCTGGCTGCGAAAATTGCCATAAAAAACTTTGGCTGTCTCAATGGCAAAAGTCGTCAACAGTGTCGCCAACATTGCCGTTCTTTTTGCATTTTCCCCATTGCCCCTTCATCTCATTCACCCTCTCTCTCTCTCTTTCTCTCTCTCTCTCTCTCTGCTCATCTCATCTTTATCCTGGTTCTGGTACTGTTCCCTATCGTATCCGTCTTGGTATCGTACTCGTTGTCTCAGTCGTTTGCATGCGTAATTCATGCAATCTACAAAACGTAGTCTGAGACTGAGGTAAAGTGCCAAGGGTCTTGGTTTTGGTCTTTAGAGGGCGTGCCCATGCCCATCCAGATGATGTACCGTGGCATGGAGATGGCTTGGCGCAGCGTGGCATGGCGTGGCGTGGCATGGCGTGGCATGGCATGACATTGGCTAACGGTTTGAGTGAGCCGAGGTGTTGACGTTATGGGCCAAGCAAGTCCCCCGCAATTTGTCAGCAAGTTTTGTGTTGAGCTAACAACTAAATTCTATGCTCCTTGTGCCAACTGCAATGCAAATTATGCAAATTTTCTTTCTTTCTCTTTCTCTCTTTCGTTTGTAGCCTTTCACTTTCTAACTGAATGACTGCAAGGTCAACTGACATACAAACAACGGTATATAAATATTATACAAATGGCATTTGTGACCCCTTCTTCTTAAATGATATAAGAAAAAAAAAAGAAAAAAGAAAACGAAACGAAGAAGAAAAACTGAGTGAAAAGCTGAGCAATTAAAATGCTTTAGAAAATTTGTCAAAGATTTTTGAGTCATTTCTCTCTCTCGGGCTGGTTTTCTCCATTAAATGTAGAGTGGATTGTTAAAAGATGCGTCGTTTCCATATTCAAGCCAAGGGCTTGGGGGGGGGTTAGATACTTATGACTTGTGAGTTTTGCGTACGTCATTAACAGCATTGTCAACAGTTGTTTGCTATGAGTAGCAAGTATATATATATGTATATCGAGAGAAATGATGCTGACACTGACATTAGCTAACAATCTTTTCAAATGGATACTTGATGAAATTCTAACGTACTGTATATACGAATACAGACATATATAGATTATGCATATATGTATGTACATACATATCTTCTGTATAGGTTTGTTTGCTCTTAACTTGGTTAATTTCTTCTGCTTCTGCATGATGAACTTGTAATTAGAAATCTTAATGATGGGTATATATGGAATCAATTTTTTCAAATATTTTAAATTTGATTTCTTTTATCCTTTTTTTGGTTTTTCGTTTTCTACATCTAAATATTCAAAATATTTAATTTTGATTTTGTTAAATTTCAAAGGATTTTTTTAATGCATATAAAATTTGATAGAACAAGATATGTAGGTAGAATAGGATGAAAAAATGAATGATTGAAAATAATGAGATTATAAAAGAATTATTATAAATATTATAGAAAATACATATTGTTACGATAATAGTTTGAATAACTGAAACTATGATAGATACAATGAAAAATAAACTAACTAATACGATAATAATATAATCACGTGAAGGAACTATGGATTGGTGAAATGAACTCCAAATTCTGTTAGATGGTCTGCAGAATTATGTATTATATATATATATATAAGTATATATGTACGATTTTACACGTCATCTCCATTTTTATTATAATCTGGATCAAGCATTTATAATTTTCAATTTTGTTAATTGAACAATTTAATTATTTAGTTGTTGTTAAAATAGATATAAGCGAACAAATCGAAATAAATTTTGTATAAATATTATACATTGTATTTATTTAGAGTAATCAATGGTCGATTTCATTTTTGCAATATACAAACATATCTACGTTTTCTCTTACCTTGGGCAATTCATTATGTATGCCGCTCTAGAAATGAATCTAGTTAATTTATTGCATTTAATTGAAATGCATTTCATATGAGATTTTCTATGGCTTGTTTTGGGTCAACCATGTGCTGGAATCTGTTGCCTTATTTTATCTTAAGCTTATTAAGTTTTCTCCACTTTGTAATAGAATTTTGCCATATGGCATATGGTCTGTTTAGCATTAGATTTCATTATTTACATATACATACATACATACATGCATACATTCACGCAAACATACATACATATGCATTTATTGTGCATATTGATTTTAATCAATTTCTTGCAAAATTTTGTAATTTCTTGCATTAAAATGTTTTTGCAAATTGATGCTTATCTTATCTACTTTGACTACTTTTTCCACCCTTTAAAAAGGGGGTAGGGGGAATATTCTGTAGAAATTTTTTTTTGTTCTGTTTTAGTTTTTGCAATTTTCATTAGTTTCCTTAGAATACTTTTTGCATATTCTGGAGCCAAAAAAAAAAAAAAAAAAAAAAAAGTAAAAAATGTTGCAAAATTTTCGCCCGCCAAAGGAATTTACTCATTAAATTTATTCAGGCACCCACCTCGCTTCAATGTTCCTCCATGAGGAAATCTGTTTAACTGCTCATTTAGCTATAATGTTGGCGAAGGAATACCAAATGAATACAAATTTAAAGCATATAACGACTGTAAAATACCCTGCAGCAGATAAATAAATTTTGTAAGGCGCCAATTGTAGTGAAATTCACTTATGTATATATGACCATAACACACTGGCGCCACCTGCCAGTTGGTAGTGTTCCATTGTTCCCTTGCAAATGTGAATTTAGCATATTTAAATTTAATATTGTACAAATTTGGCCACACCGAATGATGGTTAAATGTATCCCTGATGTTGCCAAAGGCATTTACATAAAGGGTATTCAAATGATGGGTAAAAAGTGGGGGTAAAAATGTGCGTTGATTATTTCATCCCTTTCAGCTTTGCCTTTCATTTGCTTGCGTTTCTTTTTACTTTTTACTTGTTTTTTTTTTTTTTTTTTGCCATCTTCTCGAGTGCAGGGCAAATGCATTTCTTAATATTCCTTAATCCTTTTCAAGATACCTTTTACCTGGCATTTATTTTATATCTGGTTTTCTATTCATTCGCTTTCCTTTTAACTTTTTTTTTTTTCTGTTTTTTTTTTTACTTTTTATTCTCGGTTTTTTATATTTCTCATTTATCATTAAGTGTGCAAGTCGATCAGTTGTAAAAATTCATTTAGCATTAAATCAAATTGAAATCGAAGTAAAGTGCCTCAAATTTCATTTGAAAATGAAAATGGCTTAAAAGTCTACGGTTTTCCTTGACCCCGCTAACACTGCTTACATTTAGCCAAGAAATGGGTAGAAAAATATAGAATAGAATAATAAGAACTAAAAAAAATGGTGGTGTAACATTGTCTTAGCGGAAGTGCTGATGCCATTTTGTCTAGAAAATCGTATATATATATATATATAGATATCTAATGCATGTATATATACATTTGTGTGCTCTGTTTGGCACGTGAGTTGCTTACAATTTTCACACTCAATATGTAGGGCGTGACCGAATGGTTTCTTTAACCCAAAAAAATTGAAAATTGATTTTATTTTTTTTTGTTTTTTTTTGGGGCTAATTAGCCAAATTTTGCTGGCAATTAAAGAACTGCATTAAATAAGTGTGGTTGCAAGCGTTAGCTGGATAAAATACGATAATCTATAGGCCAGACTCCTCGTAAGCATCAAAAGAAAGGAGGAGAATATAAAGGCATTTCTCACCTCCTTAACAATCCTGCCTTTTTTTTTTTTTTTTTAAGCAACAAAAGTTCTATGGTTCTTTTAAGGCTCATTAAAATTTGTCTAATTGCCTAATTAGACGAATTTCGGAACAATTAGAAGAAAGACTGCATTGTAAAAAAATTATATATGACTGCAATCTTTTGCTTAGCAAATATGAAAAGTACATACACATACACATACATACATGAGGATATACATGTTAGCCACTTGACTGCTTATTTGCCCACTTATCCCTTAGTTAAATGTCTTGCCCGCCTCCCTCTCCCCCGCTTTTTATTTTGAGGTAGCGAGAGAAAGAAATCAATGTTTAAAATCACAAAATGCAGCAAATTAAAACAGAGGCACGCAAATGGCTTAATACTTTTGATATTTCAGCCATGTCTTTCTGGCCATATGTAAAATGCAAATGACTGCTGACTGAGGCATAAAAATGAGTGACGTTTCCAGCAGGATTTTGGAATTTTTTATTTTTCTTCTTTGCTTCACACTGCCTGCCTGCCTGCCTGCCTATGGTTCCTTTATGTTTCTTTCTATATTTATTTTCTGCGTAATTTCATAATTTATGCATAATAAAATGAAAGTTGTGGTTGGGCGTTGCTGAGCACCGGAAGTTGTCTGCTCCTTTTTTTTTTTTTTGCTCCCTCTTACACATCTCTTTCACTCTCTTCTCCTGCAAGTGCGTTGGCTGCCTGCCAACTGACAATTTTTTTTTCTTCTTCAAAGCCTTGTCTAGGCAACACCCAACTGGCATTTTATATTTCAGCTGTGCCACCTCCTCGTCCCCACCCCTTCCTTCGCTCCCTTAAGACTCATTCCATAGAATTTTTTTCAAATATGTATGTATATATATATATATATCATATTTTTTTTTTTTTTTTTTTTACTAATTTAACATTTCAGCGTCCAATTAACATTTTAAGCCAAAAAGCTTTAGGGAGTTCCATAGGAAAGACTGAGCAAAAGAGGGGAAGTTGTGTGTATGTGTGTCTGTGTGTGTCTGAAAGAAAATGTTGATTATGAAATTTTTATGCACCCATTATGGCATATGAATTGAGGAGTATATTCAATATATAAAAATTATGTCACAAAGTGGAGGGGAAGAGGCTTTCTTTAACAAAACAAAAAAAAAACCGAAATCGAATCTCTGCAAAATTATGATTACTTTATTCGGAAGTCGAAAAAAAAGGAAACTAAAATGAATGGAATATTGGCTACCTTGTTTGGTTCCTTTTCTTGGCTAGGAAATCGATCGATTCCAGATCGGAGCCATTATTATATGTGTCTCTGATAAAACTTAAAAAAACAATTCAAATGTTTCTTAATGGGTTAAGCTTTAGTTTTCGTTATTGTTTATAACAAAAATTGTTTTTGGTAACGAATTAAACTTTTAAGATGAATTGATATAGAAAAAGATATATATAATTGTAATTAAACTAAAAACGATTATTAAAGATTTCATTTCTGTTCTTTTCCATATGGAAGTAGATACTAATATTAACTAAAGTTCTTATGCAATGCTTTAGTAAGTTCCTTTTGAGGATGTAGACAAAGTGTAACCTTTAAGAAAATCGTTTTTGCATCGAATGCTCCAAAGATTGCCACAAAATGCAAAATGTTTGTAAATATAAGCCAATGAACCTTTTGGTAAATGTCGAAATCGGAATAATGAATTATTATGATGGTTACTAACAGTCTGTTTGTTTGCCTTTCTATGCTTTTTGCCTTAGGGACGGACGGACCATAGCTCGCATAATTTCTTATGTTCAGGAGTCATTTTCCCCATGCATTTTCATTTGCGAACGAGGGAAATGCAAAATTTATCATATTCAGTTTAGAAATATGCAGAAATTTTCTCTTACGCATGCTCATTAAAATTGAAATTATGTTTATGTCTCACTGTGTGTAGAGACTAACTACGTACATAAAACACAGGAACCCTTTGTCGTTTATGCATGATGTTGCTGGAAGAGGGTCGGTGGAGGGGTGTTGGGGGGGGATTGGAGAAAAAAAAAAAAACAAAGTTCCCTCTAGTTGCTGCAGTGTGTTAATTTGTGCGTAAACGTTGCGCTAACGAAGCGAAAACCTTTGTGGGCCAAGAGACAGAGGCCAGAGAACGCGTAATTGAAATGGCATTTAAATGTTCAGGGACCTTCGGGGTATGCAAAAATGAGAATCGAGTGGGATTTTCCGAATGAGAGAATGTCATAGGAAATGAAATGTGCGGTTAGTAGTTCGAGGACTGATGTGCGATTGATTCTATGATATATGTAAGTAAGAACAAAACCAAAAAACAAAACAATCAAAAAAAAAAAAAAAAAAGAGTAGAAAAAAGAAAAGAAAAATCGATTAAGAAGATTAAATGTGGGACTAAGGGATTAAGCAATTATTTTGATTGAAATCTCTGCTGCAAATAAAAAAACTGAAAATCTTTACAAAACACGATCAATCTGAACAGCAATTAAATAAAGTATGAATAAAAAATAAAACCTTTAATGCAAAATAAACTCACGTTTTCTACGATTGAATTATCTTACTCACGTTTATTTTAGATTACTCATTAATTAGTTTCTTACCGGCACTATAAACACTAAATTGACTTGACTAACTACATTTGATGTTTGCAATTTTCATTATAATTGACGGTAGTTAACCTTGAAGTTTAACCTTTAGACCACAAAAACCAATTAGTCTGGTAGAGACTCTCTCAAATATGAAACACACACACACACACACACACACATATACCCACTTATATCCATCCATTGTCTCCAACTTTCTCAGACCACAAACTTTTCGATGTTGTCCAACACTATGCAGTTCCATTACAAAACTTGCAGCAACATATATCAATTACACAAGTTTTGTTAGTCGACATTCATGTCGTCTACACCATTTACATCGCCATAGTCATAGTCATCGCCATCGTCGTCGTCGTCATCATCATCTTCATCACTTGTTTCTCATCCAGCACCCAGCTGTAATTGCATAGAAAATTGCAACCGTTACCCCAAAAAGTTAACCCACCGCCCAGACACACACACACACACACACACACACACACACACAGCGCACACTCAGAAGAATAACTAGTCTCAGACCCGCTACCAGACCTCGTCCGAAACCGAGACACAGAGTGAAACAAGTTAAATTGGCATTTGCATTTCTGGACAATATCATAACTTGACTTGGACACACAAAACATTTCCGTAGCCCACAAAAATGAAGGCAAAACAAATAATAACTCCTGTTTTCATTTGCCTTAAAGTTTGTTCATATTGCCAGATTTTATTGTTTAACTACAAAACCAAAACAAATTTGCTTATTGTAAAAATTTTCTCTTTTCTTTTTCACTTTAATGCATAAATATTTTTATGCTTTTGGCAGGACAACAACACGAACGACAAGCAGCGCATTTCAAAAAGCTTCGACTTACAAAATTTTGTTTACTGATTGAAATTTGTATACCCTTGAAAAATCTGTTTTTAAACTATATAAAATATAAATTAAATGATTATCTTATTGTCAATCCTGATTAAGGAATATAGCAATTCGTTTAAGATTTTAATAATCATAGCATACTTTTTAGGGTCGAAATTGATTTAATTATACGTTCCATTAGTTTGAACTTTACGAGTGAATAACACAGTTAAAGCAGAAATTAACATTAACTAATTCTGAAATATCTGTATGTATGTTTGTATGACAACTATTTAATACATATATAGCCATCCGATAAAAGTCAAAAGAAACTCCAAAAAGAAAAAAACAAAATTTAATTGTTGAAGATTGTTGAACTGAAAATGCATACATAAATCTGATATAGTTCTCTAATCTTTCGATATCTTTATGTGCAAAGCAAATAGCGAATAATTTGGATAATTTTTTTTTGTATATAGAGGTAGTTGTCATGATCTTAAGCGCTGCATACTTTTCAACGATATCAATGTACCCTAATTTTTGGCATTGTTATTTTTTTCGTTTTCATTTAGGGGCGAAACCAATGTGTATATCTCCAACTTATAGAACAAATGGTATGAGTATATTGGGTTGGGTTGAGGTATTAAAAAGTTTCCCATTCTCAATTTTTTATATACCAATTTTTGGTTTTGTCTTGTTTGTTTGGTTTGTCCGATATTAAATGAACTTCTGTAGTAAAACTTTTACTTTGCCATTGAATTCGTATTTAGGGATTTTTTTTTGCCCTCTTTTTCTACATATGCGGGTTTACATATACTATGTGTATATTCTTTCTGTTTGTGTTTTTTTTTTTTTTGTCTCTGGGTTTAAACTTACCTGGGGGCAACAGTTTTTTATTTTCTTCTTATTTTGTGGGGGAAACAGTTTTTGTAGGACATTGGGGACTTCATTTGACTTCATTTGTTCCCATCTGATCAACCTCGATGATTAAACTTGCTTGAGGCAAGTAACACTAAAGGACCCGAACTATTTGCCGTGTATCTGCAGATCAATAATACCATTTCAAATATTAATGTTACGGAAAATTGAAAAAATTATTTTCTCTCTTGATAACTGACTGACGAATGATGGCCAAGTTAATAGACCAGGTAACTATTGGTCCTTCAATCATTAATTAATCTAAATTAATTAAAATCTAGATGATACGACTAATTAATCTTAATAAAAAATTTAAAGTAAATTGGAAATATAGTACTAATCGCCTGATAAATAATAATACATTTTAATAAAAGCTCTGTTCTTAATAGTTTTAGGGAAACTATATAATATAGTCGTTTGATCTGATACAACATTAATATATACTTTAAATATATTATAATAATAAATTTCTATTTATATTATATTTATATTTTATCAAAATGAATATACCCGTTTATGCAAGGGTTTATAAATAGCACGTAAATGCCAAACATGAATTATTTTTATTTTATTTTATTTTTCGTTGTGAAGGCAACACCAAAAGATTTAATGTTTCATCAACAATATGTGAAATTAATGAAAAGGAATAAAAGGAAGCCAAACAGGTTGATATACATATCTGTTTGTACAATGAATTCAATACTGGGAGATATAAATTGTTCAAAATTTTGAAAGAATTTAAATATAGAACAATTCATTATTGATGTCTTTATGTTTAATGTGTGAGAATTGCTAAGATGAAAAATTCATATGAAATTGTATAGCAATTTGTTGCTGAAAATTGTACAATTGTTTTTTTCTAATATATAGATTTAATATCTCCAATATATGTAGATCTGAGTATATGGTTTAAATTAAAAATCATATAAATATGAAAATGATATATGTATATATATATGCATATAAATGGAGGCTATTTGAAAATCAGCTAATTTGCTTCACACTTTCCCGTTGTTAAGATTTTGGATATGGTCACCATAATGGCAACCAGCAATCTCTGCAGGACATCCTATTAAGGCGCTGGCCATTTGCACTCAAGTGTATATATATGAAAGTAGAAGGGAAGAGGACTGCAAGTGGATTCTGCTGATTTTGAAGAGGCTTTTCCACAACAGACAGAGAGAGAAAGAGAGCGAGAGAGAGAGAGAGAGGCAGAGACAGAGACAGAGACAGAGACAGAGACAAAGACATAGACAGAGAGAGAAAGAGAAAAGAGGATAAGGAAGGGATGAAGAAAGAGAGCCTGTGACGACAACAGCGAAATGCATTTACAGCGTAATCCAATCAGTGCAATAATGAAATGCTAAGTGCCAGACACATACACACACACACACACACACACACACACACACACACACACACACACACAGACACAGGCACACACACCCAAAGACACTGAAAAACACACACAGAGGAAAAGATATGGTGATGGAGAGAAATGGAGCCGGTACCAGACAGACAAAAACAGCAGCCAGAACATACAATCTGGTTACATACCAAAAATAGACAAAAACAAAAACAACTAAGGCAGGGGTGAATTGGTAGGGGGAGGGGGAGGGGAAGGGGGGTTCGGCGTTGAAAATAAAAAATGCAACAGTTTCTAGTTTGGTTGAAAGGGTTGCAAATCGTATCTGGTCACGTTTTGTATACGACACGAAGGATTTTTAATGTCCCCACGTTTCAGATTGCTACGTCCCTGTTGTACCTAATGATTGTTTTCAATCGTTTGACCAGCAGCAGTTGCATCCAGTAACACAATCCTTGTTCATGTTCATGATTGTTCAGGCCACCACCAAATGGCTATGGATGTCACTGGAAATCACAGTGACAGTGACAATGGTAGTGACAGTGACAGTGATATGCTCTTTTGGCTGACTATGTAGGCGAAAATCGATTTTTCAGACTTAATCTTGTAGCTTTTGTTCTTAGGACAATCACCTCAACGATTTCAATTTCAATCAGCAAAGCAATCAACTAATTAAATCCCACAAAAGTATGCTATAGTATACATACATGCGTAGGAAATACATACAAACACATATGTACATATAACTGCAATGCAGAGTTCAAGATTTCCACAAATTCTCAAGAAATTTGTCCAAGCATTTTTATTTCAATTCCTTTTATTTTGTGTATATATATATACATACATACATATACATATATACATATATAAATCAAAGTCAGGCCAAATGTAAGCCATGGATATATGTGTGTAACAACATAAATCCTTGTAAAACGGGAGTGACTATCAAAAGCCAAGTGCCATGGGGGGGGGTAGGTATTCAAAAGTCAAAAGTAATAATGATGATGATGCTGCTGTTGCTGCTTCTGACTGTGAAAAGGAAAAGGGAAATAACAAATTTTCTTTTTTTTCCTCTTTTTTTTTTTTTTGCTCTCTGCTCACAAATTTGCACTCGAAAAAGTTGCACAGTTGCTAAGCTTTTTACTTCACTTCTCATCTGGCGAAATCCCCATTTTTTTTTTGTAGTAAACAAGCCGAGCAACAGCTCAAAGATTTTCCCACTCTTTACCCCCGCGCACACACACACATATATACACTCTTTTTTATACCCTTGCAGAGGGTATAATAAAATTGGTCAGATGTTTGTAACGCATAGAAATAATCGTTTCCGACCCCATAAAGTATATATATTCTTGATCAGCATCGAAAGCCGAGTCGATATGACCATGTCCGTCTGTCCGTCTGTCCGTCTGTCCGTCTGTCCGTCTGTCCGTCTGTCTGTTTCTACATACTTAATCGATCTTAAATTTTGAGCTACGTGAATAAAAGTCATATCATTCTGTCCGTTGATGTTGCAAGCAAATTAAGTTCGAGAGTTGGTAGGATCGGACAACTATAAGTTATAGAAAAATAGGAAAGATCAGAGGTACCTCGGTCAAAATGTGAGTTGTTCAAAACAGTTCTTGTGAGAAAAACTTTTTTGTTTTTTAAGATATCTCAAAAATTTGGCACATAGATGACAATTCTACTTCTACACCTTACCAGCAAATTTGATTCAGATCGGATAATAAACACCGACATAAATCAATAAAATCAATAATCAACCACCATCAGAAAAAGTATGTTTTTGTGAGAAAAAACTTTTTTGTTTTTTAAGATATCTCAACCAAATTTGGTGATCAGATGAGAATTATACTTTTACATCATATCAGTAAGTTTGAATCAGATCGGATAATAAACACCGACATAAATCAATAAAATCAATGAATCAACCCCCATCAGCATCAGTATGTTTGCATATGTAGCCAATTAAATACGTTTATATTTGCTTTTATATATTCGTACACAAACAACATACATGGAAACATACAAACATACATACATACATACATACATATATGCGAACACGTGCTTGAAAAAACTACAAGCTGAGTGCGAAACAGAAAGAGACAAAAAACTATTTGTATTGTGTTGTTGTATTCTAGAATTCGTCAGAAACTTTAGAGAGCGAGAAGCTGGACGCTTGCAATGTATACCGAAATAGCGAGACAGTGAATTATAAGTTTAGTAGCGCAATAGGTAGAGATCGATTCTAGAAATGACGTGAGCGGAGGTTCAAATCCGACCGTTGGCAAACTCGAATTTTTTCTTACTGTTTCTTTTTTTGGTTCAAATTTTTTTAAAATTTTATATTTCCAATTTTTAAAATATCTTGAATCCGATATGACGGAGAAAGTAATCAATTAATCTGCAAGGGTATACAAACTTCGGCGCGGCCGAAGTTAGCTTCTTTGATATTTTTTTTACCTTATTTAAAGTAAGATTTGCTCTCTCTCTCTCTCTCTCATACTCTATAGAACTTGCATATTGCAGCAAAAGGTAAGAGAGGTAAAAGCCATTCCCAACTCTTTTATGTTGGCGCGCTGAAACGCATAAATCAATGGCAGGCACTAGCAGAAAGCAGCCAATGCAGAGAGCCAAGTTCCTAAACTTGATTTAATGCCAGTGTGCCAAGTGGAAGCTATATATATATATATATATGTATATATATATATACTATAAAGAACAAAAATAAACAAAAAAAAATTGAAAAAGATATACATTATATTGGCAGGTTGTTCAAAAAGTGCCTGGCTTAAAAGCATTTGACTTGACTTGAATAGTATCGATATAAATCAATAGGGAAAAAATCGACGCACTCTTGAGACTTTTGGCAATGATGAACAAAGGTCTCTGGGTCTCGTTCGTTTAAATGATAATCATTTTGTGGTAAAGCTTCTGTCACTTTCTTGCCAACTATATGTATATCAATTTGTATACCAAAATCAGATCAAGATAATTAACACCATTTGTAGCTCATAAATTTTAATGGATATGTTCAAATCAAGTACAATGAAATCTGAGTCAACGGAACAAATATCTCTCAAATTAAATTCTATCCTCAATTAAATTATAGATACAACTATCTATATCTAATTACTAAATAATATAGTTCGAATAGAAAAAATCAATTTAAAATTATCTTTTAGTTGGAAATTATTTAACTCTAAGTATAAATATATTGACAAAAATTTCATTTGATATCATTTAATTTAATTTCTGTGAGTATGCGATGTGAAATAAATGTTTTTCCTAGCTTTGCCTGCTTGTCTGTTTTATTTTTAAATCATTTAATTTCTTTAATATATAAAAGAACATTTTCGAATCGCTTTTAAACTCTTGCAAGGATCACTTTAGACTTAAATTTAGTCGATTTGAGAATGAATCGAAAGGAGGCCCCTGAATTTTTGCACTTTCAGAACAAAAGCATAAACCACAACAAAAGATTTATTTATAATTTATTTTAATAAAAAATTTATTTAAATTTTATTAACGCTCTTTAAAAGCACATTTATAGTAAACTTATAATTATAGCATACAAAAGAAAAAAAAAAAAGTACATTACACGTTAGGCAAAACCTTTTTAATCATTATTTTATTTTTTTGTTGTTTTTTTTTTTTTTTTTTTTGTTATTTCTTACACTCGCACAGTCGCATATACAGACAGACATATGAACATACTTACTTAACTACATACATACAAACATTCATTTTTAAGCGTCACATTTAAATAATTTAAAGTATTTTGGAAAGCAATTTAAACTGCAATTTCTTTTCAGTTTCTTTTGCCTTACATTTTACTCGTTGTATTTTAATTAAATTCAGCCTGTACCTTTCAGCCATGAGAGGGCTGTTCGATAAGTAATAAGACAAATCCATAATAGCAGTAAATTGTTTTATTGCAACAGAAGTAAATGGAAATGTTGACATTATTTTTAGATACACATTTTCAGCATTTCAAAGAATTACAAAATAGAAATCTTGAAATATTATTTCTGTTGGCGAAAAGTTTTACTAATTTGTCTAGTTACTTATTGAACGCCCCTCGTATAATCACTTTATATAGTTTTCTGCTTCTTTAGTCGCATCTGGCAAGAAATGGGGGAAAAAAAACTTTGTCGTCCTCGTAAAATTTTCGCATATTTTTTTTTCTTTTTTTGTTATAAATTTTTTTTTTTTTTTTTGTAGCTTTTTATGAGTGTCTTGGTTGAATTGGTTTTGGCCATAAAAGAATTAAGCTCCTTATTTTATGTGCGTGTCTATGTCTCGTTTATTGGTTGTAAGTATTTGCTCTCTGGCATCAATGTTTAATTGTATTTAAGTAATTGGTAATTTGAAAACTTTGTTCATTATTTAACACTTTAGTCATGATATCGATGTGAATTGAGACATATCATCTAAGTTATTGATTCTTAAAATTTGTTTAGTTTCATTTATTTAAAAGTTAAACAGATGTTTATAAATTATACAATTTGATTCTGATGAATCAACTTTATTGTTTTAAAATTAAGAAATTTATTTATAAAATGAATTATTTACTATATTTTGATTTGTATTTATTTATTTTTGTCTCACTTAATATGAAAATTTGATTCTTTTTTTTTTTTTTTTTTTTGGATTTTACAACTTTTTGAGTACCTGCTTATACATACATACATTCATGCATACATAGATTCTTAGCATTTACAGATAAAAGAATTAGATAGATTGTTTAATATACATGTACATATATATATATATATATATATATTATTTTGAAAAAATAGTTTTACAGTGTTTAATATTAATCGATAGTCCAGATTAGCCTAAATCTGTATATGATGATTTTCAGTTATATGAGTAATATCTATTTGGATCATATTAAAGGTCTGAATGCGATCATTTAAAGGAATAATTGAAAAATTAATTTCGAATTAATTAATCGAATTGTATAAATAGAAAAATAGATTCGAATTATATATAGTTGTACCACTCTCACTCAAAAAAAAATTCTTTTTAAAAAGATTAAATGAATTGCATATATCTGTTGTCTCTTTCCTTAATTCCCATCGTTCTGTGCTTCTTGCTCTATTTGATTCGAATCCATCTTAAATGTATTCGAATACAAATGCAGACCCTTTAGCTTCAATTTACAATTCCAATAATGTTCCTAGGTATATATGTATAAATGATTCACTTTTTCATGCAATTCATGTCTTTGTGAATTATTCAATACTTTTGTGCTTGCATAACTCTTTGCAACACTAACACATTGTTGCACCTTCCGATTACTTGAATTAATTATTTATTTTTTCATTATGATTGGACCAAAATGTGTTTACGAAATAATCAAGATACTATATATAATTACATACATTTATAATAAGTGTTTAAAAATCTTTGATGGTAATACTGTTGAAGCTAAATCATTTATACTTGAACATGTAGAAATAGTCACATATGTATATATATGTATATATACATACATACATACATATGTATACTATATATAAATATACATATATGTATATATGTATGTAAGAAGTATAAATGCCTGGTATCGTTAGTTGTTAGAGTTAGTTTCTTAATTTATGTTGTTACAAATCAGTTTGCTGTACTAAACTGGATTCTCTCCTGGTGGTCGTACAAAATGCCTCCTGCTGTTCGCCCAAACATATAATCAAATTCTCTGTATCAGCTGGTATGACCAGTGTATTCGGTACACTCAACAATTTGCCATTATGGGAGCTACTAAAGGACTTTTGTGCACCAGTTGAAGCAGTTTTATCAGCTGTTGTTGTCGATGATGTTGTTGTCGATGAATTATTATTGCCTACATTTAGGGGCAGTAAGAGGGGTGCCTGATGTTGAGGATTATTACCACTGGGCAATAGACGCTTTGAGCCACCACGACGACGACTGCCCTGTTTTGTGAATACACTCGGCTCCAATTGTAATTGAGCATTAATATCCTGCTGAGTCATACAGGTGAAAGCTTTAAAGAAACTCTTGCGAAAATTTTCACTAAGAAATGCATAGAGTATGGGATTAACAGCCGAATTTGAATAGACCAAAGCACCGAGTAGAAGGAAAATTAAAATTTCCAAACGTGAAAGATCACGTTGAGCTGGATTGGAATTAATTAATGCCAATTGTGACATCCAATGTGGTAGCCAACAGCATATATAAACCGTTATTACGGTCAATACGAGACGAGTAACTTTACGATGGGCACGACGTTTCTCTTTAGATTTGGTAGTATGTTTCGGACCCACCGATTGTAATTTACGTATAACCAAATAATAGAAACTAAGTATAAAACATAATGGTGTAGCGAAACCCAAAAAGAATGTATATAATATAAATGTGGTGCCCGAGTGCTTTTTATAGGCATCTGGCCACATTATATTACATGAATAATTAATACCATCCTCCTGCTCCACAGTACTGGCATAGAGTATTACGGGTAGCATGAGAAAAGCGGATGTCGACCAGGCCACAGCCGATACAATTTTGGCTATATGTAATGTACGATATCTTGGTGATGATATGGGATGACAAACAGCTATATACCGATCGGCGGACATAATCAATAAAAATATTGATGATGTAAATGATGTTATCGATGTGCTAACCATATACGCCTTACACATAAATTCACCAAATCTCCAACTACATATACGCATCGTATATAATAAGAATGGTATGCCAATTAAAAAGCATTCATCGGCAATTGCCAAATTCAGTATATAGATATTTGTAACTGTTTGCATTTTGGAAAATCTTAAGACCACATAGATAACCAATGTATTCCCAAATAGACCAATTATACATACAATGCCATATAGTACGACTGTGAAGAGATCGGCAAATGAATTACGTGTGGCAATACAATGTTGATATGTTGGCAAATCTGTACTATATAATGGATCATCATCTGTTTGTGTTATACTTGAGATACTTGTCGATAAATAACTTTCATTTCCATAATAAAATGTTGAATTTATTGTTGTGGTATAGATATCATCGTTGGGATATTGTTGCAATTGATTTTGCTGATGTTGCAGCCATTTCTTCTCACCGCTGACCAAGTTTAGACCCATCATCAGTAGCCACATAGTGTTGGTTATATACATTCAATCTTTATACACGTTCGTTCTACCGTTTACCTTTTCTCGTCTCTTCTCTCTCGCTCGCTCGCTCGCTCGCTCGCTCTCTCTCTCTTTATCTGTTTAGTTGTGGTTCAAATTTAATTATATTGTTGTTGCCATACCACATTTGGCCTTCACATGGTTGAGCGGACCTGCAATATATACAAAATTTATAAATTTAATTTTATGTTGTACAATTTGTGTGTGTGTGTGTGTGTGACTCTGTGTGCGTGTGTGTTTGGCTAATTATGTTAAATACCACATGGCAGGAAAATTTGGAAAATGTTATTAAAATTTTTAGTTCTACGCTTTGACCATATTTGATTGAAATTAGTCGGACTTAGAAAATACCCACAGAGAGGAGGGGAGAAATATTTAAAATTTAAAGTATATTAAAAAGTATTAAATTGATTAGTTTGTGGTTAGATTATCTATGTATTTTGTACTAAAGTGGTTTCTATACGAATAAAATTATTCGCAAGGTGTTGGACCAAGAAATCGAATTAATGTCTAACAAAAAGCTATTTAATTTGAAATTACTAAAATTCATAGCCTACCTTGAGGCGTTTGCAAAGTTAAATATTTAGTTTTGACCCCATTTAGACAAACTCACACACACACACACACGCACACACACACACACACGCACACACACACACGCACACACGCACATAGGTATTTTCACACTTTGTTTGCCCTAAGTGACTTTTGATTTATACTTGAAATAATCCAAAATGAACTCAACTAAATCTATATCAAAAATGTAGTTTTGATTTTAGTTTAACCTTAAAACAAATATATTATGCAAAAATATTTGCACAATTTTCATGTAATTAATTTGTCTTGTAATTCAATATATATGTATATGTCTATATCATCTATATATATATGTATATAAGTATATATCGTATAAGTGCACTGTGGAAAATCAGTAAGTGTACTAGCTAAAGTGTGTTAAAGCTTCTTTCTTATCTATCTGAATTACATATTTAGATTCTGATAAACAATGAAGACCTACAGTTAGTAAATTCTAAGAAGAAATATACATATATCAATTGTCCAGATAATAATCTCTTTACTATTTTTGTTTGATTTAATTTAATTTTGTTTGTTTGATATATCTTTCCGGCAAACCAACAAATTTAAATTTGCTTAAAATAATAATTGGTATACCCAAAATTAGTAACTATCATTAGAGATTAGTTAATCTACTTGTTGAAGCTATTTTTTCCTATTTCAGTTTTATATTAAAGCTGATAAATCATAAACGATTAAACGTTCAGTGTGAATGACTTTTTATTTTTCTTCTTCTTCTATTGTTGAAAGTTTTCTTTCAGTGTTCTTATGCATTAGAAAATTCCATGAAAATGTATATTGATGAGAATACAAACTAAGAGGCTTATCTTCACTACAAGTGGAATTCAGCACATTGATTATAGATGATACCAGGGATCTGTCTATTTGGCTATAACAATGTATCTACATGTACATACATATATATGTTAGCATTGAATGGGATTATTTGTCTTGGTTTCGTTCTGTATTTTCTTGTAAATATTTTCACCTAACATTTGCATAATTTTATGGAGAAATCCGTTGCAAAGTTTGTTTGTCTGTATGTATTTTCATTTCACCTTTTTTTTTTGATTTTATTTTATTTTTTGTTTTGTATGTTGACAGAAATTTTGTGCCCAATTTGATTTCAATTTAAATGTTAATTTATCCACTTTGCAAATCAAAAATCTTCTCAAACTGACTTTTCATAAATTATAACAAACAACATTCGCTTTTCCTCTTCTTTTTTTTTTTTCCTTCTCGTTTTTCCACTTTTTCCCTCTCTATGTCGTGTTCAATTTTTTTTTTGTCGCTCCTCTTTTCCTGCATTTCCGTAAAGCTAATTGTGCGTTTTATTTGCACAATCAGATGATTTATTTATTTTTCTCTTGGAAATCTTTTATGGTTTTGGTCTTTCCATAAAGTTTCTCCTCTTAACTTTTCCATTTGATTTTAAAAGGTAGGTACAAGTGTCTTTGTGGAAAAGCGGCTTTAAATACAATTCAATTCTATAGAAATTGAGAATTTTAAGTTGCTACTGCCTTTTACTGATAATTTCCATTTGAATTCTTAGAAAAAAAATATATATGTATGATGACTTTATTCAATTTCATTCAATCGTATAGAGATAAAAGTTTTGAAATGTCCTTATTGACTTATAATATCTTTAAATAATTTTTTGACTTTTACATTTCATCAGATTATCAAACGGATTATAGAAATTATTTACAATGAAGAAAACATGCAAGCACTTTAATAGAAAATATTTAAGAGTATATTCCTCCGATATTTTGAATACTTTGAATACTTCAGTTCTATGTATTTTTATTTTTACTCTCCATATCTATCTACCAATAAGTCTATGTATGTGTATGTGCTGCTAAATTGCAAATTTTGCGAAATATTCTGCTTGTTACTCACCTTTTGACATTTTCGTATTTTGTCGTTTTAAATTTCCTTCTCAATTCTCAAACAGCATTGCCAATAAATTGCGCAAAATCGGCAATATAACACACGACTGCAATCAGGCCAACTGAACATGGATTTAACATGGTAAAATAGATGCTACTATTCTATGATGGCAAGGGGGAAACAAAATGTAGGCCTGGGTGGGGGGGGTTAAACTAAAGTGGGGACATACTGAAGGTAGCGTCTGTCTGTCTGTGTTTGTAGGCTTCAATTTCAGTTGTGCAATCAATTAGCGGTACATTGATGACGTTACATTGTTGGCCTACTTCATCGCATGGCTGTGGTAATGAGGATGCTAAATCCCAAAGGATTAAAGACATGAATATAAATTTTCAAATTTCAAGATATCGTTTTTCTTTAAATAATTAAAAATTTGATAGAAATTGGTTGGAATATATATTTATATTTATATCGATAGATTATAGCTTGTTAATAGATCTTATATATATATATATAAGAAAATTCCTCTAAAGCTTAAAAGGATGTGACTACGCCAATGTTTCAACTTGATATTACCATATACTAGATGTCTAAGTGTTTGTCTATGTGTGGGTGTGTCTGTGTGTGTGTGTGTGTGCTGCAAATTACTATTCTCGGTTATTGTTATGTAAGCCCAGCAACAACTATGTGTGTGTGTGTGTGTGTGTGTGCGTGAAAGTAATAAGGTTCTCTAATCAAGTGTCTCCCCATGGGGGGATTAATTAATTAAGAAAGGAATGCATCTTAAAAGGTCTAATCATGTCGAATAGCATTATAATGAGGTGACTTAAAATAATGATCTGATTTTCTTGGTTAACCTACAAATTGATGTAATGTAAACATAATTATCTTTAAATTTGTAGATCAGGCTTACAAGGCAAGTAAATCGGGTCTTAAACATTACGTATTAAGACAATCTGTGGCTTATGTAATTAATTAAAGTGAATGCCACAGAAATCTAGATCTATATCATGTTTTTTTTTTTTTAATTAAATAAAGAAAAGTGAAGTTGCGTATGGATATAGGTTTACCGTTCGATTCAAACTGGATAATACTTATTTAAAAAAAAACAAAAAAATTCTCTTAAATAGATTTTTATATTTTTGTTTTGTTTTTTTTTTTTCACCTTTTAGATTGAATATTTATAAGATGTAAATTATGTTTGATAACTTTCTCAATTGTTTTTGTTTATTTTTTAAAATAATTATTGGAAATTTCCATTGTAATGGGATAATTATGCAATATATGTATGTTGTTGCATTTTTGTGGCAACTATATAGCAGCGTATGAATTAAGCTACTTTAACTGGATTTTTAATTATTCGTTTTCGTTTCTGTTTGTTTGTTTTGTAAAAGCGATTTAAAGCTGCCAACACGGTGGCAGGTATAAAAACTAAAGCCCCATGTTTCATGGCTATTAATAATTGGCTGTGGAAATGTTTTTTTCACAATTATTTTTTCTATGAAACGTTTGCCGATTTCGGTTGCAAGTATTGTTTGTTGTTATTGCTATTGTTGTTACTGTTGCTGTTGTTGTTGCTGTTGTTGCTGCTGTTGTTGCTGCTGTGGCTTCTGTTTATATCTGCAACCGCAAATTGAAGCAGAGAAGGGAAATGATTGTAGCTGTTATTGCACACGATGACAAGCGGCAGACATTTTTAAGTGTCAATTTCACAGAATAATGCTGACTAAGGGCAGACAGGCCAAAACCAGCCAACTCAGGGGGGTGGTAGGGGCGCGGTTGGATGTTAATGATGGGAATGGTAAATTCGTTGGCTGTGACTTTGGGATAGGGTTTGCCGCCCCAAACAGCAGTAACGATTTGGGTGGAGAAAGATGAAGTCTCTTTTGATCCCTTGACCACATTTTGTGTCTGTCCATCAGTATCTGTGTGTGTATATATGTATGTATGTATGTGTATGGGGGTTAATGGTGCTTATTAAAAATTTATGCATTTTATGAGCCCCTTAAGTCGCCAAATGCATTCAACTCTCGACTCTCGATGATGTGACGAAAGGTTATAAAATCAACTGAAACTGAGGGTTCTTTCTAAACATAAAATTTAAAAGTTCTTCAAGCCAAAATGCGGTCAAACAGACAGTTCCAGCTTAGAAACTGCATTAGCTCTGATTACAATGTCAATCAGCTTATAATGAAAAAAAAAAAAAAAAAAAACGAAAAACACTAAAGAAACTTACGTACTTTAATATTGTTGCTGACCTAATAATATATAGTTTTAAGAGAAGAATAATGTTGCAAAACCACAAAAGATATATCATGAGATATAGTTACTCAGTCAGTTAAATAAATACTATCTGAAAGTGCGTAATTTTAATAAAGAACATAAGCTAACTTAGACTGGCCTTTGTTTAGTTGTTTTCTTTATAATATTATACATATGCATATTATATATACATATAAAATATATAAATAATATATATATATTATTATACATATCCATATATGTATTCTATTACATTTTTATATGTAGGTATATTAAAGTCGCTAAAATGTATGTAACAGGCAGAAGGAAAATTTTCCGACCCCATAAAGTATATATATTCTTCATCAGTATCAATAGCGAAGTCGATAAGACTTGTCCGTCTGTCTCTCCGCCTTTTTGTATGAACATCGAGATCTTGGAGACTATAAAAGATAAAGCTACCAAATTTGGTGTCAACATCCGTCTAGAATGTACGCAGATCAAGTTTGTTTTATATTTTTGCCACGCCCACTTCCGCCCCCGAAAATTAGAAATAACTATAACTAGAGTTGTATTAAAGCTACAGTATTTCTTGCCATGGGCAGCAGCTGAAGCAAAATATGACCAACTTACAGCCTATAGAACATAGGTAAAATCCTTCAAAAAAGGACAATGGACAAATCCTTCGAGGGAATCTTTACTTCAAAGGGCTCTAATTCAGTGAAATCTCGTCTGATTTTCGAAAACTATGTCTTTATTTGCTTCTTAGAATAGCCATTTTTAATTAGCATAAAAATCTGGAAAACTAATTTTCAACTCGATTTTCGCAAATTTTTTAACTGCAAAAATTTACGAAAAAAATTTTTTTTCCAACTTTTTTCAACTTTTAATGTAGTTTTTTAATACGGCAATTATCCAGAAGATTGATGTAAAACTTTTCGAAATCGGCCAAAAGATGGCCAACTTAGAGCCTATAAACCATTGGTAAAATCCTTCAAAAGAAGGACAATGGACAAATCCTTCGAAGGAACCTCTACTTTACAGGGCTCCAATTCAGTCAAATCTCGTCCGATTTTAAAGAACTATGTCTTTATTTGCTTTTTAGAATCGCCATTTTTAATTAGCATAAAAATCTAGAAAACTAATTTTCAACTCGATTTTCGCAAATTTTAACGATGGATGTAAAACTTTTCGAAATCGGCCAAAAGATGGCCAACTTAGAGCCTCTAGAACATTGGTAAAATCCTTCAAAAGAGTCAAATCGGATTATGAAAAACTATGTCTTTATTTAATTTTTAGAATCGCCATTTTTAATTAACATAAAAATCTGGAAAACTAATTTAAATATAAATAAAATATAATTTAACATAAAGAAAATTTATATTCAATTAATGAGGATTTCGACGGATTGGCACAGAGTGTACTCCAAGTCGGCATTTGTTAAATATAGAGAAAATTTCGGTCCTTCAAGAAGTTGTTTACCATAAGTTGCAATTTGCTATAATATTTTTAAATAGTTGTCTCTCAATATATGAACAATTAAAATAGAGTATATGCGAATTAACCCGTCCACCCCTATATTTAGTATTTTAAGATGTTGTTTAGATCATTTAGAGCGTATGTTATATTTATTAGAACACAAGTACACTAGGAAATGGTGTCTAGTGTTCCCGGGTATCTGTGCTTAGATTCTATTAAAGCTTAAAGTAGGTGTTTGACTTAATTTTAGGACTTCCGGAATGAAATAACTTTATTGCTAAAGATTAAAATGTATTTTGGATATAGAATTTCTTTCAAGTCATGAATATTACTAAAGTCTTAATACAAGTCCATTATCTTGTTTTATAATTAAGACAATGAATTTACAAAAGAAAAAACGATTTGCCTGACATCAGTGTTTAAGTTCCAACAATTACCACAATTTTCAATTTCATTTTATTAATTGTTAGCAAAGCTAAAACAACCGCCTTACCGTTGAAAAACATGTTAAATTTATTAAAATTTATGTGTTTAATAAAACTTTTGCGTTTCAGTTAATTAAATTAAAGTTGGTTTAGCTTAACCACTTTCTCTCTCTCACTCTCTCTCTCTCTCTCTCTCTCTCTCTCTGTCTCTGTCTCTCTTATACTTTTTATTTCTTAAAATTTGAGTGTGTTTGGAGCTACCGAAAAATTTCTATATGTATGTATGTAGATGTAGAATGCCTTTGCTTGTGGGTCCTTTACTTTGCCTAGTCCAAGTTAAACAAGGCGCAACGAAAATCTATTGCATACAACCAAAGACACAAACTTTGACTGTGTGCAAGAGACAGAGATAGACACAGAGACAGAGGCGAAGTGAGAAGAGCGGGTGGGTGGGTGATGGTGGGTAGTGTAGGAGAAAAACAAAGTCCCAGAGTTCTGGCAGCCAACAGCTTGGCAAATGTTTAGCTGCTTGCTTTGGTTTCAAGCATGCAAAAACAATAACAACACCAGTAACAGTAACAACAATAGCAACAACAACAACAGCGGAGAGAGAGTAAGAGAAAGAGAAGTAAGAAAAAAAAAAACAAGCGGAAGAGAGAACCCAAACATAGAACACCCACACACATGAAAATGAAGAGAAGGCAGACGAGGCGCATAATTTTTGGATAAACACCAAGTACAAGTACAACGCGCACACACTCACACACATATACACACATTCACTTACTCAACGGTCACACTCCAAGTGGTAGAGTGAGTGAGAGTAAGCAAAGGAGAGATGGTAAGAGAGAATGCAAATTTGCTAGTCATATTTGCATGTACAGAAAACACACACACACACAGACACACAGACACATACACATACACATACATATGCATATATATGTATATATATATAACATGTCAAGTGCACTTGGTGTGTGCGGGTGTGTGAATGTATGTGTGTGTTTTTTGGTATGGGAATCAGGGGTTTGGGTTGTGTTTATGGAGCGGTTTCAACCGTAAAGTGCAACATAAGCAAAAGTCAACTATGCCTTCTGCCCAAAACGCTGTATACCTATCCTTGTGTTCTCCTTTCCCCCCTCTCTCGCTGTCTCTTTCTCTCACTAGTGGCTGCCTACTAGGTTTTACTTGTGTCCTTTCGTTAAATCTTTTTGGCCACAGGTTGCCACTTGCCGTGTTATATTGTTACTTTCGGGTGTTGTCTGATCAAAATTAAAACACTCCTGGCAACTGCTATATATAATAATAACACATACATACATATATAGCAACACTTTTAAGAGCTATATTATATACATAGATCTTATTTTTTTTTTGTGGGTGTGAATAATATACATATGTAAACATGTATTTATGTATGAACGTGTCACAGTTTATGTTTATCAACAAGTTTTTTTATACTCTATAAAAAAAGGATGCAAATTAAACTGTGTAACTTGCTAACTTTTTTAGTTTAATTCAGATTAGATCCTTTGAATATATATGATTATAGATACCTTTCTCTGTAAATGATATTTATAGCTTCCTATTTCATTTCGATAATATATTACAGATATTTATCGGAATTTCAAATTTAAAGTTAAAGGAATAATATTTCATAATTAATTTCCATTTGTGATTTCATATATTTTGTTAATATGAAATATCTTTTCATTATTCAACACTGATTTATAGTCATAAAGGACTAACAACCAACTGTATAGGATATATCTTTTTATATCCCACTCCCCCTTTTTAAACTAGTTCTTCTAATTCTCTATGTTTTTCACCCTGTGTTTGTATCTCTGTGTGAGTTCGGTCATTGTGGTCAGTTGTCTTCCAACAGTAGACCCCCTTTTGAATTGTGGTTTATGGCATACATACTCATCCGAGAAGCTCAATTATGCATGGCTTGTACACACTTTTGTCGTCCTGGTGGTGGTAACTGGTTAATGCCTAGCACCTTTCTAATACCAAACACCAACACCAACACCAACACCAACACCGACACCAACACGATGGCAAGGCTGGGAACCCAGAACCCAGCTAACTTATTGACCATACACTCTCCTGTGGTTACCCTGACCATTACACTATGTCGTTCCCTTTTCTGTGGCTTGTTTCTTCTTCTTCTTCTTCTTTTTTGTTTTTAGACCCCCATCTTTTGCCCCCATCATTCTGGTATTTATGGTACACTCCACTTATGCTGTTCTTTTCCACCTCATCTATCATGACAAAGAGCCATAAAGGCCAAACATTTGCACCTCTTATTGAGGTAGGTTGTGGATAGTCAACTGAACGAATGAGTCCTTTGATGTGGCTCTGTGTCCTATGTATCTGTGGTTTCTACCAAAAAGAACAAGCAAAAAGAAAAACAAAGAAAAAAAAAACGAAGGAGAGGAAAGAGAATTTGCCTCAATGGAGCATTGTTTTTGCCACTCTATCTCTCTCTTTATCTGTTTGGATGGCTTTTTTTTGTTTTTGTGACTCCATTCTTTTGTTGGCCGATTTGTCACAGCACAGGAAAAATATCTTAAGGGCTCTTCAATGAAATTTGTTAAAGTAGGAAGCTTTAGGTCCCATTTTTATTTAGATATATATATATATGTGTATTTTTTTTTTGCTTTTTTAGGGGTTAAAGCCTATTAGGGGCATTTTGATGTTGAATTTTGTTTTGTCCGTTAAGCCGAAATTTGTAGCTCATATGGGAAATCCGTTTACAGCAGCCAGAATTTTCATCATCTTTGGCATATAAAAAATTGGTCAACACAAGAAGGGGGAAAAAAAAAGGAAAAAAAATTAAAGGAATCTTTTTTCGTTACCATTTTAAGCGGTTTAGTTTTTAAGCCTTCCCCTACACATACATCCATACTTCTGTATAGTATGAAGAAGAGGGAAATAGACTTAGGGAAAGCTTTTGCCAAGGAAATGGAATCCTTTAAGTATAAATTTCATTATACGCTTAAAATCATCTTCCCTTCCTCCACCCTCTAACATTTGTCTGAATGCAATTTATGGACACTTCATCCCATATAACGTACTCCCCTTTCTATCTCTCTCCGTTTCGCTCTCTCTCAATGTTTGCACATTAGCCACAATTTGCATAAATTAACACCAAAATATATAAAGAAGGGGTGACCCTTGGGGGTGGTTGAGTGTTGGACGTTGTGTGTTTTGGGTCCGCCCTATTTCCGTTATTGTCTGTTTATTGGTCCCTTGTTCGGCGGGATGCGCTCATTAGTTTATGTGTCTGTGAATGTGGTGGGGTGGCGAGGGGTATAAAGTGGACAAAGGGGACATTTGAATGCTTCCAATAGGTGGCACAATTTAACATAATTTCGAAGGCCATTGACAATAATTGAATGCATGCAATTTTTTTTTTTTTTTTTTTTTTTTGTCTGCCACCGAAACGAAGGATTGTGTCAATTTAGGTTGCTGCATATGCCGCCGCCTCGTTATGCTGATTTTATAAGTGCGAGGCATGCGAGGGAAGGAGCCTCTAATGGTGTCAACAATGTGAAAATCCTTTGTTAACAATTCGGCTGATATTTGATTACTATGCCAAGTTATTTATATCGATCGGGTATATCAGGCTTGATAATTGAAATGTACCTACTGTTTAACAACGTATATTAATATCCTATAAAAATCCTAGATAACTGATAAATATTTAATTTAAATTATATTTTCGTTGACAAAGATCAAATATCTGTGGTTGATTGAATATTTACCAAAGAAAATAAAGGATAAATATTGAATGTTCTTAACATATATTGTTCAATTTATCCTAGGATTAACTTTCGATTTTAATTAATTATACCCTTGCAGATGGTATATTAATTTTGGTCAGAAGTTTGTAAGGCACAGAAGGAACGGACGATTATATCATATAGCTTGATCAGAATCGGTTGACTATATCATATAGCTCCCATAGGAACGATCGGTCTGTTGTTTTTCAACCGAATGCCACGAAATTTGATCTTTGTAAGTTGAATATGCTTCTTGATACTTCAACTAAGTTTTATCAGAATCGGACGACTATATCATATAGCTGCAAAAAGATACAAAAAATTTTGAATGAACAATTTTCTTTTTCTGCAAGGGTATACGAACTTCGACACGGCCAAAGTTAGTTCATCTTTCTAGTTTATTCTTGGAAATATGTTAAAGTTTCATAAAATTTTATTTTATTGAAACAATTTCAAATGTTATAATTTACTCCCTCCACCCCTCTCAATTTACTCCACCTCACCTCATTCTTTCTCTGTCGCTGTGATGTTTTTTTTCATGTTACTTTATCTATCTGAGTATTTTAAATTTAACTATAATTTCCGGACCAATCCAATCAACATCATTCATACGCCCTGTTGTTTGCACTTCAATTGAAGATTCAACTGACTTTCTTTGGGCTATTTGCTGGCCACTCAGAGTGCCAGCTCTTTGACTTTATTTCATCAAACGACTGTCAGTTTGTCCTCTCAATGGTTGGTGTTGTCATGAAACGGTAAATGCCATTACCTAGGTAAATAGTATTTAAACAAGTTGCCTGCCGCCCGGTCAATAAAAGTAAAACGTATTTCCTTTCATCAATGTTTATTTGGGCAAATGAATGAAGCTAGTGCTGATGTCAAGTTCAGCAAAAGAATAAATAAATCAACAAATAAATATAAATAATAATAAAAAGCTCAATAACAAATCAAGCGAGCAAAAGGTTAACTGCTCTTTGCCTGGTTAGCAATGCAATTAGCAACATGAATAGCCAATTAATTGTTAAAACAAAACAAAAAAAGAAAAAGAAAAAAATGGACAACAGAAAACAGAAAAACAAAATGCCATCATGGTCCATTCTATCGTCAACGTCTGCTAAATGCACTTAGTCAATCATTCCATTTATTCATTCATTCAATTATGCCAATTCGGTCAGAATCGATCAGAATAATGGGCACTCTGTAAATGAATGGGGCATTTGAGATTTGAGGTGTGGAAAAAAATGACCACAAAAAAAAGGATTGGGTAGGATTAAAATAAAAGTAAAAAATAATTGATAAATAAAATATGGCAAAAATATTGTAAGTAGATACTTAAATGGGTTAAAGAGGCATACATATATATCAGATGGTTGTTATTTTTTAATATTCTGGTATTAATTTCTCTAACAAATTTTGTTTACCAAACATAAAATATAAAACTTAACAATTGATATAGATAGATATCTTTTACAATATTCTTAGAATTAAGTGAATAAAGAAAAGGCATAGGATCTCATTCATAGAAGTGTATTCCAAGTTTAATATGAAAATCAAATCATTAAATTAAACAAGGGTACTAGAAGAATCAGTTTTCGCTCTATGCAATTGCTAAAACTCATTGGCAAATACAAAATTCACAGGGGTGAAAATTCTTGGAAAAGTATTCCACATTAAACTCACAATTTTGATTTCCAAACATATACATATAGAGAAAATGTGGGATTTTCTTTTTTAAACTATTGGAGAAATGTGCAACATGTGGCCACGAATAGCCATTGAAATAAGAGGAAAGATAATCATATATGATCTATATTTGACAAATGTAAAAGGTTGATAGGTTAATATTGAAATGTCATGTCTTTAACACAATATTCATATACATGCGTATACATATATATAGAATTATATATATTTTATTTTTAAATTTTCTATTCCTTAAATAAGAGAGAAATTATTCTAAATTATTAGTAGATATTTTAATTATTTATAGAGAATTATTCTGATATAATTTCATTATGTATAATTTTTTTTAAATACTTTATTCCATTTGCTTCTTTATGTTTTTGTTTGTTTGTTTGACATGTTCTTTTCTCCTGTCCTACTTTTACATATTTTCTTTGTGTATGCTTTTTGTATTGGAAATATTTGATATACTTTTCATAAGCCATCAGTTAATCCATTTGATTTTTATAGGATATTATCGTGTCTCATACCATCTATATTTTTGTATGCCCCCCTTTTACTTATTCGTTTTGTTTACAGATTTTTTCCAAAAAAAAAAAACGTGCAAAAAGGAAAAGAAAAAACCGAGTAACGAAAACGAATAATAAATTTGTGTGTGTGTGCATTTTTTTCGTGGGGGCTTTGTTCTCGTTTTCATTCTTATTATTCAGGGGGCCAATTGATCATTGAAGTGTTTTTAATGTTTTGTAGCCATGGCCAACAACAAAGTTTTTGTTGTTCTTGCTCTTTTTCTTGCTATTGTTGTTGTTAATATTATTATTATTATTATTATTTTTATTTTTTTTGCCTTGCCAATTTTATGGGTTCAATTAAGCAGAAGCAATAAAAACAATGATGAACTTTTGCCAATTTAAATTAATTGCTTTCCAAACGAGAAGAGTAACTAAAAGTGAGTAAAAGTATAATGGGTGAAATGGGGACAATATACGAATATCTACTATATCTATCTATCTATGCATGTATGTGGGTATGTGGTTTGTATGTATGTGTGTACATATATTTGTTTATGTATCTGTATCGATTGCTGACAACATCCTATTTATTTATGCATATAGCCATATCCATGGCCTTCCAATTAACACTAAATCATGCTTTTAATTAATTAACATTATGATTTTTTATGAAACAAAAAAAAAAAAAAACACAAAAACAAAAAAAGGAAAGCATTTTTCTTTTTGTTCTACGAGAAAATCCAATCAATGAAGCTTATGAACGAACGCACAAAACGAGAGACAGTGAAGAAGGGGGACAGGGCGGCAGGGGGTTAAGGACTAGTACATAGCCATTGTCATTGGCCTGAACTCATCATTCATTTCGTCATTGACTACCCGCTAATTGAATTGCGAAATCGATTACAAATGACTCACATATATACACCCACATAAACAAGGGGAAGTTTTTTTTATCAGGCAGAGGGTAAAAGAAGGAGAAGGGAGGGAGGGGGGGTGGGGGGCTGGCTGTCGAATGACAGAGATGAAAAGTGAAACAAAATATTTCCATTTAATCGCAAAGTCTATAAAGTGTCTGTGCATTAGTTTCAGTTTGATCAGGATTTCTAATTTGATTGATGGACACTCACAACTCACACTAACTAACCAATAAACTCACTAACTAACCAATTGCCGATTTCCATTCAATTTAATCAATAAATTAGTTCTGATAATCGCCATAAATCGGCGGCATAGGCAAATGCAAATTCAGCTCAAATTCAATTTCACAAATTTATTGGAATCAACCGAAAAAATAAAAAAAAAAACAAAAAGCAAAAAACAAAATTGGAATGCAATCAATTATGAATATGAATCTGCAGTCGATTCAAGGTTGCAATTTCTGTGATAAACAATATCTATAGATAAATTTGTTATTTTTTTTTTCGCTTTTATTATTGTATTCCAAATATCAATTGATTTTCAATTGAAATTTAATAAGATTTAAATGAATAATTCGTACTTATTATCAAACTTTATATGAATTATGACCAATATTATGCAAAAATAAATCCGTAATGGTTATATTTAAAAATTTGCATACTATAGCAGACAATGGATTGTCGGTTATCAGTTTACGATTTCAGTTAATGGGCAGGAATTTGTCTCTAGTTTCTCTCAATTTTTTTTTTTTTAGCGAAAACCATTGAAAGTATGAAAGCAGTCTTTAATAAATGAAAATAAAAACCAAATTAATATTATAACTAATAAAAAGTATATATAAACAAAAACAAAAAAATAATAATAACAACTTGATGCCTAAACTCAGCATCAGATTAGTATTAAAAAACTAGAAAGATGGACTAACTTCGGCCGTGCCGAAGTTCGTATACCCTTGCAGATTTTCTCTATATAATTCACCAGAAGCATTATTGTAAATTAAACATACCAAATTTACAAATTCAATATTTTGAGCTTGAGGAAAAAAAATTTTTCATACAAAATTTTTTTTTGTACCGATTGTTCCTATAGCAGCTATATGATATAGCCAACCGATTCTGATCAGACTTGGTTGAAGTATCAAAAAGCATATTAAACTCATAAATATCAAATTTCGTGGCATTCGGTTGAAAAACAACAGAGTTATTGAGGATAAGCCTTATTCATGACCGATCGGTCCTATGGGAGCTATATGATATAGTCGTCCGATTCAGATCAAACTTGGTTGAAGTATCAAGAAGCATATTAAACTCATAAATATCAAATTTCGTGGCATTCGGTTGAAAAACAGCAGAGTTATTGAGGATAAGCCTTATTCATGACCGATCGTTCCTATGGGAGCTATATGATATAGTCGTCCGATTCTGATCAAACTTGGTTGAAGTATCAAGAAGCATATTAAACTCATAAATATCAAATTTCGTGGCATTCGGTTGAAAAACAACAGTTATTGAGGATAATCCTTATTTATGACCGATCGTTCCTATGGGAGCTATATGATATAGTCGTCCGATTCTGATCAAACTTGGTTGAAGTATCAAGAAGCATATTAAACTCATAAATATCAAATTTCGTGGCATTCGGTTGAAAAACAGCAGAGTTATTGAGGATAAAGCTTATTCCTGACCGATCGTTCCTATGGGAGCTATATGATATAGTCGTCCGATCGGGATGATTCCGAGATATACAATGCCTGCAGCAAAAAGGAGCCTATGCTGAAAATCTCAGCTCTGTAGCTCTTATGGTCTCGGAGGAGAAGCTGTTGATCCAGACAGACGGACAGACGGACAGACGGACAGACGGACAGGCGGACAGACGGACAGACGGACATGGTCATATCGACTCGGCTATTCATGCTGATCAAGAATATATATACTTTATATAGTCGGAGATGCTTCCTTCTGTGCGTTGCAAACTTCTGACCAAAATTAATATACCCTCTGCAAGGGTATAAAAAAACGAAAATGTCCTACAAAATACAATTTGTTGAATATATAGATATATATTCATATACATGTATGTATATGAAATGAACATTATGACACATAAATAAACAACATTATTATTTAAACATTGCCACAAAATAAACATTATAGAACATTAATTTTTTGATTTTATGCATTGATATAACGATATATATGAAATCGATAATCTTTAGGGCATGCATAGAACTGCATTTGCCTTGTCATTCTGACACATATAGATAAATGTGTATCACCCCCCCTTTCTACTCACCCCACTCCCCATTGCACCTTCATTCATCCACAATTATGCCATAATTCATTATCTGATGTAAGCTTTTGTTATTGTTGAATTTTCACTATGGTTGGTTCTCCCTACTGTCATAGTTAGTTTTACACCTCACTATCTACACTCCACCACCCCCCTAAACACTCCCCTCCCTCATGTACTAGGGAGTTTCGTTGATCGTTTTTTTTTTCTCTGTTTCTTCTTTCTTTTGTCATCATTAACGTCAGCCTGATGTTTTGTTGTTTAATTTGAACATTAATCATGGCCAGGTCCGTGGATGGATGGTATTATGGCTAAAATGGAATGAATTGGGTGGTAACTGGAGCTGCATTTAGATGCAGTCAAATTTGATGAAAAAGTTGCGGCCAAATTGGGGAAAATTTATACCAACCAAAATAAAAAACAAAAAAAAAAGGGGAAAGGAAATAAAATAGAAAAACAAACACCATAGAAAAAAAAAAAAAAATTAAAGTTAGGGGGTAAAATGGAGGAGGCAAAGAAAGCCATGTAATGAAAACTGGCAGGCTGGTTTATTAGTTTTATAAATTTTCATGTTGCACATGCGCAAACATTAGAGGAAAATTCATTGTAAAGGCAGCTGTTGCCATACGACGACCTGCCCTTGTTATTAGACAAACTTTGATTTTCTACATTTCCTTGTATATTTTTTTTTTTCCATTTCATTTTCCTTGTTTTTTGTCTCCTCTCACTTAACGCATTCTCCTTTTTATTTTCTTTTTGTTTTTTTGTTTTTGTTTTTGATCTGAACCTTTGTTCGCGCCTGTAAACATTCTTGGAACTTTGATGAACAATTTTCTTGGAACATAGTTAGTTAGCTGTTTCATCTTCTTCCTGTGCGACCTCATTATCATTATAACTATTATAACTATCCTTAACGGCATAATCCTTATCATCATCATCATCATTATCATCATTATCATCATCATTATGAACCAACTGTTGACGCTCACATTAATTGACAGTTTTGCAATCAGTTGGCTAAGTCCTCATTAACTCATCTATCATTATGGGAATGGCGATGATATAGACACTGCAACAACAACAATCATCTTTCCTTAACAAAACCCCTCACCCTCACTATAAGCCACCTATCACTTTACCCATCACTTACATTAATTCCCTGAATGTAGGCCAAGTCAGCCATGAAAGTTCACAGTTGGATATGATGATATCCTTTACTTTCTCTACCCTTTATAGGCATTGCCTGCATTTCAATTTTCCCATTTACGACTCAAAAACTAATTGCAGCAGCTCTTGCTTGACTTCCTTATCTTATCTGAGGTTCGAGTTGGTTATCCTCCCCTCCCTCACCACCCTCCCACCCATTACTTTATGGGTTAACAGATGCGGTGCGGTGGAGTGCGGTGCAATGTGGTGGTAGTGGCTGGTATGGTGTGGAGTGGCATCTCGTTTACAGCTCAGTTTAAAGGTCTCGTTCGTAATTAATTGCAAAAGTTTTCTTCCGTTTTGTTGTCGTCGTCTGGTTTGATGCTTCTGTTGTACTATATGTATATATATATATATACATATACATATAGTGCACAGCTTTATGATTGGGCAAATCTCTTTAAAACTGATGAGTAATAAAAGAAAAAAAAAAATCAACAAAACTACAAATTTTATGATAATTACGAGAAGCTGTCGATCAGAGGAGAATCGTCAGTCCCTAGGAAATCTAATGAAATATTTTAAATCAAAACTAATTTAGATCGAACAGAATTCAGAATAACTCGAAAGTATTTCTTTAAATTCCTTATCAAATGCAATTAAAATCTATATATTTATTTTTTTTGTTTTATTAAAATTATTTTAAACAATTTTTTTTTGAAAATTGAGATGAAATATTTAAAATCTAAATCTAAAATTATATTTTATATAATCGTAAATATGTATATATATATATATATATATATATATATGTGTGTATATACTAGGGATTGTTCATCCCATTTCTACAGATATATGTATATTCATGTCATTCTTTGACTTTTACCTATCAATTATCCAACACTTGTTGTTGTAGCAGTTAGAATCCTGGGCTTATCCTTTGCTAAACTGTTTTCTTTGACTTAAACGAAAATGCTGGCATTTCTTTTTGTTGTTGTTGTTGTTGTTGTTGTTGCTGTCGTAGGTTTGGTTGTACTTGTCCGTTGTACTATCTGTCTCTGTCTATTGTTAGATGTCTGTTGCTGCCTGTTCTGGTGAGGAAAAGGTTGAGGCATGCATCGCTTCCATCAAATTAGACGCATTTTCAACGCGCTTTTTGTCTTGGTTTGCCTTTAGCTATTTCTCTTTTCAACCGTCTAACATTTCCCTAACCTATTTCTCTTTCTCCCCTCACCCCACCCACCAAAAAAAAAAAAAAAAAACAAACTTTGCTGCTGTCTGCTGTTATTGTTGTTGTTGTTGTTCTTGTTGTTGTTGTTGTTGTTTGTGCTTTGGCAATTTTGTGAGCTGACGCCGACTTGCCTTTACTTTTTATCACTTCATTTACACTGAAATGTCAATGTCTGTTGCTTTCTCTTCCTTCTCCATCTTGCCACCACCTACTATCCACCAAGCAACCCAACAACCAACCAACCAACCAACCAACCAACTCAAAGGGCATGACAGAAATGGCAGGCAGCCATGCAGGGCAGGAAGGAAGGAAACAGTTTTGTTGCAATGATGTAGGTGGTTGGTAGGTTGGTAGGTTGGTAGGTGGGGTAAAGACTGTGGCAAGTGGAACTTTGGATCAGAAGGAGGGAGGAGCAGGAGCAGGAGCAGGAGCAGGAGCAGGAGCAGGAGCAGGAGCTGGAGCTGGAGCTGGAGCTTGAAGCTGTCGTCCTGGCGCTAAAAGAAATCTGTCTGACAAATTACATGCCCTGCAAAGCAGCTGCTGAAATGCTTCGTTTGTTCTTCCTTTTACCCCATGACTATGAGTTTTCTCTTTCGTTTTGGTTTTTTTCGTATTCTTTTTGTGTGTGTGTGTGTGTATATATGTGTGTGTTGCTTTGCTCCACATTTGACGTACGTCATTCAGTCAGAGCAGAGTGCAACGGCCTTTTGATTAGTTAAGGTTGTTTTTTCTCTCCTTTTTTTTTTTTTACTATTTTTTGGTGGTTCGCAAGGGAAGGACATCTTTTAGATTAGACATGAGATAAGCTTTATCTATTTAAGTTTAAACTAAAATAAATATAAATTATGTAGCATACCTTTACTGAACGAATTGCCGATGAAAGTTAAAAGGGTTATACCCCAAAGGAGTTCAGAAATCAAGGGTAAAGCACTTTATATCAATTATGCAAACGGAAGGCAAACTAATAGAAATTCACAAAAATAATTTTGGACTCACACATATATGTATACATATACATATATGTATATGGAAATACCAATCGATCGTTAACTAATTGATATTCAAAAAAAAAAAAAAAAAAAGGAAGGAAATATCCTGAAAAATTAGTGTGAAAGTTTAGACAAAAGTGTACAAAATTTGAGCATATATTATTGATTCTTGTAGATACATATATATAAATAATGTTGAATTTGGAATTAACTAAACGAGCAAATGATTCTTCTTAAGGATAAAAATATACAAAATTTGATTCAAATATATAGTTAATTGAAGACTAAGAATAAGTAACGCATTGCTTTTTAAATAAAAATGCTTTTCATATTATTTACACTTGATCAAAACGCAAAATTAAAATTCGAATTCTGACAAATATTTTTTGTATAATACAGATATATGTATATATACATTTTAAAACTAAATCACTTATTCATATATTTAATTAAACTAAATCAACTCTTTTATTCCTTTTCTAAATCAAATAATTTCGATACGAATTTCAATTTGATTTGAATTGAAATCAAAACCTAAATTTATTGCTTCGAAACAATATAATAAATGAAGGGTAATTTATTAAGCAAAACCTGATAGAATGTCCCTAAAAAGCAACAAAAAAAAAAAAAAAAAAAAAAAAGGAAACTTCACAATTTCGACAATTTGAATAAATCTTCAGATTGACAAACAGAGTCTAGAGTCCCTAACTCTAATCAAACACTTTGCAGTAAAGTTTCTAATATAATTTGTCAAAATCGTTCTTCTTTTCTTTTAAGTGACCAACTGGCCACCTCCTTCACAACCTTCCTACCCATACTTCCCTTTTGATCCAACATTATTTCCACTATTCAGTCATTCATACGTTCTAATTTCATTCGTTTCTAGTTTCCACATCATCAGGCAAACAATTCCTCATTCTTTCTAATATGTACATATACTTACCCTCCCTCTCCCTCTCATCATCCTGCCCTCCCCATACACTGTCCTGCCCTTACAATGGTTGCTTTTTTTTTTTTTTCGCTTCATCTTCCTCTTCTTCGTGCCACTCGTTCAACATTCAACAGTTACAAATTGCTTTACGCACAAAATTTTCAGTTATGCGATAAATTCCAATACAAACATTTTACTCTTCGTTCACTCAGTGTGGAACCCTTTTTTTTTCATTTTTTCCATTCACAAATAAACAACAACAACAAAAAAGGAGAAAAAAAAAGGGAATGATAAAGATACAAATGTATCTTTTGCTTACCGTTTTTAATGCTTTGCCAAATTTCGATGCTTCGTTTCTGATCCCCTTATTCAATATTTCGGATATCTCAACTCGAATATTTCACAAATGGCACGCACTTTTTTACTCGGCTTTTATTTTTGTTTTTCTTTGTTTTCTTCGTTTTTCTTATTTTCTTTTTTCGTTTTTTGGGGTTTTTTTTTGGTTTTTTGAGGTTCTCAAAATATTTGGCAAACGTTCTTTTGCTGTTTATGTGTGTCCGTCTGTGTGTGTGTGTGGGGGGCTTTGAGTGTTGTGTGCGTGTGCATGTGTGTGTGTGTGTGTGTACTTCACTTGAAGCACGCCTGTCTCGATTTATTTGTGTTAAATTATTTGTTTATTTGGCCAAACGGTTTGACTGCTAATTTGTTTCTTGGCGGCATTGCCGATGATTGCACGCTGTTTTTAACAGAATAATTTTTTGTTGTTATTGTTGTTGCTCTTGTTGTTGTTGCAGTCTATTTGGTGGCCTATTATGACTGTGGCACGTTGGGTGGGAGAGGACCAAACAACTGCACGTTTCGGCTTTGTTTTGCATACTGTGCGAGGCATTTGCCGGCGAATTTTGTTATGGTTGCCACTGATGTTGGTTGCATGCGAGACGCGAATCGAATGCAGGGTTCGTTTCATAGTTCGGGTTCGTCGCCCGATTGGCCCGATACCATATCCCCCATATATACATATACATATACATATAAATATATATATATATATAGATATATATTTGTTGCATGGCTCTGGCATTGCAGTTTTCTTTTTTTCCTTCCAATTAACAGTAGCAGAGTGAGAGAGCAAAAACTTTCGCTCTCTTTCTGTCGAATTGAATGCAAACCCAACACCACCCACATAGCTTATGGGTGAAAGACTCTCACTTTCGTTGGCTGTTAAATGTATTTCAGTTAACAGAGTACTGTTAGGTTTGTTAAATGTGGCCAACAGCTTGTTGATTGAACTTTGATTGGGCACCACCATAAATGATTCGATTGTACATACATACATACATACATATGTACATGCATATGATGTATGTATATATGTACATATAGACTATATAGAATGTGCACTGATTTGACTTTGATTAGCCAGTATTGAGCTGTAACTCTATTGATTGATTATTCCAATTTACCGTTTTAATGAGATGCAGAATTTCAATTGCTGCAAATAGGAAACGTTAATTACACTTTCATTTAAAACCTTTGATTTGTGTCTCAACAACAGGTAACTAACTCATCTATTTGAGAGCTTACACCTGCATCAATTTGTTAAAAAATTCAATAAAAATTTAATTACAATTTTTTTTCGATATTTGTTTTTGAGAATATAATGAAAATGAAATTATATCGAACAGATAATAAATTCTATCTCAAATTAATGGACCAGATCTAACTAAGTTGTTAAAGTCGTAAATTGTAAAAATAGTCGGAAAATTGAAAAAAAAAAATTAAATTAAATTTTATTTTAGAATTTGTCAGTTTTAAATTGAAATTGAATTTCCATAGTTGGTGAATTGAATTGAATTTTGATCATTAAACTAAGAATAATTAATATATAAATTTACTTTTTTTCTTTCTTAACTTGCCATATTTAGAGTTTTTGTGGTTTTGCAAGGATTTCTTTGTTATACCCTTGCAGAGGGTATATTAATTTTGGTCAGAAGTTTGCAACGCACAGAAGGAAGCATCTCCGACTATATAAAGTATATATATTCTTGATCAGCATGAATAGCCGAGTCGATATGACCATGTCCGTCTGTCCGTCTGTCCGTCTGACCGTCTGTCTGGATCAACAGCTTCTCCTCCGAGACCATAAGAGCTACAGAGCTGAGATTTTCAGCATAGGCTCCTTTTTGCTGCAGGCATTGTATATCTCGGAATCATCCCGATCGGACGACTATATCATATAGCTCCCATAGGAACGATCGGTCAGGAATAAGCTTTATCCTCAATAACTCCGTTGTTTTTTAACCGAATGCCACGAAATTTGATATTTGTGAGTTTAATAAACTTCTTAATACTTCAATCAAGTTTTATCAGAATCGGTTGGCTATATCATATAGCTGCTATAGGAACAATCGGTACAAAAAAAAATTTTGTATGAAAAATTTTTTTTCTCAAGCTCAAAATTTTGAATTTGTAAATTTGGTATGTTTAATTTACAATAATGCTTCTGGTGAATTATATAGAGAAAATCTGCAAGGGTATACGAACTTCGGCACGGCCGAAGTTAGTCCATCTTTCTAGTTTTTAAATTTGAATTTAATTATTTTTGGGGTTATTATATCTAATTGATGCTAGTTCGCTTGATAATTGGAGGAACTAAACCACCTGCCATACAATCCAACAATTTTTCAAAGTCATTAGCAGAATATCAAATTTGCCTCAAGTTTTTTTGAACAAATTGCAATAATTTGCATGTGGGGCAAGTTTCACTTGATTTTCCTTCTATATAATATATATGTATTTTTTCTTTAAAATTTCTGGCAAGTAAAAAACTTTGCTTAAAAAAAAAAAGAAAGAAATAAGAAATAATTGTTAGCAAAGAGAGAGAGAGAGAGAGAGACAGAGAGTGACTGAGAGACAGGGTATTGCCAGAGGGAGAGAGAGAGAGAGAGAAGGGGGGAAAATAAAATATGAAAAGATGTCTGTTTGAGCTATGCCTTAGTTTGGCTTTTGAGGGAAAGTTTTTAATCCTTCTGGTTGAACTTCCGTTGCTTGTTGTTGTGTCCTTGCCATCCTTGTTGCAATCCTTTTTTCGCTGACACTAAAAAGTGCTTAAAATCCATCTAAAAAGGAAGCTGTTTATTATATGCTCTCAACAAACCAAAACAAACCGAAAATGGATAAAACTTTAAATTGAATAAACAACCACAAACTCAACACAGCTATCCTCCCCCCGTACCCCAACATCTTTCTGCCAAAAAAGAAAAGAAGAAATAAATATAAAAAAAAAATAATTGAATAGTGAAATGTTTTTAATTGAATTTGTTTTTAAATTTGAAAAATTGTCTATACTAATTACACTAACACTGATGGATCGCAACTTATTTACACTTTACTTTGATGAATATTATTCAATTTGATGGTTAAAATATAACTTTAAATAAACGCTTGATGTTGATTGAATCAAGAAAAGTTACCGCAAATCAAATGGGAACAGACACTTTCAGTTCAGTTCAGAAAACTTGAAGCCAAGTTAATGGCCCACAAAAAAAAAAAGAAAAAAGAACAAAACTTTTTCGAAACGTCTGCGAATGTAGACAGGCTTTCCCTCTTTCTCTCTCTCTCTCTCTCTCTCTCTCTCTCTCTCTTTGGCATTCTTAATCTTTCTCTGTTCTCATTGGGGGAGAGAAAAAAAAATAAAGTAAAATAACATAAAACCATAAATGTCTTATAAATTTCTTTTTCAGAAAATATTTGTTGGCTGTTTAAATAGTTGGCATTTGCATGAAACTCAATTAATCAATTAATTAATATGCCATTTAAATAATGCTTAACTCAGCAGTTTATCACGAGATATGAATAATAAAACAGAATGTCAGTTGCTTAGCCATAGACCACACCGAATAATTTTATACTCTCCAATTGACTTTTTCTAATTTTTAAATGCAATGCGTGAGTCTGTTTTATATAGAATTTTAAATTTCTATTCGTTTTAGAAAAAACAATCATATAATTAAATTAATTATTTATATATGTTATAGCTAGTCGGGCTATCGTGTTTCTCTAATTTTGTCAGGGTATAACAAGAACAACAACAACAACAACAACAAAAAATGAAGGGAAAAATTGCAATGAATTCATTATGAAACGAGTGTTTTGCATATGTAAATAGCTCAAACTCGGCAATTAATTTGCTGTAAATTTTTACCAAATTTGCATATTTACACTATGCAGCAAGCTCACACCCCAAGCAGAAAACTAAAAGATGGACTAACTTCGGCCGTGCCGAAGTTCGTATACCCTTGCAGATTTTCTCTATATAATTCACCAGAAGCATTATTGTAAATTAAACATACCAAATTTACAAATTCAAAATTTTGAGCTTGAGGAAAAAAATTTTTCATACAAAATTTTTTTTTGTACCGATTGTTCCTATAGCAGCTATATGATATAGCCAACCGATTCTGATCAGACTTGGTTGAAGTATCAAAAAGCATATTAAACTCATAAATATCAAATTTCGTGGCATTCGGTTGAAAAAAACAGAGTTATTGAGGATAAGCCTTATTCATGACCGATCGTTCCTATGGGAGCTATATGATATAGTCGTCCGATTCTGATCAAACTTGGTTGAAGTATCAAGAAGCATATTAAACTCATAAATATCAAATTTCGTGGCATTCGGTTAAAAAACAACGGAGTTATTGAGGATAAAGCTTATTCCTGACCGATCGTTCCTATGGGAGCTATATGATATAGTCGTCCGATCGGGATGATTCCGAGATATACAATGCCTGCAGCAAAAAGGAGCCTATGCTGAAAATCTCAGCTCTGTAGCTCTTATGGTCTCGGAGGAGAAGCTGTTGATCCAGACAGACGGACAGACGGACATGGTCATATCGACTCGGCTATTCATGCTGATCAAGAATATATATACTTTATATAGTCGGAGATGCTTCCTTCTGTGCGTTGCAAACTTCTGACCAAAATTAATATACCCTCTGCAAGGGTATAAAAAAAAAAAATAGTAATAATAATAATAATAAAACTGCAAAAATAATAAATGGGCGCTAGGTTACTTTATTTATGGGCGGGCTGGCTCAGCCAAAATGCTACTTAATAGCTGCCAACATTTTATAATGCATATTATATAATTAAAAGGTTATGTCTAATGAATATTTAGGTGTGCGTGTGTGGGGGGAGGGAGGAATTGATTTACATTATTGTTAATTGGTAAAAGCATCGATACAAAATATTATAAATATTCAAAAATTTTGTTGGCCATAAAAATGGCAAAAACAATTAATATCATGGATGTAGGCCGATTTTCCTAATGAAAGAAATGTTAGAAAATATTAAATTATATAATTTTAAGCCAATATATGTATATATGTACATAGATTTATGTACTTATATGTATGTACGCATGTTGATTACTTAATCAACACTTTATCACTAAATGATTTATTCTTCGTTTGAGTTTCTATTATTATTAAGTAGTTTAATTGTTTGTTTGTTTTTCTTCCAAGAAATTTGCCAACTTAATCTATGTGAAATATGCATGCAATTAAAAGTATATACATATGTATGTATATATGTATGTATGTATATACATATGTAGTTACGCAAACTGCATAAAATTCATAAAATGTTTTTATTTATTTATACGACTTGTCGGTTTTCGAGATTTTGTTAAAGAGAGTTAAAATTGTTTCTTAAAATTTTAAATAATTTGTTCCGTAATTTTGATTTTCTTTTGGTTAAAGGAACCAGAAAATCAAAATAATGAGGTCTGTTTATCGATCTGAATGATAACACAGATTTGATATTCTACTCTAATTTCTTTTCCATATAATTTACTTATTTATTTTACTTTATTTATTATTTATTTTTTTAATATTTATTAAATTTATTAAAAAAAATATATCATATACATAATGGAAATCCGTGTGCTCTATTCGGTATCTTAATATATATAGTTGACATCACCTTTATTAGTTGTCCACAACAGAGTTTTCATTTGAATGTTTTAATTTTAATTATTTCTTGTTTAAAATCCCCCACACTCATGTTGACATTAGAAATTAATTTTACATAAATTCCACCATTCTTGCCAAAAGAAATTACGCACACCGCATCATGATCACACGGTACGCACCGCGCGGTAAATAAAATAAAAATATAAATAAAAAAATCAAAAAATCAAAAAGGAAAATACAGAGAAAACGATAAAGTCTTAGTTAATGTATGGGTAACGACTTATAGATTACCCTGCAATAATTAGCTAAGAAACTGACACTGTCATTTATTGGTTTTATTTTTTCTATAAAAATTGTATACTAAATTCGTTTTAAATTTATCTTTAATGTAATGTTTAGTAATTTTATTATTAATTATTATTGGTTATTATTAATTATTGGTTCATTTTAAATTTATTTAATTAATGTAATTCTTAGTAATTTTATTAACTACTATTCATTATTGGTAAATTGCAAAATGAAACTAACTTATAGATATAAATATTCAAAAGGCATGGGTTGGTTATCGTTTTTTTAGTTTAGTTTTTTTCTGGCCTAAAAATGATTAAATCACCAAACTTTTCTTTAGCTATTTTCTCCATTTCCCCCCAATGAAAAGATTGTCTCTCTATACAGGTATACTTAGTACATAGTATTTTATTTTAGTTCTTTGTTTTATGCTCTTCATCTTCTTATCCACTGTCGACTTTAATATACACTAAAGTTGTCTGTTGATTTTCTCATTCGTGTACAGGGTATTTAAGGATGGTAAAGAGATGCAAGTGAAGGGGTATAAAATAAATGCCAACATAAAAATATAAGCAAAATAATTACGTGGCCATATATATATATATATATATATATTACTTAATTAATAGTTGGCTAGAGTTTTTAATGGGGTTGACATGAAATATGCATTTGGCATATTTAGTAGGTGTTTAGCATGGCAAACGATTATATCTTTTTTTTTTTCTCTTTTTTTTTTTCCTTCTTTATTTTTATTATGCCAATTAATAATTGAGACCATTAATTAAACAAAGTTATAGTATTATCTATTTTTTATTATTATTATTATTACTATTATTATTATTATTATTTTTCTTGCGAATTGAATAGTATTTAATTAGTCATAAATAATTGAATGTCATGGGCCAATGGCTCATGGGCAGCAATAATGTTATTTGATATGATTATGGCAATAGAAGATGGAAAATTTTTTTGTTTGCTTTTGCCCAAAAATTCTATAGATTTTCAGATGATTTTCCAGCAAGCAACTCTGTGCCTGCTGTGTGTGTGTGATATGTATGTGTGCGTGTAGACTAGTGAGTGTGTGTTTAGGCTTGTCAATCAAATGAGGGGGGAATGGGATGTTTGTCTCATAGTCTCGCATCTTGTTGGCAATGGATGATGTGTGTTTGTGCCTCTGCCGTTGTCTGTCAAAAAATGATTGACATGCACAAGCGGCAACGTATGCCACCTACCCCCCCTCCCTTCCACCCCGCTCCCCATCCATCCCCCTCCCTATCACTATTACCAAGCTCCTATGGTTCCCCTATAGCTTTTTCTTCTTCTTCATCCTTCTACTGTGAGTTGACCGAAATACGAGCCAAAAGTAAAGTACGCCCACCCATTCAACTCATTTGCATTTGCCAAACGCATGCATTTCACTTCAGAGTTTTGGTTTTTGCCTCTTTTAGTTTTTTTTTTTTTTTTTTTTGGTTTTTTTTTTTCTTTTGGTTTGTTTGTTTTCCACTCTTACAGCGATTCTTGAGGGACCGCAGAGGGTTCAATGAACTATTGCCTGCGACTTTTCCTACATTGTATATGCATACAAACATACATATCTGTATATATATATATATATATATATATATATATTATTTATATAAATGTACATATATTCAAGTGCCTGCAGAAAATTGGCATATTTGACCACAAAAGCAAAATGAACAAAAAAAACCAGAACCAAAACCACATATATATATATATATATATATATATATATATATATATATTTCTGCACTATTTTTTTGCTTAACAGTTTTTTATACTTAGAGCTTAAACGGACTTAATAAGGAGTTCAGAAAATTTATATAAAAGAAGAATAAATCTATTAGATAATCACAGTACGAAAAGATTATATAGTCCATTTTGTCATCGTCCAAGTGTGATTAAATATTATATAATTTATCGACTTATAATCTATTATCTAAAATTATTTTTCTAGTATTATTTTTTGATTATTTAAATTTTGTATTTGATCCATTATTGGATAGATAGGGTATCCTGTAGTTTATATTCAAACATGATAGATTAATGCTATTTTTTTTTTTTTTTGCTGTAGTTGTTGATTCGTTTCTTTTCCTTTTTGGTTTTTGTTTGTTTGCTACCATGTCTGGGAATTGTCATTGGATTGGTCAGCTGGTGGCCAACTTCTCTCTATCCCCTCGCCCCCCCCTCACTCCTCCCCACACTTCCCCTCTGCGTCATTGTTCACACCATATAAATCAGTTCACTCAATGAGTCATGCCACATAAATCACGAAAGTGCTGCCAAAACTCACTTGTCAATATTTATTTTATTTTCAGCATTTCATCTGGAATAGAAAGAGAAGAATAAAAAAGAAAAAGAAAAAAAAAGAAGGAGCATTCAGCAGTCGCAGCATCCCGCAGATATCGTTTTGTAGAATTGTGAAAGTGTTCAAGTGCTTTCAGTGTCTCTTAGGTAAGCACATTTTTCATTTTTCATTCTTTTTTTGTTTTTTTTTTTGTTTTATTTCTTTTCAACAATGATTAAGATTTAACTTTGATCAAAATTGAGTTGCACGAATATGAAAGATGAAAAGTTTTCTTTAAGAGAAACGATATAATGATAAGATATATATATATATTTATCTATAAAAAACTTATTTATGTTTAAATATTTATTCTTTGGATTGTTTTGTCTAAGTTTGATTGTCCTTCTATTTAGAAATCTTTAAATTTTGTATCCTGTATTTCAAATTTACTTAGAAATTTAACTTTAACTTAATTCTAATGTTATTCACATTTCCTTTTAATGCAAAGAGAAAATTTTAAGTTTAAGTTTAAGGTCAGTGGAGACAAATTGTTCGTCTTTGCTAAAGAATTCTTGTAATATATATAAAACATATATATAATTTAGCAAGTTGTTATTATACATACATACATACATATATATATATATACATATATATGCTTTGACTGAAGCAACCCTCATATCTGTTTAGCAATTTAAGGAATTCTTCATATTTTCCACTGCATTTGCTTTTCAAGTTGTCCAACTTGTACACTGTAAAGCCCAGAAGCGGTAACTTCATACTTATCTCCGGTGGCTTTATCCCACCGTTTTTCCTTTATTTTCGTTCTCTTCTTTATTTTTTTTTTTTTTTTTTTGTTTCTCTCCCCCGTTTCTTCTCCTATATCCTTCATCTGCTTCAACCGCATGACATAAATTGCATGGAAACGCACTTGAAAGGAAAACTAAAAGAAAAAACAAACCAAAAATGCCAAGCGAAGCAGATATAACTTGCATCCTAGTGAAACCACTTGGTCCTTATGCGGAGTACTTTTAAAAATTCATTTGCTTTGTGATATGTGGGTTAAAACCGGGAGACGAAAACAAAAAAAAAAAAAAAAAAAAAAAACAAAAACAAACAAAAAACGCTCCCCAATGAGAATGTTGAACACTGACAATAGTAGTCGTTTGTATACCCTATAAATTTGCGTCTCTCCCAAAAATATATATTCAGGAAAATGCCAGCGATTTTTGGTTAGTGCTATTCCAAATTGTTTCGATATCTATATATATATTTACTATAATCTGATGGGATGATAAACTTACAATAATTATATGTATATATATTTTATTCTTTATTACAATCGTATTATTACAGAGGTATAGAAACTTACAAAGTCTTTTATCTTAACTTAGATATAAGAGCATTTGACATACATGGGGGGTATATAGATACTTATATACCCCTTAATGTCAAGGGTATTAGAATGTAGTAAACCCACAACAGATGCAGCAGCAACAAAGTTTTTCATAATTTCGCTTCGTGTTGGAGTTTTTGAAGTACACACTTATCACTGAATATGCAACTCGTAGAGAACTGCTGAGTGGCATATGTTTACGTATGTATCTGTATCTGTTATATCTACATACATATATCCATGCATTTGCTATTTGTATCTATATCTATTTGGATTTCTATCTATATTGCAATTTGCACCAAATTTACTCGCTCTCTCTTGCTCTCTCTCTCTCTCTCTCTCTCTATCTCTGTCTCTTGTCATTGCCATAACTTTGCGATCTTTGAACCTTGAACCTGTCCTATCTGTTGTCGTCTGCGTATTTTACAAATGGTTTTAATTGCTTTCAATGTGAATGCCTGCCTAGCCAGGCGTGTCCAAGACACATGTCAAATATTTTAGATAATGACTTTTTTTTTTGCTTTTGTTTTATTTATTTATTTTTATTTTTTTTTTTTTTTTTTGGTTATTATACTTTTCATTTATTTATTTTTGTGGGCTGGCCTCTCGAGGCATTATCCATAATTGAGCGGTTCATTTGCCTTCTCGCACTTTTACATTATTGTGTTGAGGCTTTTTATGGAATTTTATTTTATTTATTTATTTGCCCTTCTGTTTTTTTTTTTTTTTTTTTGTTTTAATGGCCATTAACATTTTGCCTAGCTTTGCTTTTTCTGCTAGATTTGTTCTTGACATTTTTGGTTGTGGTGGAGGCGTCGACATTTTCGTTGGTTGACAATCTGCTACTTGGTTGGAATAAAGGCAAACGAGAGCAGATCCCATTAACATTTTCTCTCACTTTTTTTTTATGGCATGCGTGAAATTAACCGGAAAAGTGAAAATTGAATATTTTTAAATTCAACAATTTTCCCACAATGCTGCAGAAGGGATCCAAAAAAAAAAAAAAAAAAACAAAAATAAAAAGCATATAAAAGCATATGTATATCAAGTTATTGTTAAATTTTCTGGGATAAAACATAATATTTGATATACTCTTTTAATAGATCCAAAGTTTTGCATATTTAATAAGCTTTTCTTAGTCAGTTTTTGTTTTTTTTTTCATTCTTTATTCAAGTTACAATATGCTATAAAATATGCTATATCAATTATATTAGATATATTTATTATTCATATGCCATAAAATTGTTTCACATGTATGGTGAAATACTAGGCGTATACGTAACATGCATAACAGAATTTATTATTCAATATGAAAAATTACTTTATTTTATATATGTATGATATTTAATACCTTTGTTTTGTGTTTTGATTCTACAAAATTTCACAATTTGCTTGTGTCCTTCTTACCAATTTGGCTAATTTGTTTACGAAATCAAACCCAAAAAAAGAAGATGAAAAATGCATTGAATCAGAATTGCAATTCGAACTTGGTCAACATTCATAATCTTCTTTTTGGCAATTAGTGTGTCAAAAGAGCAACGTTAATTGAATATCTAAAATGAATACAAAGAGTCAGTCAGTTCAATATTGCAGTCCATACGTGTTATTCAATGGTATTCAATTAGAGACCAAAAGAAGTCAATAACAAAAAATACAAAGCGAGAGAGAAAGAGAGAGTGGGAGAGTGAGAGAGTGGGAGAGTGATTGAGGGTCCATATTGGCCACGTCCATATTATTGGTTAAAATAGAGTTTAGGTTAGTTAAGCGACGATATTGGCCAGAAAGCTATTGAAACTGCTGTTTTTTTTTCCTATTGCCCAATGTCCGCAAGGTGGCAAGTTGGTCAGCCGCAAACAGAATGTCAGGTGGCAAAAAAGTAGATGGACAGGACTCGGGTGATGGTCCTTTAGTGAGGAAGTGAGAGAAGTGGAGCAGCTGTTGTGTGTAAATTTTATGCAATGCCATGAAAACTCGCTGACTCTGAGGAATTACGCGCACAAAACATGCGAGAGGAGTTGCCATGAGGTTGCGTGTATCCCGAATGGGGCGACATTGACAAATGATGCCCCGCCATATACACACACAGACACACACACACACACACACACACATACATACACGAAACAATGAGCATATTTGGTGGATTCTTTTCGACCCAACATGTGGCAGACATTTGTGGATTCACTAGGTCACACACACACACACACACACACACTCACACACTCACAAACACACACACACACACACACATGTAGAAATCGCTTTAAAGTGCAACGACCAAGCTGACCAATAAGTAAGAATGCGTACTATAACAATGGCCCTAAGTCCTTTGTTGCAGCAAAAAGCGGGGCAAAAGGTTGTGCGAGGGGCGGGGGGAAGAAAAAAAAACAAGAAAAATAAGTTGCAGCTGCATTTTATGGCTACGAAAATACTCATAGTTGTACGAAACTTTTATTCTTAGGCGAGTTGTTTGATATACAGGGTGTTCATTTGTTAGGCATATGTGATATAATATTGATTGATCATCATTGTGAAGACCATATTTTAGGTTATGACTTGACAAATGTCATGGGAATATCTGATATGCGAATTATTAATTTCATATTAATATAATAATAACAATAAAATCTGATAGCTTATGAAGAATATATATATATATATATATATATATATACATATATATTTAGTTTAAAAATATATATATATTCGATTTTTAATGAAATACAGCTCCAATAACTCAACTCCAATAACAATTACAAACCAACGATGAATTTTTGTCCAAGGGCAAGGGTCAATTATAATGAAAATAAATTATAAAAATATGAAGAAATAAGAAGGGAAAACGTAGGGACTGAAAAATAACAAATGAAATTAAAGAGCAAATTGATAAAGTAAAATACAAAAAGATTTTAAGTAAAGCAAAAAAAAAAAATTTTTATATATAATAAAATTAAATAAAAAGTTCAATAAATAAACAATAAGAAAATGCAATACACATAAATCGTTTCAAATAAAAAGCAAATTTAAAGCCTTATATATATGTACCTCAATGAGAGTAACCCTGTTTAGCAGCACTGCCTTTTTCTCCTTTTTTTTTTTTTTTTTTGTCTGCTGCGGCAGTTTAAAACGCAAGAGCAAAAAAAAAAAAAAAAAAAAAAAAAATATTGACAAAGTAGCCAACGACGTGACACAGCAGAATTCAATTTGCAATAAAAAGTGTGGACAAGAAACGTTTGAACTCCACCCAAAGTATTGGTAGTAACAAAGACAGAATGATGGTGGTTACGTGGGTTAGGTGGGTTAGGTGGTTGGGCGGTTGGTTGGCTGCTCTGCAACAAGGTGGAGCCAGCCAGCAAACATATTGTTGTTGGCAATCTTTTTGCGATAACTTGCCTGTGGCCAAGTTAAGCTAATCCAAAAACTAAACTCAAGACAAGACCATTACACATGTGGGACAAAGTCTCTTGGCACCACTTTAGCCACTTATTTTTTTTCTTTTCTTTTCTTTTCTTCCTTCCCTCCTTCCTTCCATACAACATTCCTTTCTTCTTCTACTTTTTCCACGTTCAGACACACCACCATCTGATGTAAAGTTAAAAGTCTCTGGGAATAGTTTGTATGATGTTATGCAAATGAAATATTGTCTAACATTTTGCTACAGGTGAAAGAAAAACAAAATAAATGAATTTAATATGGCAATACTTGTACATTTTATTCTACATGATGTGATGTGTCGAGAAGTAAATTGATAAATTTACATATATGTATATATACTTATATAATGAAATAAAAATAGAATTCATCTAAACCAGGCAACACTTGCAATTTGAGATGCTGCGCGTGTTTGCATATGTATGTGTGTGTGTGTGTGTGTTTGTGTGTGCATTTAAGTGTGAGTATTCTGATGAATACAATTTGCTGCCTCTGTTGCATACTTTGTGGGGCATTAGTTACAAGAAATTCATTTCATACGCCATGTATGCCATAATATATATATATATATATATATGTATGGTTGTGTTTGAATTTAACAAACGTTGCCACAGCAACAGCAACAGCAACATCACCCACTACCCCTGAAGTCTGAATGGGCAGTCAGTTTCTGTGGCAGATGTGTTAGTGGATGGGTAGGTGTGGAGGGGGCGGGGGGGTGTTCATGTGTGTGTTAAAATTAAGCAATAATGTAAATTGATAACATTTACTACTACGAAATGTATAATGTGGGAAGCATAAGTATCTATTTGCTAACAATTTAATTAAATCCATTTTCAAATCAGTTTCAAATTTACATATTTTGTTTTAAAGACTCATTTGAAATTGAATTGAATTAAAGATCTTTATTTGATTTAAGTTACTTTTAGTTTCTATAAACTTTCTATATCTCTTATATAAATATGCATATTTATTTCCATTTTTTTGTTTTTGTTTCGCATATATAACTGATTCTATCACATTTAAGCTCCCGCAGGCTGAAAAACTCAAATCACTTCCGCTGTGAGCACAGGAAATGAGCATAGACCGTATTGCCTAGACTAGACTGACAAATGCAAGAACTGAGAGAAAGTAAATGGTATGGTATGGGGAACAGGAAGAGGTTCTGGTAAAGTGGGTGTGGGTGTCGAGAGTAGAAGGGGGGTTGGGTAAGGACTCTATATTGTCGCGACTCACGGATGTTGGCAATTTCATTGCAACTTCCGCGCAACATCAACACAACAGCAGCAACGGAAGAGTTAAGTTTCTTTTAATTTTCAACATAAGTGAAATGTATCCGCGGGCCACAATAAAGAGAGGACAAAACCGCAAAAGATATATGGGTAAGAGATGCGAAAGGAGCAGAAGATAACACGCACACACACACACACACATACACAGAGAGACACAGACACGTATACATACAAGTAGATACACACATGCACCCACTCAATACACACGCACACACATTTTACTCCGCTCATTTCCGCTGAATAATAAATTGGTGAACGCGCACACCGAAAACTTTTTGCCAATGGCGGGGCAAAGCAAAAAAAAAAAGGATATGTGAAATGAAATTTACGCCTTGGCCCACACACGCACACACACACAAACAAAAAAAAACCAAAAAGAAAATAGTCCTTTTAACATTCATATAAAAAAACCATTTACCGATAACCGTTACGCTATGTGCACCCTGCAATTGAATAATGTCCAAAAGGTTGCTCATCTCAACATAGATGCCATCACTTTTGAGTACTCTAAGAGTTTTTTCCCCATACGCACAGAGACTGTGCGTGTGTGAGTGAATATGTATCTATACATATACATATATATAATCCACGATATATAATGGGTCGAGGTTATTTTTGTTTTAATCATTCTTTTATCTTGTTGTATGTTTAAACTGCCGAATTGATTGGCTGACGGAATGGAATGCGTGACATAACCCTTACCGCTGACGACGTGATACACCAGCTTCTTTTCTCATCGTTCCCCTTTTATGCCATCCTGTGTGTATGTGTGTATATATGTGTATATATGGATATTCCTTTTTCTTTTTTTTTTTGCTCCTGCTGCTCCTTAACATGTGTTGCCAGGCAAACAGTTGGCAGCTGCCTTCTCGGCATGTGCGCGGAAATGAAAACGAAATTAAACTGAAATTTTTAACTCAAATGTATTACAGGAACGTCTTCTAGGGTAAGCACAGAAGAAAACAGAACCAAAGCAAAGAACAAAAAAAGAAAAAAAAACAGATGGAAAAAAATATCCTGTTTATGAAATATAAGTGATTTTATATATACATATATATTTAAAGTGGAAAATTCTCTTACACAATTTAGTATATAATAAGATATATGTATATATTTTTCCAAATTTAGATATATCTAAATTGTAAGCTTTTTTTTTTTTGAACTTGTGGAATGTTAACTACATTATAATAATGCAAGTTCTTTTAAATTTCATTTCACAATATCTTTTCAAATTATTAGTATATTTATTTACCCGATTTCCAAGTGATTCCTGTCCTGTATGGCAGATGCCCCAAGGCTGCACCATCATGATATTGGAAGTGCAATTAAACAAAAAGGAATCGCATATATTCCTCTAGCGGCCTCTGAAGCCGCTAGCGTATAAGTGCAATTTTCTTTATATCTCTATCAATAGCATTATCTTGTATCTGTGTCTGCAATTGACATACGTATATATATATATATACATATATATAAACTATAATGAATATCATTCATGTGATGAATAAACTGAGAATCAAATAAGTTTAAAACAACTTGATTTAAGGAAAGAGTATTTAATATCCAGTCCAGTTAAATTTCAGTTAACAGGAAACACGTGTCACCAGCAGCAGCAGCAGCAGCAGCAGCAGCAGCGGATCAGATTGGCGGTGTATTTTTTTTTTTTTGTTCGTTGTTGTTATTGTACATTTTTATTGTTATTAACTTTAATTATAAAGCAGTTTTTATGCCTAGTTGAAAATGCACTTCACCTGTCCGTTGTTTGCTATGACAATTTTCAATTAGCAAACATTTTTCTGTTTATTTTTTCTTCTTCTACTTCTTTTGTTTATCTTTTATCTATATATATATATATATATATAATATTGTGGAAAATGAAGCCTGCGGGCGTTTGTCTAATTGTGATTATAAAAACATTAAATTTGTTTTATTAGATTTAATTAGGCTAGTCATGATTGTTGAAAGTATATATTTATGTAGGTATATAAGTATAATAAATGAATAATTTTTGTAAATTATTAATGCTAGAATGAGAAGAAATTATTTACAAAATTTATAATTTATTCAAAATGCTGGAAAACTTTTCGATCAATTTAAGAGTCTTAGCCGCTTGCCGCTTGTTATATATGTATATATATATATATCGTATACAATTTACGATTCAATATTGTACAACAAATGGCCAATATTGGTCATAGTTTAGCTTTCTATATATTTTTTTTGTTATGTGATGTTAAGTACATTGTTTTTTACTGCAATGCGACAAAATGATTTTGCTTTAGCATCATTTGCATACTACTCATAAATTCATAGTCGTGCTTTGTCATACAATTCGCGTTGACATTGGCCAAACGACTAACTGACTGATAGACTGACTGACTGACTGACTGACTGCCAAACAATGACCATATTTCCCCTTAAATTACACAATTTTTTTGTTTTGTGTTACGCACATGACCAGGCATATGTCGGACTAACTATTTATAAGGCCATCAAACAAATATTTTTCATTTGTCTCTTTTTTTTTTGTGGTTAACCACTGCAACACAATAGTTTAATATTAATAGTACTAGATAATAATAACAAATATCAAATTTAGCAAGACAAATTAAGTATACTCTAATCGAATAGATTAACTAAATTGAAATTGTTAATTGAGTAATACAATGTAAGGGAATAATTTCTTGTAAAATTAATTAAAATTATAAATTGAATGAATCATGGATAATTCAAATAGATTTCTCAGCAAATACTAGGAAATTTATAATAAAAAAAATAAAAAAAAAAAAAAAATATATATACAAAATATTTCTCTTAAATGCGATATAATTATAAATTTTCTTTTTTTTAACTTCCAGTTAGAGTTCCAATAGATTCCAAGAACGAATTGCTAACTTATTAGATATAAATAAAAATATTTGTCATGCTTGAAATTCTCATAAATATTTAAAACTATCTTCTAATCTAATATATCTATATCTGATCCAGAATTTAGAATTACAAATTGCATAATTAAATTGAGGATCCTAAAACATATGAAAATTTGATTTAAATTATAAAATTTATCTTCAATCATTACATACATATAAAACTAAAGAACATAAATTCCCTATGTTAGGGTATCTAACGACGGTGTCCCTAAATTATCATCCATTGTTTTACACTTTTTTTTTTTTGTTTTTTGTTCAAGTGTTGGCAAATTTACATTTGAATGCATTTAATTGGTTTTTGCCTATAAACTCGATTTATTATACTACAGATACATTTACTATATTCGTTTTATATAAATAAATGTTAAATTTAAGAAGGTTAAATTTATATATATATATATATATATATATATATATATGTATATATGTAGTTGTATTATCAATGTCGTATGTTTGCCTGTAACCGCAAAAGCGCATAAAAAATTATATAAAGCCAATTAAGGGAATTTGTGCAGAACTTTCCTATTGTTAAATTGTTAGTAACTATTTTTTGCATTCCATTTTAAAATCCTTTTGTTATGCAAATCGCAAGAAATAGGAAACAATTTGGCACAAATCTATATATACTTATGTATGTATATATATATATGTATATAAATAGTACAATTCTATTGGAAATCAAAGAGAGTTGAATTTCTTTTCTCCTTTCCTTTTTCTCTTTTTCTCTTTTCCTGTTTTCTTTTTTTTTTCTGCTCTTGATAAACACCTAGAACTTTGCTACCTTTTACCACTCGTTCTATCCCTCTTTTTGGCTTTCTTCTGGTCTCTTTGAGGGACAATGCGAAAGTATTTCACAACATGGGGGAAAGGGGTAATTAGGGTGTTAAGGCAATAGAATATAGAAGATGTGGGCGTGGGTGCTGTGGTATGAAAAAAGGCAATATCTTTGGTATACCAAAAAAAAAAAAAAAAAAAAAAAAAAGAATCGAGTTCAGTGTCTATAAGCGGCTTTTCTTTTGTTATACGTATGGGGAACGTTTGCACGTCTTTTGCCAGGCCAGGAAAGATTTTAGAATGAAAGCTGCCGCTGCCGCTGCTGCTGCTGATGCTGCTGCTGGTGATGCCGCCGCCGTCATGACAGCCAGGCCACCGCAAGACTTTATACAGGTGAAAACTTTTACCCTCTCCACATTTTTTCTCATTTTACTTTTTTTCTTTCTCTTCGAACCTTTCGCTTTCAAAAGAGTCACGTCGAGTTATTTTATAAATAATATACTTATATCTACATATATAAAACACCAAAAACAAAAAAAAAAAATGTAAATTGTTTTTCAAGTTTTAAGAGTTTTTGAGATATTAAATTAAATTCTACGTGCTTCTTCCATGGATGATATTTGCTTTACTTAACCATAGACGATATACATATATGTGTTTAAATATACTGCCGGGATATATGTATATATATATATAGCTGTATCTATGCTGTCACGGAAGTGCCATAGAAAAATCCAATCAAATGTCATTTTCATTTCTTTTTTTTTTTTTTCTTGTTTATTTTGTTCCACTTTTTTTTCTTCTTTTTTTCCTTTTTTTTTTTTTTTTTTTTTGCTACTGGCTAACGCATTTTGAGTGACACTCAATTGCGTTTGGTTTCGTTTGTAATTATGTGGTTTTCCTTTTCATTTTTATTTTTCTCTCTCTTGGTTTCTTTTCTCTTTCTCTTTCTGTGTGTGTGTGTGTGTGTGTGTGCGTGTATCTATGTATTTGAGAGGCTTATATTTGATGGACATTAGGCAATTACAGGAGAAATGAAATGATGAAAAACGTAGCAAAAGCAATTAAAGTGCTGGACGTGGATGGAAGTACATGGCCAGATGAAGAGCTCGAGAGTTTATGGCTTTCATTCTGGTTCTGATTATGACTGTGAGGCAATACTTCAATCAAAGAGCAATGAACAAAATCAAGCATATTCTAGAGACTTTTTTTCAAGTGGTTTCAATATCAAAAGATACTTTTGTTCCGTTTTAGAAAATCAAGTCAAGTGACTATTTCAGTTCATTGTACCATTTGTATGCCATTTAAAATACTTCTAGTTAAATTAATTTCATTTGCAAAATCTTTATCTTTATAACCTTGCAGAGGGTATATTAAAATTGATCAGACTCCATAAAGTATATATATTTTTATACCCTGTACCCATAGGGTACAAGGTATATTAAAGTCGCTAAAATGTATGTAACAGGCAGAAAGAAAATTTTCCGACCCTATAAAATATATATATTCTTGATCAGTATGAATAGCGAAGTCGATTGAGACTTGTCCGTCTGTCTGTCCGTCCGTCCGTCCGTCCGTCCGTCTGTCCGTCTGTCCGTCTGTCTGTATGAACATCGAGATCTTGGAGACTATAAAAGATAGAGCTACCAAATTTGGTGGCAACATCCGTCTAGAGTGTACGCAGATCAAGTTTGTTTTAAATTTTTGCCACGCCCACTTCCGCCCCCGCAAATTAGAAAAAACTATAACTAGAGTTCTATTAAAGCTACAGTATTTAGTATTTAGTAGACTCAATTATATAGCCAATATGTACCATTTGGCACTGAAATTCTATGGGCAGCAGCAACTGAAATGTGTGAGCGAGATAGCATGCGCATGTTGCTTTGTACCGAATGACGCCTTAGTTTCGTTCACTGTTAGGAGTGAGCGAGAAAGCATGAATTTGGTGTTTGGGCTTGCTAGGAGAATTTTATAAAGAAAATTTTTATTCAAATAGTGAGGATTTCGAAAAAGCCAGATTTTATGAAATATCTGTTATTGGTACAGGGTATACTCCAAGTCGGCAAGGACGACTTGCTTGCTTCATTTTTTTGATTAGCATCAATCGCTGTGTCGATTTGACCATTTAATTTTTATAATCGCCATTTTTAATTAGCATAAAAATCTGGAAAACTAATTTTCAACTCGATTTTCGCAAATTTTAACGATGGTTAATGCAAAAATTTACGAAAATCCGGTCAACATTTTTTTCCCAACTTTTTTCAACTTTTAATGCAGTTTTTTAATACGGAAATTATCCAGAAGATTGACGTAAAACTTTTCCACATCGGCCAAGAGATGGCCAACTTAGAGCCTATAGAACATAGGTAAAATCCTTCAAAAGAAGGACAATGGACAAATCCTTCGAAGGAACCTCTACTTCAGAGGGCTCTAATTCAGTCAAATCTCGTCCGATTTTAAAGAACCATGTCTTTATTTGCTTTTTAGAATCGCCATTTTTAATTAGCATAAAAATCTGGAAAACTAATTTTCAACTCGATTTTCACAAATTTTAACGATGCACTGCAAAAATTTACGAAAATCCGATCAACATTTTTTTCCAACTTTTTTCAACTTTTTATGCAGTTTTTTAATACGGAAATTATCCAGAAGATTGACGTAAAACTTTTCAAAATCGGCCAAGAGATGGCTAACTTAGAGCCTATAAACCATTGGTAAAATCCTTCGAAGGAACCTCTCCTTCCTTTATTTGATTTTTAGAATCGCCGTTTTTAATTAGCATAAAAATATGGAAAGCTTATTTAAATATAAGAAAATTCATTTAATATGAAGAAAATATTATGTAATATAAGTAAAATTTATATTCAATTAATGAGGATTTCGTCGGAGTCTGATTTTATGAAATATCTCTTATTGGTACAGGGTATACTCCAAGTCGGCAGGGACGAGTTGCTTACTTCATTTATTTAACTTTTGTATTTACAATGTTTAAAAAATCTTAATGCCGAAATGAACGGGAAAGTAATTAATTAATTAAACTGAAATTAAATGGGAAAAAATTAAAATGGAAAATTGTAGAATATTTTCTAACTTCACTTTCGGCGTAAATAAAATAATTTGTGGGATATAAGGGATTCTTTTATATATAGATAAAATGTTGAAGGATATTATTCATTCCAATAAAGTTTATAATTATTTTTTTTTTTTGGAAATCTAAATTAACGTTTGTTTGATCGTAAATGTTAGATGCTGTATCTTAAATCTACGCAATAAATTTATTTATTTTAGTAAACAAATATTATTTATTATATTATATATATATATATATTATTTTATTATATAGGTACATAGATAAACTTTATCCAATGACAAATGAAATTAAAAATATCTGAATATCAGATCAGGTGAATTAATTAATTAAGTTACAAATAGAGTATCTTAATTTCGATAGATAGCAATTGTTGTTAGCTTAACTTCTGCAAAATTCTGTTTGAAAACTGTTGTTAATTTAACAAATTGAACTGCAGATCACGCCTCTATAATATTACTTTGACATAATTAACAGTATTGAAATTCTGCAATCGTTTTTCTTTTTTTTTTTTGCATTTAAATAAGTGAGAGATAATCATTTCAATGGTTGCGCACTTGTTAATAAACAAATTTCAACTTCAAAGCCATTGAGAGGAGGATTTACAAGGAAGAATAAACTGAAGAGGATAAAAATATCCCCTACACCCCCCCCCACACACACACATTCCACCCACTGTTAATACTAACGAATACCCCATAACATTTTAATTAAATGTCATTTCATTTTGAATTCAATTCGATACCATTCAACCATATAGAACACGCGCGGGCGCGCCCGCCCTTTTGCTTGATATTTTGATTTGGAATGGGGGGGCGATGTTTCGCTTAACTTTGCTCCTTTCACAGCTATGTGTAGTGAACTCAATTTCTTGGCCTTTCACATGTCAGATTTCGTATGCGGCCACGCCCATTCGCCCAAATAGAAAAAGAAAATGAACGAAGCAAATTTTTGTCAGCCTTTTAGCCTAGCTGCGTGTCTGCCTACTGGCATCATCATCATCATCATCGGCATCATCATCATCATCATCGGCATCATCATCATGCCTTCTCTATGGTATTTAATGAGAGAGAGCGCTTCTTTGAATAGATTTACTTTTTGGTTAAGACGCCTGACCGCCGCCGGCGCATTGAACTGTATGAAGAAGACGACGATGTCGGGGCCGCAAGAATCCAAGAAACTTAACCAACATGCAAACAACTCAAGTGGTTTTTGGGTTTTTACGGATCAGACGAGGTCACCACCACCAAAAATTGCCAAGGCAAAATAGGGAATGCCTCATTTCATTATCCCCCCTCACTGAGTCTGACTGACTGACTGACTGACTGACTGCCAGTATTTTCATCGTCTCCATCTCTTCTGTGTGCACTGTACAGTGAACACATATGTTAAGAAAATGCCATTGTTTTGATTAATTATTAAACAATGCGGTCTCTCTATGCCTCTCTCTTTCTCTCTCGCTTTCTCTTACTATCTGTGTGTGTGTGTGTGTACAACCAGTAGAAAGCGATATGAAGATGTGGGGGTGGGGGGTGGGGGGTGGAAATACGGCTTCGATTTGAGTGCGATTAGCTAAGTATTTCGATTCCATTTATTCTCTGTTATTCAAGTAAGGACGCTTGTGGGGGGGGGGGTCGACTGAAAGGATTGCTTTTCTGACTGATGGAATTTTCGTAAGGTTTCTTTGTGCCATTTGATTTAATGCAAAATCATTAATTTTGTGTATTTGAAATGAAATTTAATCTTTTGATATCAAATTTAATGCGAATTCCTATTTAATTTTATTTAATTTCATGCTTACTTAGCTTATATGTACTGTACAGAGATTTTATGTAAATTTTTAAGCTCATTTATCTGACAAATCAGTAGGTAATCCTCTTTTTCTCTCTGAGTAGTTGATCAGTTAATACTTTAAATTTAAGACAATATTGAAGTTTTTTTAATAGAAATGTTAAGCGAATTAATAATATGTATAATTTACTTAATTACATTAAATCATTTACAAGAAAATTATATAATAATTTAGATATGAATAATATTATATATATGTAACTAATATAATCAGTTCAAATATTATACATATATAAAAAACAATTGGATCTTGGGATACAAAAAAAATGTATATAGGGTATTTACAGGTCCATACCCTGTTATACCAGCTATTCTATGCTGACTGTAAATAAGGTTTAATTGAAATAAAAAACCTAGCACGAAAATAACATGAAATGAAAAATAACTCCTATACATATGTATGTATAGATTTGTGGATTTATGTATGTATATTTTTTTTATGTACATATGTATTTGCATATTTGTAGCTTTATTTTAACCAATATTTTGAATTCTCTTTAAATATAAATAACTTTAGATTAAAACGAATTAAATTCAAGCTGTTTTATCCCTAATTAGTCAACCATTTTAAAAATTTGACACACGTGTGTGTGTGTGTGTGTGTGTGCGGTGATTGTGTGTGTGTCTGATGCTTAAGAAAACAAATTCTCTGGCCTAGTCCAACAAGGTCATATTTTCTTTTGAATATTTGAGTAAATTTGTTGTTTCCCTTTTGCAGTTGTCCTGTAACAAGGAGAGAGAGAGAGAGGGAGAGAGAGGGAGAGACCCCTCTCAAGCAAAGAAACACAACAATAAAAATATAAAAAAAAGAGAAGAAAAAAAGATAGAAAGTATGCTTAGGCAGGCAAAAAATACAACAACACAAATGCAGAGGAAAGAATAAGATAATATTTTCAATATCGAATTTCTTATACCCTTACATAAATAATATTTTATTCCATATTGATGGAATTGCTTAAAAATTTGAAAAGTTAAGGCGTCTATTGAGTTTAGTTAAAAAAGGAAACGTGGCTTGAATCTTGGTTTTATAAATAGATTTTATGAATGCGAACACCGCATAATGGGAGTCTTCACTGTACATAATTAGAATTGTTTAATACGATATCTATGTAATACGATATTCAATAGATTTGGAACGTTTCCTTTGATACAGTTTTATATACATATATGAAAATATTATAGGTTATCAATTTTAATCAAATTTAGTCTATATATATTTAAATACATTTTTTTTATATTTTAAGTGTGGAATCAAAAATATATATATACATATATATATACATCTAAAAGTCTAGAAGTTTGTCTTTAAAATGTCAAAATAATGTTGCCTACTTTGAGGCAAAAGTATTTTTTAAATGGTTTTTCTTATTCGAATATTTCATGTGTACTGCCCGGCGACTGCCCGCTATATTCAGTATGCTGATCAATAATATATATACTTATATATTTTATTTGTGCATTTTACAAATGTTTGCCCAGAATGCATATACCCCATGGGCATGGTCAACATAAGAAAATGTGAATGAAAAAAGGCCAACAAAAAGAAGCAGAAGAGAAGAAAAAGAAAAAAAAAAAGACGAAAAAAAGAACGAAACTAGATGGGATTCGTTCATCATAAGTGGGCACATCCGCTGCACGTGCTGCGGATTCAGTTGGGTTGCTCCTTAACCAGTTGTTGTTGATGACTCCTTAAAGAGTCAGAGGCAGCGATTCAGTTCAGTTCAGTTTAGTTCGGTTCGGTATGGTGCGGTGCGGTGCGGTGCGGTGTGGTGCGGTGCGGTACGGTTCGGTTTGGTACGGTTCAGTTCAATTCTATGGCAACGCGACCTTGTTATTATAATCGAGTTATTGTTGTTGTTATTGTTATTATTGTTGTTGTTTGTGTGCTGTTTCTGTTCATTCAAGTGTAAACATTTTAATATTTGCAATAAAAGCAAAAATGCCTTCCCATTCTATCTTAACTTTTCACTTTTCACTTTTCACTTTTCATTTTCTACTTTTCCACTTTTCACTTGCTACTTACTGTTACTTGGTTGATATTTCAACACGCGCCACACAATCTTTATCTTCTGTTTTGAATACAGAGCTCAATTTCATTTCCGCTCAAATAAATTCTGTGAAATTATATATACATATATACCTACTTACATACATATATGTATATTGTATATGTTTTTTCCTTTTTTTTTGTGCTTTCAATAATTTTTTCATTTGATTTTATTTATTTTTCTTTTTGCTTTTTCTTTTTTTTTTTTTACATACTTTTGGGCACGAGTCGAATTGAGTAAACTCAAGTTGATGATGAGATGAGATGAGTTGGCATGCTACAATTAACCTGAATGTGAGCACATTCATTCCCGTAGAATTGGGTAATTGTGAATTTATTGTTAGCTGCGACGAATTGAATCAAGTCAGGCATGTCCATCTGTGCCATTATGAAAACGAGTTCGAGTGTAAAAATTGTGCATCATTCACAATCGTTGGGAATCGAAAATAAGGAAAATATTAAGTATTTGCCTTCTTTCAAATTGTTCAATCATATCAAACGGAAATTGAGCTTCTGCCTATATTGAACTTAATCCTTAACGAAATTTGAACGCTGATCAGCATTGCAATTGATATCCATATATACTTAAAAGTAACTACATATATATAAAAAAGTATCTTTATCATTTCTATTACTACAATTCAATCGCTATTCTAGTGTTTACTAATCAATAAAAAGCAGCATTTGTTCGTTAACCAACACTATAAGTAAATCTAACTAACACTGTAAATCTGTTACTTGACGCCTTCTCTCAGCTAAACTCTGACATTATTCATATAATTATATTATTAATTATCAAAATTAATGAATAGATGAATACAGGTTATCATTGTTAATTTTTTATTTTCTTTCATTAATAATTAATTAACACAAATCTTTTGTTAAAGTTTATTTAATTTAACTAAACTTCCCTGTTTTATAGTTGTTAGTTTAGCTTAACATTCGATAAGTTTAAATGGATTATTTGATTAATTTATTTTTACTATAACTGAGAGTTACTTACCAGACTTGATATTAAATATTTTAGCTATATTTACCAACAAATCGTTTATTACATATATATCAAAAAATTATATATAATAATCTATAATGAAATGCTTAAATTGCTTAAAATTAGATTCACTCAAGTAACTTTGCGAAGTTAATTTTATCACTCTCTCTCACTCTCTCTTTCTCTTTCTGTCTCTCTTTCTCTCTCTATCTCACCTTCTATTTAAGTGATTCATCAAAAATTTGTAACTTTTCCACACACACACACACAGAGAGACCGACACACTCACACCCATACATATATTTCACACCTGCTGCACTCTTTTGGTTAATTAGCAGACAGAAAGTGAATGTTGTATAGTCTGTTGTCTGTCATCTATGTATGTTGTGTCTCTTGTCTAGTTTGGTTTCGTCTTTGCCCTTTGCAACGACTTTTTGTCACATTTCATAGTCAGTTCAGTGAACTTGGAATTTGAAAAATCCTCTCAAGGTTCAATGACTTACCTATGGGAATGATGAAAAACCATCATCATGATGATGATGATGATGATGGTGACAAGGATGTGGATAAAATTGGTTATAAGAATGAGAATATGTGGCGAGTAAATTTAACTAAAAAGCTAAACTCAAGTAAGGATTGTCTTGGCTAGTTTATGGATCTACAAAATCTCTATTTGTGTGTGTGTGTGTGTGTGTGTATATAGGATTGAGTGTACGCGTGTGACCGCTGGCCATCAATCATGATGACAGGTAAACGCCTGATTCGGTGATATGGATAACGATTCGTCGAAGAGTTAACCATCAATCAAAGAGTTCTTCATCGACTCCGCCTGCTTCTATATAAATATATATTAAATATATTGGTTTTCACATATACATAGTAGTATATGTTTATATTTTATACAAAATTCCAATCAATGTGATTCAGCAATTTCAAATTTCATATTGGAAACCCCATGACAAAATTGCCTTTGATAAATTGGCAAAAAAAAAAAAAAAAAAAAAAAATAAATAAAAAACGAAGGAAACTGCGCGGAAACCTCATACAAAAATGATATGCAAAAATGGAAAAAAGAAAATAAACAGGCTGAAATTTTTTACTTTAGATGGGATTTGCATGTGAAAGCAGGCAACAGAATCCAACTAAATGAAACTGTAACAAAGCCAAAATATCTTTTGTATTGCCGCAAGTTGAATAAGTCTCACTACTATTACCTTTTTTTTTTTTGGTTTTTTTTTTTTTTTGCGCCTCTTCTCTGTGTCCTTCTCCCTAGACCTCACTCTCATTCGCTCTCTCCCTCTTGTCACTTTTTTTTTTCGTTTTCGTTTCTTTTTTTCGTTTCTTGGCTTTTGGCTTAAATGGAATACTTGGCTCGAATGACAATGGATGGCGTCACACATGAGTGGAATGAAGTTGCCTAGTGTCTACCCTGTCTCTGTATTGAAGGAACTCTATCAAATCCCCCCCCAAAAAAAAAAAAATCAAGGTAAGAATTGAAATGTCTTTGAAATGTCGCTAAACATTCTTCAATTGAAATGAAAATTTTGATATAATCGTGAAAAGGGGGAAAATTCCTTGAATCACAATACAAAAAAAAAAGAGGAAGGAAAATCTGCATTTAATAACAATTTTAAATGGATTGAAATATACTCACTTAAAGAAATGTCTGATATAGGGATATGCTATATATAATCATCAGATATTTCAAATAATTCCAAATGAATCGCCCAAAAAAATCGTTAGTGAAAGGAAAGGTTATTCTTGTGCTTCTTTATGAATCCAAAAAATTAATAAATCATTTAATTGGAAAACAAAAATAAATTTTTTTTTTCTTTCTAAAAAATTATAAATTGAATATAAATTTGTAAAGAGCTTTTGGCTTCAGCTTTGTTGTTCATCTGTTTATCGTTTCATTACTTTTTTTTCTAATTCCAATTTTTGATTCATTAAATTTCTTTACAAAATTAAATTCCGGAAATTCCAAATTTATTTTTTGTTATTTGTTTTATTTCTTTTCCTGTTTGGTTTCCTTTCGTGTTTTTCTTTTCTTGTCCTTTTTGATTTTTTGCTATTTTCTTGCTCGATGCATTGACTTCCTATTGAAAGATTTAACAAATTCTGTGATTTCCTAATGAAATCAAACGAGAATTATATTTAAAAATTTCCACTCAAAGTGAATTTTATAATAAGGCCAATCAATTTTAATTAGCATAGATGAAAATTTAGCACGATTTCCTGCTAAAAGATTAAAGCTCGCTCAAGTAGAAGTAAATTGGTAAATCAAAAATTTTCTATAACTCAATTTAACAAGAGCCAAGTGGAAATGAAATGCCACACACAGAGAGAGAGAGAGAGAGAGAGAGAGAGATAGAGACAGAGACAGACAGAGAGAGCGACTGAGTGAAAGAGAGAGCGAGAGATAGAAGGAAGCAAGTGGAAACTTAAAGATGCCACAAAAGGCTTAAGAAAAATAATAAAAAAAAAAAAAAAAAAAAACGGAATACGAAAGGCAAAGAAAAAAAAAACAACGATGAAAATCGTTAAATCTCGACAACCTTCTGGGCCTTCTTGCCTTTAGCATCAAGAACTTAAATTTCATGAGTGCGGTGAAGCGATATTTCTGGTCGAGAATAACTGAGAGAATGGGTATATATAACAGAGGGAATGGAATGGTCATGTAGATGGATAAAGGATGGAAAGTAAGATAAACCCTCTTTATGAATGAATTTTTTATGCGACGCGTCATTCTTTTGTATGGCGGGAACAGGATCCTTTGAAATTAGGCATAAAAAGGAGGCGCTAATTCAAGGCAGACACCCAAAGGACTAGTTAGCATTAGATAAACGGCATTTAGACGACCAACCAAAGACGCACCAAAGACAGACACTTTGGTCATGTCCTTGGCCATTGTATGTCTGTATGTCTGTGTGTCTGTGTAAGTGTGTGTGTGTGTGTGTTCATCGTTGTATTTCAGGTTGTGGTCGTCGCGACCAAACGCCATTCATTGACCGCAGACTGGAGGCCATCTTAGGACCCATCGATAGGGGACCATAGAGCTGACCATAGACAATAACAGACAATAGTCAGTTTCACCATAAATCAGTTGGGCAAAAAAACGGTCTGTGGGGGGGGAGGTGGTGGTGGGGAGGGTGAGGTAGGGGGTGGATTGAAGGGTCTAGCCATTTAAATAATCTCTTTCAAGTTATAATTTCCTGTCTCAATCGGGAATAGAAAAGAAATGGAATGACTGACTAAACTGATGCCATAAAATAAACTAACAGCATTTGCGTGACAATCATATTAAGTGGAAAATGAATATGGACAAACAATTTCAAGGGATTATGAATACCCGCACACATATACAAACACACACACACACACACACACACACATAGAGAGAGAGAGAGAGAGGGAGGTAGAGAGAGAGATATTGGCCAGATTCAGTCAATTATAATTCTATTCCAAACCAAACGAAAACTCAACTCGATCCATTTCTAATGGTGTCTTTGGGGGCAAAAGTTTTCTTATTAATTTTTATTGTTTTTGCTCCGTAAATATTTGCCAACTCAATTGTCCCCCCCCGTCCCCCCCGTCCCCCCCGTCCCCCCCCTTCACTTGAAGAGTTACGTTTATTGTTTAGCATAGATTTTCCATTAACGGCGGGCATAAGCCACATTTCAATTGCAACTTTAGGCCTTTAATATTTTACACACACACAAACAATAGCCATAGAAAAATAATAAATATAGATAAATAAACAGGTGTAGTAATTATTCCCATTCATGCAGAAAATCTTGATCTTTAATTTCGTTTACTTTTTTATTTTTTTTTTTATCGAAAATTAAAGATAGATTTTTTGGGTTTTTTTTTTTTTTAAGATTTCCCTCTCAATTGTTATGCAATATTTCCATATTGATTTATCTCTTTGAAACTTTTGTACTATAGTCCTTGATTTTGTTTCCAAAATGGAGAATTTCTTTCTTTGACAATTTTTAATTAGAATACAGATATTCATTTCTCTAGTGCATTTGGTAAATTTTTTTTTTCCAATTTATTCAATTGATTTTAACTTTTATTCGTTTTCTTTTTTGTTTTGTTTCCTTTTTTGTTATGCTGCGGTTTCACTTTTGGCAGCACACAGTCAACAAACCGGAAAATAAAGAGAGAGAGAGAGGGAAAGAGGGAGAGAGAGAGATATAGATAGAGCTAGAGAGCGAGAGAGAGAGAGATATATATATAGAAAAGTAGAATGTAAAGGCCTCTAAAACAAATAAAAGTTGTCAAAAGGAAGTTGCATGTTTTAAGCTGAATGTAAAATGTCGAATTTAATTTTGTGTTCTCTTCATTTTATTGACAATCGTAAAACGAGTCTACCACCCATTTAGTCCGACCCTCTTTCCCCCCCCACACTCTTACCACCATTTGCCATTTAAGTTAGTAATTAATTTTATTTGTTAGTCGCAACAGAGGCCTAAATAAACTTTCACTTGGGTTCAGCGATTCGTTTTGGTTTCCTCTCAATTCTATACAAAGGTTTCCATTTTATCTTTTTTAGTATTTTTTTTGTTTTTTTGGTTGTTTTTTTTTTTTTGTTGTATTTCCTTTTCCCTATTTGTAAACTTTTTCTACTACTTTTGTTGGCTAAAACATTTTGGGAATATTCAATGGTAATTGAATTTGAATGTTAGGAATGAATACGAAAATGTTAATCCATTTGGATATATGTATACATACTTTTGAGTATATATTAGAGGTGAAATAAGAAAAAAAAAACAACAAACGTTTAAAAATTTAAATGCTTCATTGATTTATCTGAATTTTTTATGTCCTTTTGTACTGATCTTACGGAATGATTATATTATATTTTCTGGTACTAAACGAGTATATATATATTCGATCGAGTGTTTGCTCGTTTATACATCTGCTGGTTACTTTTGTCGAGGAAATATTAAAATATATAATTAATTAATTAATTAGTTCATTTATATCTTGGTTTATTCACCTCTTCATTTATACATATTCACTTGTAAATTCATTCGCTCATTATTTACAATTCTTTATTTATTTTTTCGTCAATTGACTTATTAAATTTGATTGAATCAATCATTTAATTCTTTTTTTTTTTTTAATTTTTATTTTCCATCCTTCTTTAATTTGTTCATTTATTCTTATTGTTGATTTATTCGTTCGTTCATTTTAATTATTGTTGCATTCGCATTTTATTCGTTTCTTAGTTTTGTTTTGTTTGTATTCCCCCCCCCCACCCCTTAAATATTCATTTGTTCAATTTATTTATTTGGTTTCTGATGCATTCGTTTTGTTCCATTCTGCAATTATTTGAACACAATATGAACACATAATTCTTAAAAACAACAAGTTGTACTCTATATATATGTATATATATAGTCTCATTTGGTATTTAAGCAATTTATGTTTCCAAAGTTTTGCCTTTTTTTTTTTCGAAATTGAATAAAATTTATGTGCACATTTTCATATAAATTTATTGCATCAACGTGGGAAGTAAACACAGCTCTTAATATTATTCCTAAGCTAATACCATTTCTATTTTATTTTCAATTAAAACTATTTTCACTTTGGCTAACATCCCTCTCCCTCTCCCTCTCTCCCCTCAGGTATGTGGTGGTGGGGCTGGGGGAGGGGTTTGGTTAGTGGCTAAACAAAAGAAAAGCAACCAACCATAAATCAACTGCCAAGCCAAAACAAACATGAGCCAAAAAAGGAAAAAGTTAATGTCAAGAAATATACTTGTCCGCAACTAATTTTGTTTTTTTTTTCGTTCGTTCGTTCTTTCTTTCTTCGTGTGAATACCCTAACTGTAAAGGTATATTTGATTTTTAGATTGTTTTTAATTGTAATAGAAAAAGAATCTAATGGATATATATCTGTGGGTTAAATACCCGAGAGGTAAGAGCTAAGAATAAATCTACAATTCTTTTCCCCCCATTTGTTTTCAATAACCGATCAAAACAAAATGAATCAGTTTGAAAGGGTATTAATACTTCGGTTATTTACCCTTAGCTCTTAGCTTCTCTATGTTTTTACACATGAGTCCAAAAGTCAAGTCAAATTTATACATGGCCAAGAACAAATTATGATAATGTTTCTCTTGTACTTCATTTATTCCTTCTTAGACTAGAGTCTCTCACCCATCTAAATATGTATGTATATGGATATATATATATATATATATTGCCCATACTGTCCGACTAAAGTAAGGAATCTAGCATATTGAAATTCTCAGACAAAACCGATTGTCAAATTTGTTTCTTGAGGCTGTCAAAGTAAATTTATATACGCTTCATTTGCTGATAACCAAATATTTTAATTGCGCATACGCCATGTGGGCAGCACCAAAAAAGAAATAAGTAAAAATAATAAAAGAAAAGAAACAACAACAAAAGAAAAACTGAATTGAAAGGATAAAAAAAGCAAGAAAGAAACAAAAAAGCAAAAAAAAAAAAAACTTAAATCATGGTTGTCTAGTGTCAAAGGCTGCCATTTTCTCTGCCCGAAAGCGATAAAAATGTTTTTTTCATGGTGCAATTTATTTATATGTCGATTTCCATTTGTTTTATTTCATTTCATTTTCGGTTTTATTTACTCAATGTCGTTATTGGGCTTAAGTCGAGGGCCAGGCCCTATTGTGACACACAGACAGTGAGATAGACAATCAGACAGACAATCGACCGACTCTATATATGCGATTTGGACACGCACCATTTGGGTATAGCCTCCTTCGTCTTTTGCCGAGTTATCACCATTCTACCTGCTGCTTACCCATCATCGTATACAGTAAGTAGTAAAAATAGGCGCCTCTCCATTAAGGATAAATTTAAGAAAAAAAAACCTTCAATTAAAAAGGCTTATGGGCGACAATAAAGATAATAATGCCAACCACATCTTATAATCGTGAATGTCAAGGTAAAATGTGAATTCTTTGATTAATATATATTTATATATATATATTTTCTTTTATTAATACCTTTAGTACCAATCGCAATGGAAATTCGAGCGATTGTTAAACAGCTGACATTTTGGCGCCAATATTCCAATGTAAACGAATGGAAAATTTAACATTCACAATATTTGTTTTCCATTCGGAGTCAAGTGCTGTTAATAACAGTGCTCTGTTAATATCACTAACAGCTGTCTGTTAACTGTTGACTATTTCGCTCAAATTGATTGGCATGCAATTCATTCAATATGCCCCAGCGGGAGGGGTTTGGCGAAGGTGGCTTTTCATTTACCTTGTCTTCTTCTTTTTTCCCCTTATTTTTTTTTGTTTTTGGACATTGCGGATTGTCAACTGTCAACGCACAGTCTCGGCAAGACGAGATTTCACACCCAGATTGACAAGAGTTTTTTTTGGCTGTCGAATCCCCCAACCTATAAGTCTCTATGTTACTTTAAAAAAAACCAAAAAAAAAAATACAAAAACAAACCTATTGGCAAAGTTGTATATTTGCTGGGGATAAACTTTTCTTTTTCTCAAAATATTTGACAGTCTGTCGTCTCGCACATTGGTTTGAAAAGGGTTTCCTCTTATATTCTCTTACCTACCATCCTTTCATTTTCGACGACTAATCAGTTTTCGTTTTTTACCAGTCAAGTCAAGGACTCTTTGACAGGTTTTGAATTTGGTCCGAGGTTTTTGGTTTTAACTTATGTTGATTTGTTTTTTTTTTTTTTTTTTGTTTTGGTTCAACATTTAATTATAAAAGTGTCGGATTAGTAGATTTATGTAGATGAAAAGGTTTAATCCAAGCTAAATATTTATTTTAATTTGGTTAACTATAATTACAAATTCCTAACCGATTTTTTGATGCACTGCAAAAAAGAAAAAAATAAATAAATTTAAAAAGCAGTCCTTAATACATTTATTTTAATCTTAGCTTTCAATTTAATTTTTGTTTTTGCTTTAAAAATATTTTAAACTATTTTGTAAATACTTAAAGGTTCTTTGTTTTAATATTGGCTATATATATATATATATATATATATATATGTATACATATGTATGTATATCTTGAATGATAAATTGGTTTATTGAGTAGCTCCTCATCAATTGTCACCACTTATGTTATGTATGTGAATGTGAATGTGAATATGTATGATGTGGACCCTTTTGATAAGATTTTCCTTTTGTTGTAATTGCCTAATGTTGTTAGCTCATTGGCAAGTCCCTCTCCCTCCCCCCGCTCTCTCTCTCTCTCTCTTTCTTTCTCGTTGTCTCTCTCTCTCTCTCTCACTTAAGTGTAAGTATTATGTATATTGCCAACATTGTTACTATGCGCCTTGTCTACACCTTTGCATAATCTCAATACTCATTATGATCCAAATGTGCTGGGTTAAAGGGAGGATGGGATGGGATGGGATGTGGGATGGGTAGGACAATAATATCATTCCATCTTTACATTTAGCCACGTGTTGTTTTCTAGCTGTTTTGTTCTGCTTGCTCTTCTATAATTACGAATGCAAAAACCAGGGAGGGCAGGACTGACTATCATACCATGGCACGCCCACAATGTTTATATAAAACTCTTGACGACAATGATGATAATAATGATGATGATGATATCTCTGTGACTATAAGAGTGGCTGGGATTTCTCTAGTTTCACATCACATCTCTATCTTTTTTCCTCTCTGTCTTTCTCTCTCTCTCTCTCTCGATTTCTATTTCTCTCTCTCTCTCTCTCTCCCTTTCTCGCTGTGTTTCTTTGGCTTGTTGTGTGTCTGTTGTCTCATAATCAGAATGTAGACCTGTCGTGACGTTATTTGCATTTGCTTTATGTAAGACAAAATGGACAAGAAGTTGCTGAGGCTTGCAAGTAAAATAAAACAGCAAAATAAAAACACAAAAAATGAAAAACAGAGAGAGAGAGAGAGAGAGAGGGAGAGGGAGAGAGAGATGGAAAAAAGACAAGATTTCGCAATGGCCTGGCTGTCTGTCAGATAAGTGTATAATTAATTTCATTGAAACATGCCTGAAACAAGAGGCTATAAATGTGCTCAGATATGTGCATATTTATTTTGGCATGACAAATTGTTTAAGCAAGGGGAGGGGAAGGAAAGGGAGAGGAGAGGATCGGAGAGAGAAAAGAGAGAAGGCTCTCTACCATTACAGGAGCCAATGTCGTAGATGCAATTGTCGCTATCAGCAATTGCGTCAAATTAAATAAACGAAATGTATGTGTGTCAGTCAGTGCGTGTGGGTGTGGGTGTGCATATGTATGTATGTGTGTGTGAAACTTTTAATTGTACTTGGTAGTTTTTTGTAACATAAAAAACCAGTCAAAGGCAAATGTGTATGAAAAAATTGTTCATTTTTATGACAGGCCAGCAGAATTGTGACCGTGACCGTCATTTATTTGATTACCCGTGGTTCCACAAACCACCCGTACACATACATATATCCGTATATACATATCTTTCATTTTCCATTTTCTTTTTTATACCCTTGCCAAAAAATAAAGGATTATATATTAGTGGAGAAGAAAGGTATTATCGACTACATTAGGCATCGAGATGCTTTATAAATTTTGGCAAGATTATGTTCATATCGTATCGTATATACATATTTTGGAATTCCAGGATTAACCCTTGAAATTGAATTATTGATTCCATATAGAATACTTTTATAGTAAGTCCTAGATAATTGGAAAGGGAGGGTATATTTAACTACGACATAACTAAAGTTAATACTCTAGTTATTTTTTGTTTCTTTGGTGTCTGAAATGGAATATATAATTTAAAGGACCCCGTCCACATACAATATCACGAATGAATATGCACTTCAATGTTTAATGCTTCAACTGAGCGGTATTCCACTGAAAGAGTCAACAGGGCAAGCATGTGAGATGCCACAGATTGAAGATGTAAATTTGCTTTACAAACGAGTTGATATGCGTTTTACCATGCATACTCACACACAAATACACACACACACACACACACATCCAAAACCCGAAAACCCAAACATAAACGTATACTTACATATATGTATATATATATATATATTTATTTATAAAGGTATATGAAAAGTTATTATTTATGCATTTTAAAGCAGGAATATGAAGGATGAAATCCGTTTGAATAAACTTCAAGTAAATAAATTTTGTTTGGCCTGCGAAATTTTTCGATAAATGAAGCAACGTATAAAGCTTGATTGTGTTGTTGGAATATTGCGAATTGTGGAAAGCAGGATTGCAATCCGTATAATGGGTTAAATTTACAATGAACGATAGCAAATAGCGATTCATCCTCCGAATAAGATTTCATCAAAAGCAGACTCATCTATCTGCTTTCACATTTTCTACAGATTTGTTTTATATAAATTGTTAGTATATTAAAGATCACATATGCGAGAGTTAAAACTTAAAACAGCAACGAATATATTTCTCTTTAGGATACAAAACGACAATGATCAATCTCTGCAGGACATTGTATTTTGGAGCCTTCATGAGCCTTACGGTCAGCGTTCTATGATTCTAGAAATAAAGAAATAGATTTTTCAATACTTTTTAATGTTAAGATTAAAACATTCAGAATATAATGAAATATCTAAATATTCAAAATTTTCACCTACAAACGGCAAAAGCAATTAATTAAGCCATTCATTTCAGGTATCTACTATGATTATGGAGCACTGTGTCATCATTTGCTGTATCAGGACATTGTGTTTCAACACAAAAAAAAAACATGGCTGGAACGGTTTGTCAAAGGAGTTTGTCTAGGTAGGATATATTTTTCTTACTAAGATTCTTAAAATAACTGAAAAAAATGTTTTATAAATGTTGAAATTTTTATTACTTGCAGAAATTCCATGCCCATATGCAAAAAAAACATCTTTTTGAAGCTATAACTTCCCAGGACGTTGGCCAATGACTAAAGGACATGGTATTTTGGAACCCTCTGGACATGGCCTACCGATCTGCATTTAAGGATTTTAGAAATTTGAGAAAAAATTTTTTGTCATTTTTTGTAAGGGGGTTAGCCGTAAAATTTGTCGAAAAAACACAAAATCGCTGATATCTCAGCTTGCCGCAGGACTATCCGAATGTCCTTTTGCCAGAAGATAGTGCTTGTTGAGCAGCAACGATTGACATGATTGGATCCTGAAAAGTCCTTGAAATGGCCGAGAAAAAAGGACTTTTCTCTGTAGAAACAATTGCTTATATCTCAGGAGTCCTTTGAAGGATCAGGACGAAAGGCATGTCAGATGAATTTTATCAAAAAAGGCTATCAACTCACCAAAGGACATTCTAATACTCCTGCAGGAAGCTGAGATATCGGGGATTTTGTGTTTTTGATCCTTTTTCTGAGCATCCGGGGGCACTTAATTTTTTAATGACAAACCAAAAATCCAGTTCTGCAAATAAAATAAACTACTTTTTTTTATATTTTACTTGCATGCGTTTGGTGGGCACTGTTGAATCCGCCAAACCGGAAATCCACTACTGAAAATAAAATTAAATACCAGGCGAACAGAAATGGCCAGTAGGTTGCTGATTTTTTTTTTTTTTTAAATTTTATTTTCCATTGCGTGCTTTTTGGGGCTACTATTTTATGCTGCTTACTTTTGGGGGTCCTCTGCCGAATTCGCAAAATGGAAAATTTACTACTGAAAATAAAATGAAATACCAGGCGAACAGAAATAGGCAGTAGGTTGCTGATTTTTTTTTTTTTGAAAATTTAATTTTCTATTGCGTGCTTTCGGGGGCTACAATTTTATGCTGCTTACTTTTGGGGGTCCTCTGCCGAATTCGCAAAATGGAAAATTTACTACTGAAAATAAAATGAAATACCAGGCGAACAGAAATGGGCAGTAGGTTGCTGATTTTTTTTTTTTTGAAAATTTAATTTTCTATTGCGTGCTTTTGGGGGCTACAATTTTAAGCTGCTTAATTTTTTGGGTCCTCTGCCGAATTCGCAAAATGGAAAATTTACTACTGAAAATAAAATGAAATACCAGGCGAACAGAAATGGGCAGTAGGTTGCTGATTTTTTTTTTTAAATTTAAATTTCCATTGCGTGCTTTTTTGGGCTACATTTTCAAATCAAATTTTTTGAAGAAAATTATTTATAACTCGGCCATTTGAAGGGCTATCAGGATGTCTTTTGGCCAAATTGAAGTCCCTTTTAATAATGTTAGACTGACATTGATATATCCTTAAAAGTCCTCGAAACAGCTGAGAAAAAAGAAACTTTCTCTGTAGAGAAAATTAATAAAATCTCGCGTGTCCTTTGGAGGATCAGGACAAAAAATATGCGATATGAATTCAATCAACCAGGACTATCAACTGACCAAAGGACAATCCAAAAGTTCTGTGGGGAGCTGAGATATAGGCGATTTTATGTTTTCCAGCCTTTTTTTAATTTTTGCTACATATAAAATAACCTGTAACGAAATAAATAATGACTAGGCGAACAGAAGTAACCAATAAGCTGGTCATTTTTTATTGCATACAGGAAGTTTGAATGTCAATAAATAAATACAAAACAAAAAAATTAAAATAACTTAGAAATTAGTAGAATATTTATCATTTCTTATAAGTAATTATATTGAAAATAACTTTTTATGTGTAATTAATTAATCCGTAAATAGAAAAACATTATCTAAAACAAATAATATAATTATTAAATGATATAATTATTTAATCCTAATTGTTTTTCCGTGATAAACAAAAGCCTTGGAGATATCCTTTTTGGAATATATGATGGCAAGATGACAATTCCATTTCATGGAGCATGATCTGTTGCAATTTTCCGATATCATGGCGTACGGCAACTGTAAATAAAAAAAATATATTAATTAATAAGCTACAAAAAAAGTTGTCAAGCTTAAAAATAATGTAAAACTAATTGAAACTGATTAAGAAATTAGCGAATCCTGACCCGATTTCGATTTTGAAACAAGTAAAAAGCACAATTACAATTTTTAAAAGTCTGGTTAAGTTTTTGTTCACTTCGCGAATACTAGCAATGAATTTCAAGTAAATCCTTTTAGAATCAATGAATCGATTAAGGATGGCTAGGATTGTATCATAAACTAAATATCTATGTTAAATTCTTATTAAATAAGCCGTATATATGAATATATAACGATTGTCTATAGTAACAGATTAAAGATTATGTACATTAAATATATTCGTTTATAGTACTAGCTTTTGTTTATTGGCCATTTGAATGGGCCAAGTTTACAACAGCCCTTATTATTCACCTTAATTATAATTTCCTCTTGAGTTCCAGTCATGCTTTTAGCCTATGAGTATTTTGTTTACCCACTGAGCATCGCTTCATTTACAGTTAAGTAGTTGGCTTAAAGTTGAAAGTTAATCCCTGGTCCTCTGACTTTTAACCAGCAGAAGCATTTTGTTCCGCTCCCATCCCTCTCTTTTCTATTCTAGGTCCTGTCTGCCTTTACTCATTGGCCGGGCAGGGCTGGTTGTAATGCAATTTAATCAAGGTGTGCTTATTATAAATTAATTTCCAAGCCAGAGGGAGAAGAAGAGAGGGAGAGATAGAGAGAGAGAGAGAGAGAGAGAGAGAGAGAGAGAGAATAAGAGGGGGGGATTGACTTTTGAAACAGCCACAAAACGCGATTAGTTTGCCTGGTTAGGCCTTAACTGTGAGGTAAGAGTTACTCATTCAACATGCATAGTGTACTTAACCCCTTAAAGGGGAAGTGAGTGGGATGGAAAAGAAGTATGGGGGGGGGGTGTGCTAAGGGCAAGTTTGCATTTTCATATGCTTTTCTTTTCCATTTGAGTGAAGGAAAAATGCCATCATCGTTTCGGTCTCCTTCTCATTCTCGTTCGCTTTGCATCGGAAGTAGTTGCCGCAACGCGGTAAATTTAAAACGCTTTCAAAGAAAGAGACAGAGTGTGAGACAGAGAGAGGAAGGAAGAGAGTGAGAGAGACAAGGCCGAGTGGCAGGACCCAAAACTAGGACCAAGAACCATGGCAGCTGGTGCCCTGTGTCATCTTGTTGTTGTATAGTGACGGTGCTGATGCTGGTGGCTGTTGTTGTTGTTCCATTAGCATGCCAGCTCCAAAAATGGCTGGGACATTACAAGTTTCAATTTTGCATTCCCTTTTTCTTTTTTTTTCCTTTTTTTTTTTTGCTTTTTTCGTTTCACCTAAAAGCTGCTTTTTCGCAGCATCAGCAGCCTGGGGGGGTTAGGAAAGGGGTATGGATGTTGGGCAAAACAATGTCCTTGCCGCCAGCGCAGAGAAATGCTAAGCAAATTTGCTGCAGGCAATTGAATTGATAGTCCTTGAAATGCAATGAATATTTCATTTGCGCTTCTCAAAAATGGGTGACAAAAGTATTTTATTTTTTTTTTTATGTTTTTTGGTTTTTAATTTTTTTTTATAAGTATGTTTTACTTCTTGTTTCAATAAAAATTATTCTTTTATACCATCGGTCAGGCCAAGTAGTGTTATTTTGTAGTGAAGTGTAAAATGTATGTGAAGCAACGACAACAACTAATCTGAAAAATTTCATCTTACATCCTATAAAACCATTTGCCCACATGAGTTGGCAAAAATTTATCGCTTAAGGCTATTATGGCAACACGCACAACTGTTGCCCAAATATATATATATATATATATATATATATATATATATGTGTGTACATATGTATATATACCATATGTACATACAGACATACATATATACATATATATATAAATTTGTAGCTATATTTATCAGACGACGCCGCATGACGCTCATTATTTTTCAGCAGGCGGCACAACAAAGCAACCTAAAAAAAAAAAAAAAAAAAAGAAAGAAAGAAGAAAGAAAGAAAAAAAAGAGGCAAGCAAAACTCGAACCGTTTTGCCTTTGGCACTTTTTATGTACATACGAAAAATATAATGAAAATCAGCACAAAACACATTTTGTGTTAAATATTTTACATGCAGGCACAAGGCGGCAGTCAGCCAGTCAGCCAGCCATCCAGCCAGCCAGGCAGAGACGCCTACCCGAAAGCACAAAAAAAAACTTGCCAACATCTTTTGTTTCCCCCTTTTCCGTGACAAGCTCTACCTCATACAACCCCAACCCCCCTTTTACAACTACCTCACTCCACTATATATATATATATATATGTATCCTTCTTCATACGCCTACAGAGTTACCTCCAGTGTAAAAAGAAGAAAACTTTAGATTTTTCCCCTTTTCCGTTTGCCTCTGGCCTGGACCAAACTGAGCCGAGCCATGCCATGCCATGCCGCTGATTCATTCAAATTGTCAACAGCTTTCCAACGTTGGCCCAATTGTGTCCTTGTGTCCTCTTGTCCTCGTATATTCGAGTTCTGTGTCTCGTGTCCTTTTAGAGTTGTTTGATGGGATATTTAGATGGAAGGAAATGCCAAGTCATACTATACTGACTGCATAAAAGAGTTTCGTTCTTTTGGTCTTGATTTCATGTTGAGACATTTACAAATTATGCCTCATCTGTTGGACCACAAGGCTTAAGGGTCACATTTGTTTCATGGGGCTTAACCGTTACTCTATAGCACCGCCAGCACCACCGGCACCACCTTTCCCCACTCTACTCCACTTCACTTGTCATTGCCTGATTGCAGTTTTTTCTTCTCCATTCTGGCCCAAAAGAAAAGAATGGAAAGAGGGGAGGGAGGTTAAAGAGGAAAGAAAGAAAGAAAAAAAAAACATTTTAGAACTGTCAGGCCAGCAAATTGAGTGACAATGACGCTGGTAAAAAAAAAAAAAAAAAAAAAAAAAGAAAGTGGGAATACGGACTAGTGAAAGCTTTCAACGTATGAGAGCCATAAGAAAGTCATATCAATTTGGTGTCAAATGTCGAAATCCCGACAGACTATATCTCACTATGTCATAGTAATTAAAAGTGATTTTACACTATAACACGATCGATACGATCAACGATTAATACTCTCTATAAATTAATTAATTTATAATTATTTTAAACTCTTATTTACTTCAATCATTGTTAGTTAACACGCTTTTAATTAATTCAATAATCTATATGTCCTTTGTCCTTGATGTAGAAATTTTCAAATGTGATTTTCATATGCATATTCAATGCATATTCATAAACATTTAGAAACTGACTATATATTCAATTCAAGGTGTGGGGAAATAAATAAAAGAAAATGAAATTCATGCATAACACAGCGGGATATATAGAGAGAACTTTGTTTAGCGATTGATGAATTGATAAACTGATCAACTGATCAATTGATGAAATGAATCCATCTGTTTTGTGTGCCCAAAAGGGACACATTTCCCGCTGCTTTTGACTTTTGTGTTTACTTAAACATTTTACATTCATTCAGTTATTTTCATATTCATTTTCATTTTCATTTTCATTTTGCTTGATTTGAAATTTTCATTTATTGCAGCAAAGTGTGAAATTCAAAATTATGGAAATTCACGATTGAAAATGATGTAAAAATTATTTAATATTGTTTGTAAAATGTTTTTGTTGATTTTTCAATACAAATTTTGATTATTTTTGTCAACAAATTTTCTTTTTTTCTTTTCTTCTAATAATTATTGAACTAAAATTTGTATAAATATTTTGCCAAGATTTTGTTGAGATTTTTAGATTCCATTTTGGTGATTAACCCACCCACCCTCTCATCCAAACTCTAACCACTCCTGCTGTGATGATGATAAATTTACATAAATCCTTTACAAATTATCCAATTGCATGTGCAATTCAACTCAATTTAACTCAACATCATCTCCTCCCCCTCTTAAGGAAGAGTGGATGAAAAGTAACCACTTGATGGTAATTTGCACGACATAACTACAACAACTAGTAGTAGTAGTAGTATATAGCAAAAGCAAAAGCAAGTAACTAGCTATCAGGATGTTGGATTTTCGCTCCTTATGCTGCTGCTGCTGCTCCTCTTCCTTCTCCTTCTCCTTCTTCTGTTCATTCCATTTTGCATGTTATGGCCCACTCATTAATTTCCATTGTAAATGTTTTGCTGTTTTGTTTTGATGTTCGCTTGTTGCATACTTATTAGTGGAACGAATCATCATCATCAAACGATCATTATTATCATCATCATCATCATCATCATCATTCGCATCATCATCATAATAATAATAACAACAGAATTAACACTGCCAACAAAACAATTGGGTTAATTGCCATTGTATATGACATTTGGCCATTTTGTAAACAGTCCCATGGCGTGACGCCTTAACGCCATTTCACCATTTCACAATTTCAAACGACTGAATCCCATTACCACCCCCTCCCTCCCTCCCCCACTACCACCCTATTTTTCACACACACAGAAATCACCTCCCCTTTTGGACACATAAAAATCGCACACCATCAAATGCTGGCAATTTGCATAAACCTTCAACGCATACATCGTCTGAGCATAGTAAAAAAAAATATATATATATATATAGAAGGAGAGAAACATCAAAGAAATCGGCTTGTTGATTTAACTAAATTATGGAATGTAGAATACCCTATATTAAGATTATTTCAAATCATTTTTTTCATTTCAGTTTTTTATCTATGATTTTTTGTATAAAATTTTAAAGAATATGAAGATATATGTATATATTTACCCTTATTATATCGTAGTTAAATATTTTAGTATATATGTTTTTATATCTTCTCTCACTAAATTTGAGATAATTTAATTATTAGATAATTATGCAAATCGGAAATGTGTTTTGTGATTCTATATAAGTCCATTATAAATTTACAATCTTATACAGATTATTAATAATATAATAGAAATAAAAAATAGATTAAATTAATTCAGTTCCCCAATGCATTATATTGATTAAACATTTAGCAAGGAAAAAATTAAATATATATAAATTTATACTTAAGAAAAAAGTCCAAAAACTAATACTTTCATCATACAGATTGGATGGATATATATATTTCTATTCTATACAGTCTGTCTACAACATACAAATAATTTAAAGATCTTCATTCAAAATATTTATGTTGCCTTCTCTCACAGTTAATGTACTCGATTGATTGTAAAGGGTATTAAAAATACGTGAAAAAAACCAAATGCCATGGCAAATTGGCAAATTTATGTGGAGCAACAAAAACTTAACCTTATATAAAAATAAAAAAAAAACGTAGAATATATGTATATATATAGATATATATCTATATATATAGAAAACAAAGCATAGAAAGAAGAGTTAAGCTAAAGCTAAAACAGTATTGGGAAAGGGTGTCAGTGAGGGAGGGGGGTGCCAAGTTATGGCATTTTTATGAAGTCAACGCAGCCAGTCTGTTGGCAATTACTCGAACTTTGAGTTTTATTGAAGGCTCAACGTTGAGACGAGATGAGACTTTTGCTCTCAGCCAAAAGCCAGCTCTTTTTTTTCGTTTTTCTCTTCTTCTTTTTATACCCTTGCGGAGGGTATAATAAAATTGATCAGATGTTTGTAACGCATAGAAATAATCGTTTCCGACTCTATAAAGTATATATATATTCTTGATCAGCATCAATAGCCGAGTCGATATGATCATATCCGTCTGTCCGTCTGTCTGTTTCTTCGCAACAAATCGAACTTAAATTTTGAGCTACGTGAATAAAAGTCATATCATTCTGTTCATTGATGTTGCAAGCAAATCAAGTTTAAAGATTAGTCGGATCGGACAACTATAAGGTATAAAAAAATAGGAAAGATCGGTCAAAAGTTGAGTTCTTCAAAACAGTTCTTGTTAGAAGAACTTTGTTGTTTTTTTGAGATATCTCAACCAAATTTGGCATACAGATGACAATTCAAGCGGAGAGCGAAATAGAAAGAAAGAGACGGAAAACTATTTGTATTGTGTTGTTGTTTTCTTGAATTCGTCCGAAATTTTAGAGAGCGAGAAGCGATATAGGAAAATCGCGATATTCAAGTTTGGTGGTAAAGTAGGGAGAGATCAATTCTGGAAATGTCATGAGCGGAGGCCATGATGAACTTGAACTTTTTCTTCCTTTTTTTTTGCTTCAAATTTGTTGTAAATTTTATATGTTCAATTTTTAAAATATCTTGAATCCGATATGACGGAGAAAGTAATCAATTAATCTGTAAGGGTATATAAACTTCGGCATGGCTGAAGTTAGCTTCTTTGACATTTTTTGTTTGTTTTTAAACGTTGCCGCCGTTGCTAGTTGATTTGATTCATGGCCATAGTTAGTATGTCTGTAGAAGAAAATGTGGCATGAGTCCTTTTTGTCTGGGCCAATATGTTTGACTCAATGCGAGAGGGAGAGAGAGAGAGAGAGAGAGAGAGAGAGAGAGAGAGAGTACAAAATCTGTCAAGTTTATCGCAATCCCAATGCTGGAGCTCACTCAGACTCAGTAAGAAAAATTTAAAAGAATTTCAAGCAAAGTATTTAAATCCTTGGTAATTAATTTTAAAAATTAAATTTAATCCATAGGATTAACTTTGTTTATTCCTCAAACTTCTAAAACTGAAATTTGAAATCTACAAATTTGGAAATTTATTTTCAGAGCGATGACAACCAGAAACAAATTTTAGAAACGAAACTTGAAAAACTTTTTAAAACAAACTTTAAATTAAAATTCATTTTTTTTTTTGTGGTTTCTTTATAAATAGAAATCTTTATCACAGAGACAATTTCTATCTATTTTAATTATACAAACAAAATATTAAAAAGAAGTATTTATTTATAATCCACTTTAGAAACATTTTAAATTCGGGTTTAAATGTTCACTTTTATATATAAGTTTATTTGATTGCAGAGTTTTTGAAACGGATTTGAAATTAGTTTTCAAATCTGTCACTCAAAATTCAAGTGAAATCCTTAAACTTTTCCATTTCATTTGAATATATTTTTTTTTTTGGTTTTCATTTTACAGTGCAAACATCCTAACGCATATAACAAAAAGAGGGGGGGAGAGAGGAGGGAATGAGAGTAGTGGAGGGGGCGGGCATTACAATGGAAGATAAAGCTTACTCACATCTCTGTCTGGGTAGTTGTAGTTGTAGTTGTAGTAGTAGTAAATATTTGTATAGTATGAGTATTTGCCCGACAACATCCTTTTGGCTGATTTGTTTACACATTTCATGGTCCATCCTGATAAAAAAAAAAAGAAATGGGGGAAAAAAAGCATTTGCAAATCCCGTTATGCATGTCACCAGCAGAGTGAAGCGGCAAAAAGCAATACAACAAAACAAAAACACACACACACACACACATAGACAACAACTCACAATAGAAAATAATATTGCTGAGTTATATATATATATATATATATATATATCTGTGTATATCCCAGCCATTTGCATGGCCTGAAGCTGTTGATTTTGACCAAAGTCTGAGAGCTAAAGGAGACGACAATAACTTCCATTGCTGGCCCATCCATTTCCGCCCTCACCTCCGCATCACCCCCCCCTTCCTCATTGCCATTGTTTGTCTGCGAATGCCATAAAAAAGGAAAAAAGGAAAAGAAGAAAGAAGGTGAATCGAAATGAGAAATAAAGCAGATTATTGCCAACGATGCAGATTCTCTGATTATTTCAATGTCATAAAAATATGATAATAGCGCAAATCTAAATGAAAATCAAGTTGGCTAATAATGTAAATTAAGATATATGTATATATATATATATATATATATATATATTTAGATATTACTGTAGCATTATTATGCTTAATTGACCATTAATTTAAACATATTTTGTGACAATCAACTAAATGGAATTTGTTAAACAATTTTCCAATTAAAGTAACATTTTCTTACCCAGTTGAAATAATATTATATTGAGGTTCTCGGTTAAAATATAATAGAAAAAATTCCATTATGAAATATTAGTAGCTAGGCATATATAGATATAGATTATAGAAGATTATACAGATGAAGACTGAACGAATAGTAAATTAAAAAAGATGCATTTAATTGTATTAATCAAGAATCAATATCAATATCAATATCAATATCAGTTTCATTTCTTCTTATATATCAAGTACAGGGTATGTTATAGAAATAAATGAAAATTGGGGGGAGGCCCAAGCACATCTCTCGCATAACTTTATAAATAAACAAAAGCTAATTTTATGCCTGTTGCTAAGACAATGTGCGTGTATGTCTGTATGTGTGTGTGTGTGTTTGTGTGTGTGTGTGTGTATTTGTCGAATCCTACGATACCATCTCATCATCCCATTCAATTGCTTTCCTTTACTTTTATCTGTCTCCCACATCCCATCCACATTCCATTTCAATTTCATGCTCTCTCCTGGCATTCTTCACTCATTAAATATGCTTGCCTTGGCCTAAAAGAACATTTTTTTTTGCCAAATAGAAAATCTCCCCCAACCCCCCCCCCACTCAACCATCCCATCCCTCTGCTAAGACAGTAACCTATGTATAACAAAAACCTCATACTTCCCCCCCTCATTCAACAATTGTGCCCCACTTTTTGGGTACGCATTTTTATCGTTTTAATTTTTCTATAAAATATATATGTATATATACCTATATCCCTCTCTCTCTCTCTCACTCTTTCTCTCTCTCTCTCTCTCCATCTCTTTTGCTACTCCATATATTTGCCATATTATTTTGCGCTTAGGTTTTTTCTTTATTTTGTTCTCCTTTTGTTTTTGGGTCGGAGTTATCCTCCGGAGTTACTTATTCGTATCCTGAATTATAAATTAGAGAAACGAGGTAAAGAGAAAATTTGAAATGCCTTGGACAAAAATTGATTTAAATTGATTTGATTTCTTCAATCCCATTGATTTTTCATTAAAAATATATATCAACCGATAAAATGTTTTAATTCTTTAGATGCTCAGGGTCAGGTTAGTATGCCTATAAATTAAAGTACAGTTATTACTTATTATAGGTAGGTACTTTAACCATCCACTTGATATTTTTATAAGGGAGAATAAGTCCTCATATGGCCAAAATATCACGAATTGAAGTACTCATATTAATGTCTGCTGACTTTGGTATTTCTATTTGAAATTCTATTTGGATTTCCATTTGGATATCCATTTGTTCTTTATACCCTTAACCCAATCATATCTATTTTCTTACTCATTTTACAAAAATATTTTATTATGATGAGCTAAAGTCTGTATTAAATAAAAAAATATATCAACAGAAATAAATATTCAAATTGAAAAAGTATTTGGATATAAGGATAAATTTTAGTTTCGTATTGTAAAAATATAATTTAATATAGAAAATATTTCTGCTTTGGTTGAAATCAAATCCTTTAGGTTCAGACTCCTTTAGATTTGTTCTAGAGATTCATATCAAGGATATTCATACAATTTTCAACTTTATATGAATCTATTTCTAACTAAAGAGTATTTCATTGTTTGCTTTTTAGTGAAAATGGAATTTCATTTTGTGGCGGAAAAGCAAAATCAACAAAATCATCATAAAATAAAAAAGAAAAGAAAAGAGAAAAGAGGCAGCATAACGCACGGCCAATGTCAAAAAAAAAAGAAAAAAAGGAAGCAAAATGGAAAAATGTTGCACACTGCCAAAATATTTGGGGCGTGGCAAAAAGGAAAAAAAAAAAACGAAAAAGTCAGAGGGATCCCACAACCAAAAAAAAAAGAAATGAAAAAAAAAAAAAAGCAAACGGAACATAAAGAGAAAAGGCAAAAAGAAAAAGAAAAGGAAAAATTGAAATGCAAAAAGCAAGCAAACGAAACGTTTAGATAACCACCAAGAGAAGGAATAACCAACAACAATAACAACAATAATAGCAACAACAATAACAGGAACAATAACAACAAAGCCAAACGGGGGCGACAATAATGGCGCACAAACCCGGAAATAGACAAGAATTGCTGCCGTTGAAACTGTTTTCTGCTCCGCTCCGTTTCCTTTCCCTCCCCTCCCCTCCCCTCCCCACTCCTCTCCACCACAATCCACACTCCATCACATATCCCCTTTGCCCTTGCTGATGTTGACTTAAATGTAGCATGTATGTATACACACACACACTCACACACACATATATAGATATATATATATATATATATGTATTTATATTTGTATATTCGGTATGTTTGTTTCCTTTTTCCCTACACCCTTTTCCACACATACAAAAGAATCGACAAAAATATTTTGATAAATAAAATAATTAAAACTGAAAACCTGTAACCGAAACTATATATGTATATATATTTCTAATCTTATATATCACATGAATTAAAGAGTATTCAAACTTCGTCAATTCGATTATAGATGGTCAACTGATTCGTGATTGCGGGGCACTGGCAGAGTATAGCGAATTCATTGCATATTAAAGATAAATATATTTCATTTATGCAAAAGTCAATGGCACACACAAAAAATAATAATAATAATAATAATACGCATAATAATATTGTAATTTTTTAAATTTTTTTTTTTTGGTTGCTTATTGCTAAGCGAAGGCAATAAAAACTATTAGATTTCTGGCATCAATTTCTACCATCTGGACAAGAGTAAAAATTTTCAAATTCAAATTCAAATTGAAATATATTTTTCAATTGGCAATTCAATCTTTTATTTGTGAAAAAAGTGAAAAGTTATTTTTCCCCCCTCCTCCCAATTACATCGTTAAGATGTGAAAAAAATGATCCGAAAATTCACAAGTCAATCCATTTAAGACATATTTAGGAAAAAAAATTTGCAAAATTGCGCAAATATACTTAAATGGATATATTTATGGTAATAAAATTTCTGGCAAATGGTAAGGAATGGAAGGGGGGAGGGAGGGAGGGAGGGTTTGTTTATCTACACACCGATATACATATGTATATATGTATATAGAGATACATCTATTCGATAGATCGGCGGGGCTAGGCTAAAAATAGTGTACGGTTTTGGTCTCTGGTAAATTAAGCATTTTATTAGAAGCGCCATTCGGTTCAAATTGTAATGCATATAGATGTATTGTTGTTACTTATTCTAATGGTTGTGCGAGTGTGTGTGTGTGTGTGTGTGTGTGTATGACCAGCATGTGTGAAATATCAGACAGAAATTTATGGCGCTTGTGTGGCGCTTTGGCTCTAACTGCTCCCCCCCTCTCCACCCCTTGCATCTTGCATACCTCTTAATACATACACCTCATCCCACCCCCCTCCTACAACCCACTCCACATAATCCCCTTTCAGGCCATCACCCACTTTTGTTTATAAATTCTCTTGGCTCTCTCTCAAATTAAATTTAATGAGCAAATTGCCACACAGCCGCTTGGCCAAGAAGAAAAGGTTCACTCAGCAAATGTGTTTAAATCAAATTAACGTTGAAGCCAGGCGAGCATCGCCCTCATCCAGCAGCGGGCATAAATTGTTGTAATTGCCCTGGGTTGTGGCATCACATATTACATATACATATATATATATATATATATATATATCTAGAAATATTGCACCGAAATAGGAACAGCAAACAAAGTTCTACCATTTGCCCCTTAAATGGTTTGTGTTAGTCCAAGATATTCTAATACATATAACTAACTTGACTCCAATTTGACTTGATTTATTTAAATAAATTATATTAAATTTTGATTAATTTATATATGTATATTATAAAAATGTGATCTTTATTATCAGTTATTTACAATATTTGTGCATTTCTCTCAACTTGTGAGTCGCCTGTGTTATATTTTAGAGTTATTTATCCATTGTCATTATCTTTTATTAATTTATCTTATTTGATTTGAAATTATATTTATAGTGGCTAAAACTAAATGACTATATCATCTGATTTGTCATGCATTATACTTATATGTACATATGTGTTGATCATAGACAAGATACATTATTATATCGATGCTCTAACTCATTTGTTAAGTTGTGTTTCTGCCTTATTTATATAAATTAAATTTGCTTACTCGAATCGTTTTGTTTTTTTTCAAAATAAATTTTCCAATTTCATTAAAAATTAAAAAAAAGAATATTGCATATAAATTTAGATTTGTTATCAACCATCGACCTTAAACCATATATATATTCCTTTAAAAGTTGAATAACCCAGAATGGAAATAAAAATAAATGAAAACTGAAACTGAAAGTTATTATCGCCTTTTTTCTAACCCCTTTTCATTAAAACTCAAGCACTCAACGAATCTATAATCCTTAATAATAGATTTTTAGATTATTAGTAAATAAAAAGGACATTAGGGGAAAGGTAGAGTGGCTTGGGGGTTGTAAGGATATTAAGTGGCCTAAGTGCTTAGAGCACGGCTGAGTGGGTGGGCAGCCGGAGGGAGTAATTATTTATGCCACTTACTTCTTGTTTATTTTTTGTTTTTATTCTATTTAAGTATTATCTTTTTTTTTTGTAAAACAATTTCTAATCTAAGGTAATCTTTATCAAAAAAAAAGGTTTAATATAAATTATAATCACTTTCATTAGTCTATCAATTTTAATTTAGAAAATATGTAATTGAAATATATAGTAATCAAAAAATAAACTATAGAAGAAATTGTTTCTCTCAATTGATCCATTTAATTTTGCCAGCTAAAGTTAACTTGCTCTAGTTTAAGCAAGTAATTGCATATTGTTTGATTATGTCATAAATGTGTATATATATATATATACGCATGTATATATACATTGAATGAATGATATTTAATTTCAATATTTAGTTTTGTTTATCGTTTTCATTTGCCATGTCAGTAAATGATTTATTGCAATTTTGTTTGGCATTAAAACCGCTTAAAGTATTTCACACCCAACCAATTGATTACCACTCCCATATCATGGAACGTATGGACAGTATAAATACATATAGTAAATATATATACATATATATATAGAATAAGAGAATGAAATGGAAAAGGAATGAAAACAAATACTTTTGACCGTCTATTAACCCGAAGGGAACATTTGTTACCATCCAGATACAGATGCCATCATTTTGACCCAGCCCCTGGCTAAGGCTAAGGCTAAGGCTAAGGATGAATGGTAACAAAACTATAAATAATATGTAGAAAATATGGCAAGCAATAACTAAATGTTAGAAATAAATGTATGTATGTATTCTGACACTCCCTTTAGTCATTGGCAGAGTTGCCACCGCATACTACATACCCACACATCCACCGCACAGCGTACACCGTACACCACACACCCACACACCCACCACACACCCACCGCACACCCACCGCACACCACTTCGCTCCACTTCACTTCATCAGCTGTTGAACAGAACTCACAATCATAAATCAAAGTTAATGGCCACGATTAATTTCTGCCTCGTTTGACAACGCACCAACAATAGCAAAAACAGCAACAACAAGAACAACAATAAGAAAAACCAAAATATGGAGAAAAACAGCTAAAAACATATCCTTTTTGAATGCCACGCCTTCTGTCAAAAGTTTTTATTGTAGGTTAGCTCCGGCTGCTGTTTTGCCAACACAAATTAGTCAAATTAAAAATGATGCCAAAAAGGTTGTTAGAAAACTACGAAAGTCCACTTCTAACCAGTATTCAATAAAATAAAAATTAGAAAAAAAATAATGAAAAGAGAGAGAGACAGAGAGAGAGAGAGAGGGAGAGAGAGGGAGAGTGAAACGAAACACAAACTCGTCTATCACGTACGCATGGCTACAGATCGCGTCTGAGTGACAGCTGGTTCAGGTGTAAAGATGTGATGATGATGATGATGATGATGATGGCTAAAACGGACGCGCGGCACTCGAAAGAACTGTCTTTCATTTAGGGATTCAGTCATTCAGTCAGTCACTCACTCACACACACACTTACTGAGTTGGGCGATTGCCTAAAAGTAGGCAGCACTTTTCGGTAGCCCCACCATATGATGATGATGATGATAATGATGATGATGATAATGATGATGATGGCGATGATGATGATGATGATGAATGACAGACACCGCAAAACTCTCCAACAAAATACATACACCTCTCGCTGGCCTTGCTCGACCTCATGCTGCCTGCCAAATTTACGCCTCAGCACGTTTACATGAATATGCATAGAATGGACCGAAAGACGTACGGACGGATGAACGGACGTACGGACGGACGGAAGGATGGATGGATGGATGGATGGATGGATGGATGGAAAGGTTGGGTATGGGTATGGGATCCTATGTATGTATTCCGAGTGAGCTTACATTAATTCATAACGGATACATGTGTTGCCAAGAATCCATACAAAAGAAAACATTAGAGATAGACCGAAAGATAGAGCGAGAGGGAGAGATATAGATGAGAGAGAAAGGGAGAGAGAGAGAGAAACTGCAGTGGTATGTGTGTGTGTGTGTAAAAGCAGCATTTAGTTAAAGACACAAATTACTTTAGCTGATGGCAAAGGAATGGCATTAATTATGTTCAGGATATGTCAGAGCTACATAGTCGTTAATTTTCAAATGGATATAATGTCGACTTGGGAACAAATTATCGAAACCCATTAACATTGTTAAGTGGTCTAGCTTGATTTATAGCTATCAAAAAGATCAACAACAACAACAAAAAAAAAAACTATACATTTAATTTGGAATTATGTTTATGCTATCTAACTAACCCTTTCTCACCAAAAGCAACAACTACATAGTTAAGATGTAATATGGAATATGAAAAATTGTTACTACCAATAGTTTACATATATTATATATTATATATATTTATGTATATATATATATATATTTATAATATTTATATATATATGCATATAAAATTATATTACTAATTCATACAAAATAAAGAAGTTTAAATATTTTCAGTTCTCAAAAATATCTCTTTATCTTTAGGTGGATTGAAATGGTTAAGAAAATGTAAAAATTGATTCAGGATTTAGTGTCACATTTTGCAGGATTTCATCAATAGTTTCTCGTAAAATTTGGGTAATACCTTCTGCTAATATTATCACATACTTCATACATTATATTTTTATAAGAAAATTATATAATAATAAATGATTTACCAATTTATCCTCCACACAAAAAATTTTGTATCTCTATCAGTTATTTCACATTATCCACTATTATTGAAGGTAAATTATTCATTTAGGTAAATTATTCATTTAGGTAAATTATATTTAAAAATCAAATACAAAGTGATCAAAAGAAACAAATATCCTAAAAAAAAAAAAATAATATATATTTTTCTATATTTTTATATATGTATTTTTTCTTTTTGGTCAGTCACAGTTGGACACTTGCCAGCGAATGAGGTGACATTTCAATTATTGCAATTGACTGCCAATTGATTTATTGCCATAATAAAATGAATAATTTAGTTGTAGTTTAATAAGTCAAAGAGAATAAGAAGAAGGAAAATAAGTATATATGTATTAGAATCAATTTCAAATCGATTTCTTTTCCATTGCAATGGATTATTCTTTGCCATTGAGCTAAAAGGATATGTGATCTTATCGAAAATTGTGATAAACATTTTCCCTCTGAATTGCTTTTGTTAAATCAAATGGTCATATTTTAAATATTGAAATTAAAAATATATAAAGTCTCCTCATTGGTATATATATGTACATGTAAAGACGAGGTGGCTACGCAGAGTTTGGTCACCCTAAGATCAGACGGGACGCAACAGTGTGGCAGCGTAGTAACGAGAAAAGAAGTGTGGCAACATGGAAGGAATAGAAGAGCGTGGCAGTTGAGAACGTGGTTGGTGACGATTGGCGGAATAAAGTTGTGGCGTGTAATCTACATCTATCAGCTTTGACATTTTTGTACTACATATATCTTAATTTTCTATGTTAACTTTAATCTAATATCTGTACCAATAAAGTTAACTCCACATACATATATATTTTTTTTTATTGTGCGATTTAGTTCTTTATTTGCTGAATTTTTATCATATTTTGTATAATTAGTTGACTATTTGACAATCGTTACACAATTTGAATAAAAAATTTTACATGATAAAACTCTGTACGTGCTAGCCTTATAATTTGTATACCACGGGGTATTATTTTATATCGGATATATGACCATATTGTGGCATTATTTTTGATTTAAATCATTATGTAAATATTTAGAGCGAAGAAAAAGAAATTGAGCACCTGTTGCTACTACGTCAATGTGTTCAAGAGTTTCTATGAATAGGCAGCGCCTTCATATCAATATAATATGTATTCATGAAGAAAGTATAAATCGATTGAAAAAAATATCCACAGGATTGCATATATAGGAATCATCTACTAGTATGTATCATCTATCTCAGTTCAGTTCAGTATGTCTCACAGATTTTAAATTTTCCAAATGAAATGTTATAATAGATCATAAATTGTATTAATTATTTGGTCAGGAAATGAAAATTGTGAGTTGTTGCGTAACCTAATAAAAAAAGAAAAAAACATTTTATATTCTTTTTACTTTTCATTATTCCTTATCTGGCAATGTAGCCAAATTGAGAGATTTTTATTATAACATACAAATATATTTTTCTTTATGATATTCATAATTATTCAATGAGAATTATATGCTATTGTTTTTAGCTTTCGGTTTCGATTCGGAGTTCGATTTCATGCCAAATGATTAGCTCAATTAGTTTGTTATGTTGCATGTTTATGATAATTTGACAACATAATCGATTTCGATATATTGAATGACTATGACATTATGTGGTGGTATATTCTAGCAATTGTTGTTTTTAGTTTATAAAATGTCGTACCATCTTCGGGTCATAATCAGAATACTTGGCTTTAATGCCTTTCACTATGATAGCGAGAGTCAAGTGTTTGTAATTTCAAAATTTTGGCATTCGTATACAAAAATCTGTCACATTATAATTGTTTGGCCCATAATGGGTTTTCTTCTATTAATCCTATTTTATTCAATTGATTTTCATAAGCCACTAAATCTTTCTCATATCAATTCATATATATGTATATGTTGTTTATTTTTTCGTATATTCGGTGTGAGTGCGATTGGATGGTATTTGGTATATCAAACCAAAGATGTTTGCAATTTATTGAATCTATTTATGAGTCTAAGGAAAATGCATTGGCAAATCTTTAGAAAAGGAATGAAAGTGCCTAATTCCAGTTTACGAAATCATTTAATACGCGAATTGCTACAATTGTTCATTTCGTTAATATTTTTTAATCGCTTTTATTGGATGCAATATTTTCTATTCATTTGCAATGGACGTAACACAATCGGTTGTTATATATCGGATGCATCAATGCTATGGCATTATAATTTAATTAAATCATTGGCATCACTCTTTCAATTTCCATTGCGAGAACGGAAAATCAATTGGCCACTTTGTCTTCAATATTATGTTCAGATTATAGAAATGCGTAAAAAATTACAAAAATATCTTTGGATTCTCAATACATTTCGCATAATTATTGAAATGTCTTTCATTACCCTATTCGGATTGGTATATATGCTAAGAGATAGTGCTCCTCCATTAGGATTACTTTTATTTTTTGCCTTCTGTTGGCTAACATCGAATATGATGCAAATTATTTATATGGCACGTCGGATCCATGAAATGGAAAGTCAGATATTACATCATCTTTATATCCATGAAATAATGCGACTTTTACGTAAACCGCATATCATCAAACGCTATCCAAGACTCTTAAAGGTCGGTTAATTGTTCAATTATTTATAAATATATAAGTATATCTTTTATTTTTGTATATATGTATATAATTTAGCTAGAAGAATTGCAACTCCAACGTTGCAGACGAAAGGAACGATCGGTCACAGTTCTTAACTATATCTATGTGAAACGTAGTCTTATTTTAAATATAATCGGCTGGATATTTGGTAATCTCTTGCTGACAATGAGTCTAATCCATAAATATGGTTAAATTAGATGATTAAAATTTGAATAAGAATAATTTCCACATGTACTGTTATTCCTAACAAAGTCCATATGCTACTCTAAGATAATTTCTTTATTCTTTAATGCAACGATTTAATTGTTATTAATAAAAAAAAAAAAAAGAAATTGTTTTCTGTGTTTATTGTAAATAGCAAATGATAAATTTATTTCAAATTTGGAAAAAGATTTTAATTTTTTGAAGAAATAAAACGCTTTATACTGAAAATGATAGAAAATAATTTCCATTTTCCAGTTTTGAGTTTTGGAATAAGAAAAATTTTTTGTTGAAATTTTGTTCTTTAATCGAAATGATAGGGCAACTTTGAAAACAGCCGATGTGCTATATAAATGAGCGATATGGCAGGGCCGAACACAAAAAAGGATATGTAAAAGTTGGTTCAGTGGAATGTTATTGTTATTGTTATTGTTTTTCTTGGATTAATTGGTCTACCATAATGAGTTCTAATTGTTTCCGGAAACATCAAAGTCATTAATAATTATTTCGGTTAATCAAAAAAAAAAAAGGAGCAACAACTAAACGACAGACTACTGCGGACTGACTAATAATGAATTGAACATTCGATATGTGACATTCATTCAGGTCGCGTCTCATCATGGGTTATTACTGTTTACGTGTTTTATTTCACACTTTAAATGTAATTACAAAACTTATTGGTATTAATGAATTTAAATATCAATGTAAACGTAAACCGTTTGTTAGTTCAAAATTTTGGCATGAATATGTGAAATTAGTGCATTATTTGTTAATATTTCCATTAATGGGGCCAGCGGTGATGTTATTTTGTTTGGATCCCGTTAATACAAAATTCGATGATGTGCATATTAAACATTGGACAATATATCTGCTTGTATTTTTTCGTCATTCTAGTATATTTGGTAGTGGCTTATTTTTGGTATATCATAGCCAAGATCTATGCAAATTGCTTAATCTGTTTGCTAATTTATGCGCAATGCATTATCAATTATTTCAACGATCGGTTGATATATCTAATTATAGATTATTCTTTCACTTTTTAAGAGAATTAGCGCAATGCGCATTAATGATATCACCTACAATGACCGGTCTATGGTTGACTATTTTAACATTAATCAATTTTGGTCGCGGTTTAGTAATTTTCTATCTATACGATGTGGCAATGTTATTGCATTTGAGCCTTCTAAAATCCTTGCATGATTATATCAAATATCGACCATTGCATCGAAGGCTAAAGACAAGTCATTGCCTTGATTATTTTCGTAAATTGATCAAACTACGTGAAGATATACAAATCATCAGTTGGATTTCCTATACCGGCAGATTGGTATCAGAAGTTGTCATCATTATATGGTTTGCCACCCGATACATGTTCATTTCAAATGGTCGTGAAAGTGCATTTTGGCAAACATTCATTTTATGCCTTGTCTATTCGAATATGTTGCCTGTCCTGCTTGTGGCACATGCCATATATAAATTGGAACAAGAGATCCTATCATACTTTAAGAGACGTGATATCAGTAGTTCAATACGAAGGCCCAAATGCTGCAAACGTAGCATAAAATTCATAGTGGTAGGTAATAAATTTGTAATTCATAAATATTATGAATTATTTTTAATTATTATTATTATCATAATAATTTGTACATTTTTATAGTTGGAACAACTTTGCCTGAAGCGTTGCACATTGAAACAAAGATCTGTTAATGAGACCAACTATATCTATGTGAAGAAATCTCTATTAATCGAGATAATGGGAATAATATTTACAAACACGTTGCTTATGGCTAGTCTTAGTATTAAATATAAATAGATTAAAATCGATTTAAATTTCTCTAAAATCTGTTTAATGTTCTATATTAAATTAGAGTAAGATTTATCATCTGTACTTTGATTTATACTAATTAAGACTAGCTTTAAATTAGACTTAGTACATAAACAAATTTTTAGAGCACTTCATAGTAAATCCATTAATTTAATTAGTTAACAGACAGAGACTTTATGTCTGTTGTTAGAGAAAAGAACATAACAAAAATATTCTATTGTAGTTTGAATTTCATTACAAATTCAATATCAATCAGAAGACCGGGATTTATTTTTTTTAGAACTCTATTAAAAAAAGCAAAAAAAAAACATATTCTAGTTTTCAATTTTTATTTTGATTGTTTGAATTAATTTAGTTGAAAAATATTTTAAAATGCATACTAATAAAAATATTAAGATTACAATTAAATGTTTTTTGTAAAATTATTATTTATTAACTATTTAAGGGTGAATTTAAATTTAGTATAAATTCAAAATAAAATTCAGTAAAAAAATACAAATTATTTAATTAAATGTGCTATTTATTAAAGTTGCTATTCGCTGGCTAGAAAAATCAGCAATTAATATGCATATTCAATTGCAATTTGCTACATTACTTTATAAATAACCCTCGTTAGTGCATAGGTATATATATATGTATGTACTATACACATATGTAGGTTTAGTTCTATTTTAATTAGGCTTAAAGTGTGTGAGATGAAATTGTGCAGAAAAAAATGGGTTCATTTGGATTTCAATTAATTTTGATAGAATTTTATTTGAATATCTTTTGAAATTGTTTTCGTCATTCGTTTTTTTGCTATTTTTTTATTTCTATGAATTTTTTGTCTGTTTTTTTATTTTTGTTTCAAGTCAATGAAATGCCATTAAATTGCACATGGTGAATAGGGGATGGTGGGTGTGGGGGATGGATGGTAAAGGATGTGGATGGGTGGAAATTGCATGCAAATTGAGTGGAAACGAGTAACAATTTATTATTATTATTATTATTGTCATTTGTTTTTGCTGTTTGCAATTGCAAATTGAAATTTAATAAGTCAAATGAATATGCAAGAATCAAGAAGTAAAAGAAGAAGAGGGGAAGCATATTGAAATTGATCTTTGGTAAGGTTTCATATATAAATTTTCTTTTCCTTCGGCCAAGTGGCCAATAAATGCAATAAAATGATATAAATAGCATTCAACCAAACAGATACTCCACTCACACCCCCCTCCATCATCTGTTTATCTCTTCCCTTGTTATGGTACCTAAGGCACAGCTTCCACTCCTCATCTTGCATTATTTGCACTTGACTGCGGAGGCCATAAAAATACGCTGCGATTTGAAACAAACAGGTGAGATAGCAATAAAAGAATAAAACACACAAACACACACACACACACACACATAGAAGGAGAGAGAGAGAGAGAGAGAGAGAGAAGGAGAGGGGTACAGACATAACAGCTTATGCTTCTTTTCTCACTTTTCTTCTCGCACGTTGGCGGTGTGCGGGGGGGTACTGCTACCTTGGGGTAATTGCAATTTTTGTGCGCTCACGTTCGCCTTTTGCTATGACTTTATTTACACTTGAACTTAAAATGGTGGCACGCGCATAGCAGCCACACCCACACATTCAGTTTGCCCTTATACGACCAACACACACACACACAAAGACAGTTGAACACACACATACACACATAGATAGAAATGTTTACACGTCAAGTAAATTTGACAATATAATAAGCAACATTCAGCTGAAAAGTAGGCTACACTTAATTCCTTCTAAAGAAAACGATGAGAAAAGGGGGAAAAAACACTGTTGATAATTCATGTGTATAAACACAGAAATTACAGTTCAAATATCGAAAATTTAATAATTTTTTTCACTGCTCATATAATTTTTTTTTTTTTTTTTTTTTTTTTTTTAAATTTAAGCGCTGAATCCATTCTTTCAAAACTAGAATCATAACATCGCAATTGTGTAGTTTAACGAGAGCCAAACCCCTTAGTGTAACTAAGGGGAATTAGAATTATGTATTTATGGTGTTGATGTTTTTGGCGAAGCCCAATCTTTTTAGCCGTCTCAGGGGCCTGGCGGGGAGTAGTCGCCTTGCTAGGACACTACAGTGCCTATCAAGGCGGTCTCTATACCTACTGGTATGCCATAATATAATATTATATTTCATATAATTGAAATATATATTTTATTTAAACAGATTGTTTATCAATGTCTTTTCTAAACAATTAACTCAATTTCATCGAAAGGAAACAACTTATAGATTCAAGTGCTTAGTTTTACTTGATCTAGATGTCTCAAATATATAATATGTTCAATTGAAATTATATATATACTTATATACTTCATTAATAAATATACTATTTAAGAATTCCTACATTTTTATTAATTAAACGAATCCTTTTCATATTTGTATGTTAACTTTTAATCGATGTTTTAAATTTATTATATTTATTTTATTTATTTATTGCCATACGAGTTAAAACATGATATCAGTGTGGCATAAACCTCAAACCAGACAATTTTTCCACGTGTTACTTATTTGTTGCCAATGTCCACAGCGACTCTCCTTCCACTCCAGAAACTCCTTCTATTCCTTTTTTTTCTCTCATTCATTTATTTTTCTTTGATTCTTTTGCCCCGGTCAAACGATTTGTAATCATTGAAATGAGTTTTCAAGCACCTCAAACGTCCACACACACCAACACACCCACACAGTCAGTGTGAGAGATATTCAATGAAATGCATTGAATTTTAAGTTTAACACAAAGATTCACTACAACAAGTTGGAGCGGAGATTATACGGTTAGTGGGAGAGTTTAAGGGTATGCATAAGAGTAGGTGGCATGGAGAATGTGGAGTACCGATTTTAAGGGCCACCATTACAGAGGGAAGCGGCCAGGCCAGTCAGTCCGTTGGCCAAACTCCATGCGGAACAACTAAACAAGAAACCAATGCCAAAAACATTTTTGAAGCCCTCTTCACCAGCGTTAACATCAATTACTCTGAGAGTTCTGCGCTTGGTCGGCTTTCACTTTTTTTTTCCCCTGCACATCTTTTATTCTCTTTTTTTTTTTTTCTTTTCTATTTTTCCTTTTTTCTTCTTTTTTTCTTTTTTTTGGGTGGTAAAATTCCGGCTGCCTTTTCAGCGGTCGTCAACGGTAACCAACGTCGATGCTTTTCAATTTAACAAATACGAGTTCGAGTAGCGCAAAAAGCAAACAGGAGAGGAAAAATACGAGGCCGGAACCGGCGCAGGGTAAACAAATTCTCACCGCGGCTTGCGTGGTTTTTTATGCTGACTGAATACGCTATGCGATTTCATTTTTTTTTTTTTCTTTTTGCCTCAGCCACGTCAAAAGGAGTTGGCCAAGCATATAAATTAAATGATGGTCGACCATTGAACGATTGAAATTAGGCGGTCGTGGGGAAGGGTGGACTGGGAAGGGGCGTTGAAATTCGTTAAATTATTTTGCGTGTTGCATACTTTAGGGGGAAATGAGTAGAGCGAATTCTAATACATACATACAATATATAACAAGAAAAAAAAAAAAAAAGGAAAACTACTGCCAACAAGAAGCAAAGCAAAGTAGAAAGAGAATCTTAATTCTATTTTATCAACTTTTTCCCATTGCACTTGAGAAGCTTCCAGTGAGATCCTTTAGTCATCTGCTCTACATTTGCCAGTACATAAATAACCCATTTTCGATTTCTGGATATCGTGTGGACTATTTATCATCATGGAAATGCAGTTGCAGCCATTAGAAAACCATGCATTTACCATTGCGTGTGTGTGTGTGTGTGTGTGTGTGTGCATGAAAAATATGGCAGCCATTGACCATGTGTCTTGAAAATGCGACAATGAACTGTGAACAGCGACGAAAAGAGAAAGGGGGGAGGGAAAATTAAAGTTTGAAAACGTTTATCCTCATGGCAATAAAAAATTTCAAGTTCAATGAACTAAACGAGAAATGGCTAGTCGTTAAAATATAGTTATTAACTATAATATAAATATATATATGTATATATATATATTTATATATCTATGTATACATATTATATATATATATATATAAATGTATTCACATTGACTCATTTCTTTCTTTGGTTAAGTAAAGTGACTAAATAATCTAGTATTTGTTTTGGTCACGCTACCTTTTAATTTCATTTGATTCTATGGATTATCTTTAATTTTGCAAATGTATGTGTGTGGGGTTTGGTGGGTGGTGGGGAGGGTGGGGGAGGGTGGGGGGTGTGTCTATTAAAAAAACATTGAAAAGATTTAACACAATTTGCGCATTTGCGCTAACTGGTCATAATTTAATAGACAAACTTAAATCAATCAACAAGCCATTTAACCTTGACCTCGTCCAGACACAGTCAGTCAGTCAGTCAGTCAGTCAGTCAGTCAGTTAGACAGTCAGGCAACAGAGCATGGCAAAATCTGATGATGACCTGTTGGCACGTGCAAAACGAAAAGAAAAGAAAAAAAAAAGAGACCAGAACAACACCAAGCACACACACACACACACACACATACACACATACGTATAAAGTAATATTGCTCATACGCCATGTGTTGACCCAAGGTAACGTGCCAGGTGGTGTGTCAATCTTTGGCATGTCAACATGTGCTAACATCCAGTCTGTGGCTAGAGTTGGCTTAGCCATTACCTGTGTGACATATTGAAAATGAAGTTGGGCTTGGGCTCAACGTTTGACAGGGTTTTCTGCCCGGGCCATGGGTTTTCGATTCCTAAATACATATATATATGCAGCTGCTCTTGCAGCTATGCAAATGCAAGTCAATGTCTAAAACTAAAGCTATGGGTTAGCTGCATAAATGCTGACTTTTTGCTTGGCTGCTAGAAAACAATACAAAAAAAAACAACAAAAACAATACAAAAACAACGAAAACAACAAAAAATAACAAAGTGTTGAAAGTCAAACCGATGCCAGCGGAAATTACTTAACAAAAGCAGGAAATGTTACACGCACACACACACACACACTCGCACACACAGACGCACACATATACATACATACTCAATTACATAAGAAAACGCAGGGAACACGCGTTTTCTTGCCGCATGTTGACAACACTTTGCAATTGGGTTAATTGTACATTGACTCCAAGTGGAATTGGAATTGTGTTTGTAGCATTCGAAATGTGGGTCATAGCTTTTAAAGAGGGACGAAGTCTGACTCTATATATATATATATTAGTATATATATATATATAGATATTTATATCTGTATATATGTATGTGTGGGTGTGTGTGCCTGTAGAGTGTTGCCATAAAAATACCCAATTTAAATGGTTTCTTTTTGCTATTGCAAAATGTTTGAAATTTTTGCTAGCTTCCATCTGCACAACATAATTGCGGGTCTTTGCCTTTAGTTGTCCATGTGTGTGCGTGTGTGTGTGCGTTGCCTGGGGGACAGTTGCGAATCAACATCAACTAGATAACAAATAGCTCATCAATAAACTCACTCATCCAGTTGATTTCAGTCGTCGTCACTCATTGTACGCTCCAGTGGCTTTTAGAGTTATCCAACACGTGTTCGCATCATTTGCCACTTAAATCACTCCGGAGGATATAGCTGGATATATTTTTCTATATTCCTAGCCCCTGTGTCTCTTTAAAAATGTTTGTAGAAAGGGGTGGGGTGGTGGATGGGAGGGAATGTCTGAGAGGAAGGATAGGTAAATGATAGAACATCTCAGAATTTACCCTCCGGATATATACTCTCCAAATATGGCCATAAATATGCAAATGTTATACGTGATTTCCTTTCAAGATTTTTGCTCTGCTTTTTTGGTTAGTTAAAAACGAAAAAAAACAACAACAACAACGAAAAAGTTGGAAAGGCGACAGAGATTAAATTTTGATATAAAACGAGAAAACTATTTTCATATGATATAAATTTTTATTGTGCAAATCTCTGATGGTCTTTTTTTTTATTAAGTATTCGATTTTGATTGAGGCGAATTGAGCAAAGCCAAATGAGAATTGTTCACATTTTTCAGCCATTTTGAACTTAATTGTAAGCAAATTTTCATTATACTGGTAGTACCCTTTCAATTGTGCAGTAAGAGGGTATATCGGGATCATATGCAACTGACTAAAGCAAGTATCACCTGAGAGACTTCTTATAAATTCTATTGGAAAACCCCTTTGCCCTTCCCCTCTCTTTAAATCTTGTCATTCTTTGAGCCAAGATCCCACCCACATGGCAAAATCTATTTTTATTTGGCCAAAATATTCAACTAAATTTTCATTACGAAAAAAATTGTTGACCTTGGAAAATAAATAAATTTAAATGTCCAATCGGTTGCATCGCCTTTGTTGCAAATCAAATGCCAGATGGGTTATCACCTTGCTCTCTCTCTCCCTCTCTCTCTCTCTCTCTCCCACTCTCGCAGTCTTTCTCTTTCTATACACTAGCCAAAAGAAATATTTCACAATTTTTTCTTGTCGTTTAAATGTAAATAACTTTGCAAATTATTTTGGTATTGAAATATTTGTAGCGTATCGGAGTATATAGATTTTCATGAGAAAGAAAGCATATTTTACAAATATATATATATATATATATATATATAGCATACATATACTTCAATTTAAACATAATAATTTAAATTAATTAACATACTATGGAAAGTTGGCTAGAGATAAGGGTATCAGAGGACAAAAAAAAGGAGAAAAAAAAAATTGAATAATTTTAAATTTGAATAGTTGCGGTTTAATCTATCCGTCTTTTTCTATCTCTCACTCTCTCTTTCTATCTGCTTTTCTATTTGTAAAAAGAAATGTGAAATTTAAAGCTTTGATAAACTAAATCTGACGACTGGCACTTAATTTTCAAAACTAAAAAAAGTTGCAAGAGTGTTGGTTAAATAGAAAGAAAAATATGTGGGGAGAAAAAACTATTTGATTGCCATTAGCAAGGCTTTCAGCTTGTGAGTAAAATCAACAATAAATAATCTGGCATTAAACATTTACTTAACTTACATCTCACTCCCTCTCGGCTACTCCCCACTACCACTCTCACTCCCCACTACCACTCTCACTCCCCACTCCCACTCCTCTGTTGGCGACCATGCAATTAAATGTTAATAAACAATGTTGCTCTTCACATTAATTTTATTATGATTTATTTATATTTGCTTGGCAAGAAAAATAAACAAATAAAAAACAACAGCAAATTTAAAAAAGAAAAAAAAAAGAAAAAGTAAATAATTAAAACTCATTTAATAAGGTTACGAAATTTGCATAGTTGATCCATACTGATGGACACGCCTCTCTCTCTGTTTCTCTGTTTATTATGCGGCCACGGTGATAGATGGGTGGTTAAAAATCCTCACACCAATCAAGACCAACAAATTTCATAATGAGACGGAAGTCATTTAAAACACATTTAATCGAATGATTTTGCAAAAAAAAAGAAAAAAAAAACCAAAAAAAAAAAAAAAAAATGAAGTAAGCAAGTCGTCCTTGCCGACTTGGAGTATACCCTGTACCAAAAAAATAATATTTCATAAAATCAGACTCCTTCCAAATCCTCATTAATTGAATATAAATTACTTTATAAAATTCTCCTAGCAAGCCGAATCACCAAATTCATGCTTTCTCGCTCACTCATTTCAGTGAACGAAACTAATGCGTCATTCGGTAAGCAGCATGCGCATGCTATCTCGCTCACACATTTCAGCTGCTGCTGCCCATAGAATTTCAGTACAAAATATATATACGTATTATCTTTGATATTTATTGCCCGATTTCGGTCAAAATCGGTCAGATGGTATATATTGGCTATATAATTGGGTCTGCCAAAAAGAAATTCTGTAGCTTTAATACAACTCTAGTTATAGTTTTTTCTAATTTGCGGGGGCGGAAGTGGGCGTGGCAAAAAATTTAAAACAAACTTGATCTGTCTACACTCTAGACGGATGTTGACACCAAATTTGGTAGCTCTATCTTTTATAGTCTCCAAGATCTCGATGTTCATACAGACAGACGGACAGACGGACAGACGGACAGACGGACGGACAGACGGACAGACGGACAGACGGACAGACAGACGGACAAGTCTCAATCGACTTCGCTATTGATACTGATCAAGAATATATATACTTTATGGGGTCGGAAAATTTTCCTTCTGCCTGTTACATACATTTTAGCGACTTTAATATACCTTGTACCCTATGGGTACAGGGTATAAAAATAAGAACTTAATTGAAGGCGCGTTTTGCAAATGCCGCTCTGGTTAAGTTGAGGGGAAAGCGGCAAGCCGAGGCGGCTTTGCCTATAATTTCCATGAAACAAAATGGCGTGTAATTTAAAATGAATTAATGAACCAAGCAATTTACAAAAAGAAAAACTTGACCAACAACAAAAAGAAAAAATTAAACCAGACCCACACACACTCACACATCCACACACACACACACACACAGAGAGAGAGAGGACAGCAAGGCATAAAACAAAAAAGAATCGAGGACACATAAATTACAGGAAGCGGAAGTTGCAGTCTTTAAAGTCAAAAAGCCAAGAAACATGCAATAAAGAGTGAACAGCAAACGATTTCATATCAATTTGTAGTTAATAGGATGACTCCTCGATGTCCTCCCATGTCGAGTAGGGACTTCATTTAAATTTCGCCTCTCCTTCGGTGGAATTATTGTAAAAATTTCATATGCAACTTGGAGAATTCTCTGCTTAAACTTTTATAACCATTTTTTTTTTTCAATTACAAAAACAAATACATATATCAAATACAAGCAAAGGTTTGTAATGAAAAATAAAGCCTATAGATAGATAATTATATTTTATTAAATTAAATAAAAATTGAAAAACAAAATGGCTATAGTCTTTAATTTTGTCTGTTTAATTTACCATCCACATTTCGCAATAGGGCCATTAGTCCCTGAAATGCAGCTGACCGACTATTAAAATATATATGTCTATATATATTATATAAATATATATTTTTTACTGGCCAACTTCTTAATGGCCTAGTCAAACCATTTATGACAGCATTTTCATGCTCATATGAACAATCTGCGCATATCTAGAGAAATTTGCCTTTAAAATTTTATGGCAAAACATAAAATCGACGCCAAATGGCAGGAAGCAGCAGCTTTCTGTACGACGAGAAACGTAAAAATTAATTTTAAGAAAAAAAAAAAAAAAAAAAATTTCACTTCTTTATATATATAAAAAAAAAAGGAGAAGGATGATGGTGAGAAATACTATAGAGAGGATGCTGCCACAGCTCCTGCCACATCAACTTAATGTGCTTCAGCTAATTTACTTTTTATTAAGAGAAATGCCAACAATCCGCCCGTTTGCTTTTTGCAACTTTTTTAAGGATGGGTGGTGGAGGATTGGAGGGGGGGAGCAGGCGTAGAAAAGAAGATGCAAAGGATGGCTCTGGCAAGCCGTCAGAGAAAAGCAACGAAAGGAGAAGGAAAGGGTAAATATCTGTCTATGATGGCAGCAGGTCCTGTATCGTGACCAAACAACATGCACAACATTTACACAGTTTACAGTTTATTATGCTGTAAATAATGTAAATAAAATAACATGAAAAGGTAAGGTAAGGAAGGAAAGTGGCAAAAATAAAAAGCCTAAAAGATCGAACTATTATATACCTCACAATTGTTTCAACAACAAAATAAATGAATTAAATAATAAAAATTAAACGAGAACCAAACAATAGATATGATAACCATGTCTAACTTTAAACTTATAAATTAACCATGTCTAACTTTCAACTTTAAATAAAGTTTACCATAAATTTGATTAAAATTATAAATTTAACAGTTTTGCAATAAACGGTTTAATACCTTTGTTTTTATCCTTCAGTCAAATTCCTTTATCACTTTACTATTTATTTCTTAGATGTCAATTTCACCTTTTATATGACTCGTTCGCGTTTTATCGTTTTTTTTTTCCTTGTTCTTTTTTTTTTCTTTCGTATAGGGTATATTGCATATCCATCAAATTATATTACGTTAAGTTTAACCAGCTTACAGTCAGTCAAGAGTACTATATAGCCGAGCTCTTTCTTACTTCTGATCTGTGACTCCCTGACTGTTTGTCTATCTGTCTGTCTGTCAGTGTGTTTGTCTGTTTTTTAATGCAGTTTTTCCTGTTTTTTTTTTTTTTTTTTTTTTTTTTTTGCTAGGGGCCATTTTTTTTATTCAACGCTTCCGTGTGGTGCAGTTAAAAAATTTAAACTGCGCATAAATACAAAATTTATGGGATTCCGAGAGCTATAGACAAAGTGGCTTTAAAAATTAACAGCATTAATAAACTACACCCAACATACACACACACACACACACACACACACACACACACACTATCAAGATTTTTACGTTTGCTACCTATAAAAACCAAAAAAATATTTATGTAAATTTTGTGATTATTCAGAAATTAATGTGATAAGCACAGGCGTTAATTTGATATAATTGCAAATGGGATTATAGTCCTTGAAATACTCTATTTCAATAATTGCAGTGTATGAGTATTTGGAGGATTCTTGATTGTATCAAAGGATATCAATATCCATCATTTATCATTTTCTTTTCATAAATCTATACAATTTCTATGATCTAAATTATATCTGTCGCATTCTTACGATTTGACTGCTGCGCCATTTTCCACTCATCATAATTATTATTTGAAATAAGAAATATTAAGCATACAAGCTCAGACACGGACAACCAAATGGCTAATTATTTATTTACAAATAACAAGAAAGAAATGAAAAATAAATGGAAAAGAATATAATTTTATAATTGGATTTCGACTATAATTTACCCCCTAAAGGTGAAAAATAATATTAATTTGCATTCATTTTTCATGGAAATTATCAAAATTCGTTAATAGATTCTAAACAAATTCAAAATTTATTAAATAAAAATGAATAATGATTATTTCGAGCATTAGCTTTTCAATTTTAATAGGAACGATGAATAATCAACTGATATTTGATTGAATAACTAATTCAAATTTCATGCAAATCGAATAATGGATCAATTGCGATCTTCTCAATTGTAACTATAGTAAAACCTTTATCAAAATACTTATTAATATATAAGTACATACATACAGAATCAAGAAATTAGTTGCGTTGACCCCTAATAAATTTATTATCTTTGAATTATATTTAATATAATAATATAATATTATATAATTAAGAACTAAAACTTAAATATTGCAATAGTTCTATATCTTTCTTTTCTAATTTTCCGTTTGACTATTCTATACTCTATTTTGTAATCTCATATATACCCATTCAATCATTTGAAATTTATGTAGGGTAAAAAAATAGATCCATATAACGGAGAACAATTGTTTTAACAATTCTATACACACAAACATCACACACACTTATCATCACTCCTTTGACGTCACAACAAATTGTATTTGAATGCGATTTTGAATCAACTTGAAAGCAAAACAACAAAAAAAAAACACACACACACACACACAACAGAAAAAGAGGCAAAAGAACACACACATAACAGATATTCATTGACACTTTCATAAATCGATGGCTGATTTATTACCAATAATTGGTTTTGATTGTTATTGCTGGTGCTGCTGCCGTCCAGCCAAGCCAAAGGTGCAAACCAAACAAACAAACATAATTTGTTTATAAACAAATGCGCACCAGACATAAAAGTGCAAAAAAATCAAAAACCAAAAAACCAACGAGAAAAAAAAAAAAACAAAATTAAATAAATAAAACATGAAACGTTCCAATAGCAATAATAAAAAATAATAATAATAATAAATAAATACCTATGTATATATAATTATATATACATGTATGTAGGTACATTTATCTATAGATTGCCTTGAACAAACAAATGAGAAATTTTTAAAGACTTTGGCAATGTTAGCGACCACTGTTAATTAACATGATGGGCCACCCGGTGTGTTTAACAGTATTCTGTTAAACTAACATCGCTGGAATAATGAAATCCGTATGATACTATGGCATAATATTGTATGGGGAGCATGGGGGGGGGGAATTCGGAAATATGCCGAACGAAGCTTACGTACAAAATTCGGAGTTCCCTCCAGTCGATAAAGGAAAACCCATTCAACAAGCACGCCTACAAGATGAGAAAAAAAAGAAGAAAAATAAAACGGTAAACCTTCACTTTCGCCTCACGAACATTATGTATGGCAGAAAACAGCTGATTTTAGCATCGGTATGATGGAAGCTATACCCACTCACTTACTGTTTTCGACGTGTTGGCCAACAATCCTCCGACCTCATAATCATCATTATCCATCGTGGTCATCATCGTCAAAGTTTTCGTAGTATGTAGTCGTAGTCTCGTAGTCGTAGTCGTTGTCGTTGTCGTTGTCGTTGTCGGCGTCGTTGCGCGGCAGCGTTGTATGGGTCGTCGTCGTTGATTTTAGAGACTGATTTTCCTTAGCGGCTTCAGTCGTTGCCTGTCAACAAAGCACTGCGAACGTGTTCGAAATAATTTTCTCCGCAAAACCAAAATATCAAATAATTATCAAAACTGTGTTTTCTTTTCAATTTTTTTTTCTTCTTTCGAATCAAACTTTTTAAAAAAGACGCGTATAAATATTTCATTCATTTTATTTTTTATTTAATTTCTATGTGCATCAACTAAAAACAAAAAAAAAAATGAAGTATTATTAAAAACAGAAACCAGAAAATAGAAAACAATAAACCGAAACTTGTGAAACTTGAAAGAGAGAATATTGAAAAAAAAAAATACGCAAAATTCCATATTATTAAAAAATTGAGTGCTAAAAATATAAGCCAAATTGCATGACAAATACTTTTAAAATTTTGTGTGTACTTTTGAAAAAAAAACGCGAAATTTTCCAAGTGTTGCAGAAGAAATTCGAAAGCAATAAATCATATAAGGTAATTATCTTCTGATTATTTATATATAGGTACATATATCATTCATATTTCAATATATAGAAAACAAAAAAGCAAAAACCTCTTCAAAATCATCATATGCAAATATAAATGGAAATGGAAATGATAATGATAATGATAATGAACCAAGAAAAGTGTCAAATTAATGACGAAAAATTATGGGGGGGCATTTTGGGTTAAGCGAGGGCAACATTTGTCGCGATGCCGCAATGATTTCATTTTATTTAACTTTTGATGGCGGCTTGGGATTTGTTGTTGCCATTCATTGTAACTGTAATTGTGAGTGTAAACAACATACTCAACCATGTCTTGGCATTCACATTCATATTCACCCTCACAACATTTACCAACAAACTTTTCCCCTTTTTTTTGTGTGTTTTCTTAAACAATTGAGATTTCAGCCCAAATATTTCAAGTATCTGTGATTTATTTAAATGAAATTTAGAGAAGTTTTTTTTTTTAATTAAAAATAAGTGATTATACCAATTAAATTGTGCAACATAATTTATTTACGAATGGAAATTTAAGATTAGCTAAGATTTCTTCTTTTTTTTTTAAATAAAAGAGTATAGATTATTTAAGCAATTAATTTTCATGTTTCCTACACGAAAATCTCAATATGGCTTATAAATTCTATTGTTTTGCTTTCGATCTACAATTGTGTTTTAATAATTAATCAGGCTTTGGTTGATTAATTATATTGTTAAGTGTTTTGTTAAAGGTTTATATAGAATTCAATTCAATACAAATCAATTAATCAGTTAGTTAAATTGCTTTTTAACAATATAGAAACAGTGAAGGGTAAACTAAAGATCATAGAAATGCTAAATTTAATTAAATTAATAGTTAGTCAAACAGGATTACTATATCGAAGGTTTCCTTGGTGGATTTATGATATAATCACCAGATATACATATCATATACATAAAACGCAGGTTTTTGACTTGAATCAATTTAACCTTTTGCTGATTGGTATATAAAAGAACATTAGAAACTTACAAGAACTTCAGCTCGAACCAATTTCATATAGTTTTTTTAATTGTTATATATTTAGTTTTTAAATTTAATATGTTTTACAGGTATGTTAAGGCAACTTAATTTGTGTTTAATTTACTATTCATTATATTGAAATTTTACTATATTTATTTGATGCATTCAAATAGATTTAGTATCACATTTCTTTAAAATAATGTTATGAAAATTCATAAAAATAATTTAAATAAACTTACGAGTCCGAACGATTTAAATATTCAAAAATTATAAGTCCTTATTCGATTATTTGTAAATAAATTAGTCCAATAAGGTTGAATGTACAAATAACTTCAAAAACTCATGGACTGAACATAAATAGTTGACATTATATTAAATATTTTCATTATCAGATTATAGCGTATTTGATTTTAATAGATATCCATTAATCCTTGATTAAGTTTTACTTTCAAATATTCATTCAATCCGTAAATCATAGAATTATAATAAATTTTCTGCTTGTTAAAAATATTAATTATAATTAGGGATTTATAAGTCTTCTGCTGTAATTGACTTTCATTCCATTAAATTCTGGATGCATTTTTGTGATCTTCGTGCAAAGTTACTTTAAATGAAAGTTATGCTTGAAAAGTGTTGTTATTTGATAATAATCCATATTATTGTAATAAACCAAGTTAAATCCTAAGGCTGCTTAAATGGAAAAGACCAAACCTCAAAGAGAGCAACAGAACACCCACGACTTGTTATTCTTTTTATTCTTTTTTTTTTTTTTTTTTTTTTTTTGTTGCTCGACTTTATAATATATTTTCCAGCAAAAGGCAACAAGATGAAAAGTTCTGTTCTTCTTTGGTCGCCCACTTAACTCAGAGGGAGGCCAATGAAATCATATATATATATATATATATGTATAAGTACGTATACGTATATATATATATAAATATATATATATGGGTATGTGTGTGTTTTTTCATCTGATATTGGCAGGCAAAGCTTTATGTCGCCAAAATGTGAGACAACAACAACGGGGAAAAGAATTGTCGAATAGTGCAGTGATGAAAAGGCAAGAAGGAACCTCTGCAGTGGCTGTCAAATAAAATGCAGCATACATTTGGGGGCCAAAAACCACATATATATGCTTATAGAGAAATATACTTAAACACATATACATACGTCATTTAAACAGAGGCAAGCCGTGTCGGCAAACATAAAAGACAAGTTGAATTAATAAACACATAAGCCTGGGCCAGAGGCAAACAAGGGGAACAAGGGAACAAAGGACAAGGAGCTATCGCCTAGGGTAGCCCAACGCACACACACACACACACACGCACACACACACACAGGACAAACCACAAACTCAATGCAGATAATTAAATGTAATTACATAATGTGTTTGTATTTGTACCCTATCTGTGCGAGAGAGTGCGAGAGTGTTTCTGTCTGTCTCTTCTGTGTGTCCAACGTGCACTTGCCTTTGCCTGTGTGAGTAATGACGTGATTATTGCCAACCAACCAACCAACCAACCAACGACCATCAACAATAAAAACAGCTCACCAAAAAAAAAAAGAACCTATAAAACAAACGTTCAACACTAAAACAAGTCGAAGATGTAATATTCTTCAAGGTGTATAATCAAATGTCATTTATGAAATGAAAAAAAATAATCTACATCTGCTTAATAATTCAAATTGAGAGACTCCTTTATGACATTACATTTCGAATTCATCAAGTTGAATGTTTTTTAAAACAAGATAAAATAATCTTAGAAACCAATATAAGCTTAAGTTGAAAAATATATATATAATTAAGTTAATCTATATTTTAAATAAAAATATTTTTCCATTAAAAACAAAATTCTGTAAACAAAGTATGATATAAAGTTAATCGAGATTCCAACTAAAATAAATTGATAACTATTATATAGATATTTTTAAAAGACAAAAGAGATATATATACATTTTTTTTTTTGGTATAGCCCATGAGCATTTGCATTTTTCACTAATTTAATATTATAATTTATAGTTTTGAACAAACTTTGTGAAATAGTTAAAATACTTTATGGATTTACTATTTAATGTCTCACTTCAGAGAGAAATGTTTTGGGGAATGTGGAGATTTTTCACTCGTTGTGGAGAATGGCGGCGTAATTAAATTACAACAATACTTGACATGAGTACAACAACATAAGTGCGAGTTATCTGTAGCTAACTGTATATATATATATATATATATATGTATATACTTATGTATCTATTGTGGCATAATGTGCCACTGATATTTGATAAGGCGCTTATGATAATGTCGATGACGTTCAGCAAGCAGCAAACCCAAAGGCGACTGCCTATGCCCAGCCCAGGGTCGGGTGATTTAGCTACCATTCTCAGAGGCAAAGTCAATAAAATGTAATTAAATCGACATTGTTATCAGTAATACACACACATATATACACACACACACACACACACACACATACATAATCATAAACATATTACTCATTCATACATTGACAATTTCTGTTATTGTTATATCTTTTCTCTTGTTGTCGTTTTTGTTAGCCAAATATCGCGATTTTTGGTTATGTAAAGGATGCGAATGGGTGTAAAGGTTAAATGTGTCTGGTTGTTCATCCTACAAAAAACAATAGATTATTGTTTTTGTTTTAATAAATAAATACAATATTATATATTGCTATGAAAAATGTTGAAATCTGTATTATGGTTAACCAAACATTTAACTAAACTTACGCAAGCACTGTAAAAGTTATTTGAAAAATATACTGAATTATCTACAGTCTGAAATATCTCTTAGATATATATATATATACAATGTATCGTACAAACATATGCAAACGTAGCAAAAAAAAAAGTACACCCTGTATTTGTTAAAGAGTAACTGAAAGTTGTTGTCCTGACCTTACTCAAACATTAATTTCGATTCCCTTCCATTGAAAGGAAACTAATAAATTTTCACTAAACCGAAAAAGTTTGCCGATGCTTCAAAAAACTTATTTCAAAATGGCCAGATAATGAGCTCAAAATGAACAAACTTTTTCCAAATAATCAAATTAATTCCTAAAAAAGAAAAGCCCAGAGAAAGGGCGAGATAGAGAGAGAGAGAGAGAGAGAGAGAGAGAACAAAAGAAACCCTCAGCTAAAACCTCGAATCATCAATGAAACTTGAAACTAATTTATTTAATAAAAACTTTCATCGATTTTCAAATAGTTGAATTAGCTTTGTTCCATTCCCCCCTTTTTATTTTCTCTCTCCCTCCCTCTCTCTCTCTCTCTCTTTTGGTTCTGATTAGGTTAGGTAAAAGGCTGGCAAAGAAAAAATAAATAAAACTTTGCCATTAAAATGGCCGCAAAAGTTCTCCCTTGCCTTGGTTACCACCTCTCTTTTTTTTTTTTTTTATTTATTTAAATTTTTTTTTCAAAATTAAATTCATAGCCTCTTCAGTTGTTCTTGTTGTTGTTGTTTATTGACAGCATTTGAGCCGACCTTTTGTATTTGATTTACAATTTTCCCCATATATACATATATATATATATATATACATATATTTAGGTATATTATTTTTATGTTGGTTTTTCACCCTATCAAAAGTTAGCCTATTGAATTTATCAAGTGCTATCTCGCCTTTTGCCTTTTGCCAAACGCAAGCAATTTTAATTGAAATTGCTGGCAAAAGGTAGCACACAGCAGCTAAAGCAAATGAAAAAGGATAAGCAAACAAGCAAAAGGCGAATACAACAAAAACGAAAAAAAAAAAAAAAAAGGCAAAACAAAAAAGGGACTCGACATTAAAAATGAAATTTTCAAAAAAAAAAAAAAAAAAAAAGAAAAGGAAGAAAAAAAGAAAAAAACGACACAACCGAAAAGAAAAAAAGTTTTTGGTGCCTGGTAATTTGATAATTTAGATGAGAAGGCCAATTGGTAATTATAGGACTGGGAGATGATGTTAGCCACGTTAAGGGTTTAAGGGTAAGTGGTATCCAATTAAAGATTTTACAATTCCCAACTGGTTGTGACATTTTTGCTTTTGAATTGGCTGCAAAGTTTCCTATTTACGATCTTATCAAAAAGATATAATTATCTCATTTTAAATCCTTTTGATTGTTAAGTTAGGGCTTTATATGATATGACACAGGATAATATATATAATCTTTTAGTAAGAGAGAAAAAAAAAAAACACATGCAGCAAAAGTGTACATATAACGAATTGGAAATAAAATGATGTTTAAAACATAAAAGATAATTTTAACTAATCCATATTTTAATTTTAATTGCTTTAATTAAGAATAAAGAAAGTTGAAATGATTCTATATATATTTAATTGCTTTTAACTATCATTGCAAAACTTTTTCTCTTCTTTTTTTTATAGTTTCGCCCATTCCATTAGCTAACCTTCAATTTAAAGTAGTTGAACTCTTCAATTTTCTAGATGGGGTGAAGGGGGGGTAGGGGTAGGGGTAATGGGTAGGTGGTCAATCAATTTAGTTTGTGTATGGCAAAAAGTGACTAGCAAGCCAACCCAAGCACCAAGGCACTTCAATTACATTTTGCAATTACCATAACACATGAGGGAAAAGTACTTACTTGCTGCTATATGTGACTGTAACTGACTGTAACTGAAAACTGGGCAACCGCATATATAAACACCATAGGACCAAATGAAAATCTACTTTGCCTGCTATTGCTGCTGCTGCTGCTGCTGATGCTGCACCTCTTTCTCCTTTCACTCACTCCTCTTTCTTTCTCTCTTACTCCTCTTCTTATGGTTCATTTTTCTTTCTTTTTTTTTTTTTTTTTTGGGGGGTCTGCCATTGCATAATTCAGTTGAATTTCAGTTCGTTCTGCTGCTTCGCCACATTCAAATAGAGATTCAGCAGACAGCAGTCAACAGTTCATCAACGGTTGGTCGAGTCTCCAGTTCGAGGCTGGGTTAAGGCTGAGTTGAGTTGTTCAGTTGCCTGCTGAGTTGGCCAAAATAACACATATGTATAAACATGTGTGTGTATGTGTGTCTACCAGTGCATGTATTTATGGTGGGCTAATGGGCGTGGCATTGCATTTTTGTGGTAGTTTCATTATACAAATTGCCAGCATGGGAAACGAAATATTTAAAGCTTCAATTATTGACAATTTCATATATGAACTTTAAGTTATTCATACAATCGACAAAGTAATCCAAAATTATATCTATCTGATATGTATAGATGAAAGTATATACTTATATGATATGATGTTGCCTAACATAAATCAATTTGCAGTAAGTATGGTATTCTTTCTATATTTATTTCCCTTTTAGTTAATATTAAGATTGCGATGACTTTAATAATGATGCTTAAATTAAAACATTTTTTATATAATCAGGAACTATCAATCTTTAAAATTTGCTTTATTAACAATCTGTCTAATCCCCTTTAATTCATAGTTTTAGCATAGAGTAAAAACAAAAGAGAAAAAAAAACCTGTTTAAAGAATTGAAAACAAAAACAAATAAAGTTAACATGAATCATTCCACTGAGCCCTGTCATTTCAATTAGCTTTTCTACAACATTTTGTGGGTTAGTTTTTGGTTAAATTGTTGTTACAACATCTGTCAGCCATGTCAACCAACAAGCCTCAAACCTCAACCCTCAATCGTCCACCCTCAATCCTCAACCCTCAACTCTCAACCTTGTGGATGTTGAATCCCCGTCATACCATTTAGCTGGAATATTTACGTAAAATTGTGATCGTGGGGCCTAAAATATATGCGAAATGTGTTTTTTGCAAATTTTATGGTAATTTAGAGAATGAGAAATGGTTTTCTGGGCAAATGTATAACGAAAACTTTGACAATTAAATGGCATCTAAATTTCATAATATTATATATATATATATATGGGATAAATATGTATATTTCGATTTGTAAGAATATTTACTCTTTAATAAATGTCAAAAAGAAAATTGACAAGCTAAATGCAACTGAACAGGCAATCGAATGGGGAACAATAAAATGATAAAAAGGAAATGTATGTACATACATAAAATTCTATGAAGAGTGACAAACTGTGTGTGCTTTTTCTATATAAAAAGGCAAAAAAAAAAAAAAAAAATAGAAAGAAAATGTATATTTATATATAGATATACATATGTGTAGATATGTATATATCGATGTAGATATATGCATTTATGTATCTATGGACAGAGAGAGCAAAGGCTTATTTGACATAAATTTATGGGGCAACATAGCACACACCCCCCACCCCCCCTCCTTCTGTCTTCTGCTATTCTGCTTACTCTTTCCTTCCACATTCCATCTCTGTTCGTGCTTCACATGGTGTTTCTTTGCGCCATTGAGGACACTTCGACAGCAAAAGAAGACATGAGATGGTGCGATAAATGGACACACACACACACACACACACACACTGGTCACATATAAATCGTAACTGTAGTCAAATATGGAGGTCAGAATCGTAAATAGAATTGAGGAATGGGAGAAGAACGTATATATAACTATGTATAACCAGATATGCAGATCATTGAAATTTCTACTAGCCAAACATGACTAAGCCGAAAATTGTGCCAACAAATTTATGGCACACGCACAAAACTTTCAATGTTAGTTAAGTGAAACATGAGGCCATAAAAATGATGGCCAAGAAACCAAAAGACCGGAAAGAGAAACAGAAATATTGATAGAAAGAGAAGGAGAAAGCGAGACAGTGCGAGTGAGACGGAGTGACAGGCTAGTACATAAAATATGATATCATAAAAAAATTGATGTACAATAAAAATGACAAATAATCTTTACGGAAAGCAACAACAACAACAACAAAATAGTATTACTTTCGTTCCATTTGTCAATTAAACTGAAACAATTTCTATATATGTATGTACATATATATACATATCTATATATATACATATATCTGTATGTATTTCAAAATCAATTCAATTGCCACAGTTTTGTTATTGTTCTCAATTTTGATTGCTTGTCAATCCGGGCAAACAACAAGTATCATTAACAATTTTCGCTCTCTGTTAAGTTTTCTATTTCGTTTTTCCTACCATTTTCATCATTCAAGTTGAAACTTTTCAATTAGTCACACGACTGCACAATTAAATTTTCCTCTACTTTTAGTACTATCAACCAACTACAACTAGACGCTGGGGAGGGGGGGCGGGTATGCAGAAGGGGGCACCTTCTTAACTTCATTCATGGGCAACAAACAACTTGGGTCACCTATATGCCACATACATACATACATACATACATAGCATACATACATAGACACATACATAGCATACATATATATGTATGTAGTATGTATGTGTGCACCTTGGTAAGGGTAAAAAGCAAGTCTGACAACTTGCAGACATTTATCTTCCTTTCGGCCGACACACATACACAGACACACATATACATATAGGAAAAGATGTCCTCGACAGGAGAGACTAAAAAAAAAAAAAAAAAACAGCCAAGGGAGAAAAAACGAGAACTTGTCGTAATTCACTTTGAAAGCAAGTTTTGCCATCGATAAATTTTCAACGGCCAAACACTTGTTGCACTTTTCAGTTGAACTTTATTGGTGTGACAAAGATAGAGATATTGAGTGAGAGCAGCGAATAAAAGAGATTGAGAATTAAAGTAAAGTTATATCGACTTGAAACATCCGGCAACAAAAAAAAAAGTGTCAAAGTAAATCTTATAGATTACAAATGTTTGCAAAAATATCCAATTCCGAGCATTACAATTGAAATGTGAAATATTTATGTCAAGAATTTGCATTAATCTTAATCTTAATTTAAAAGTTTTCAAATTCCTTTTCGTTTCCATTAATCAGTATTAATAGTTTTACCAATGAATTAATTAGTATGCAATTTGTATCAAATATATAAACACAAATATACCAGTATATATATATATATATATATATATATCCTCTTTATGGCAAGGCAATCTATGTTATTGAGCAAAAGTTTAACCACAAAACATCTACTAAACAACCAAAATCCAGCGGTAAACTAGACAAAAGACAAGTTTTGGCTAACAAAAGAAAAGAAAAGAAGAAGGGGGAAAAAAAAATAAAGCAAATAGAAACTGGCAAACTTCTTTACCACGAGCCAAGGCTAATACAAAAGTTTATAGGTCATGGCGGAAGTCAATCTTTTGGCCGCCCTTAAACCATTTCTCCCTTCATCACTAAAAGATAGAATTTCACTTGATTAATTAATTGCCGTAATCCTAGTTAGATAAACTGCATGAATTGTGAGAAATTTATGAGTTCTTTGGCTCTTTTAGTTTTCTCTTCATTTAAGTAGGTCAACACATACTAACATACACACACACACACACACACACACACAGATGCTATTAACGAGTTTTGGCTAAATGCTATTAGTCCAAAGATGCAAACACATTTCACATTTCATAATGCGACTGGACCTCACACACACACACACGCACACACCAAAAAGGGCATACACAAACCCATTTTGCCAGGTAGACGAGACACAAAATAGCCAGTTTACCTTAATTAGCCAGACATTCGACAAGATAGGCCAGATAATCAGGCATTGGAAAAAAGTCCTTCTTGCCTTTTGGACAAAAGGAAAACAAGGTTAGCAATCAATTGACAGTAGACATGTGTTGTCCTGTCAACGATGGCCACATGAAATGCTTAACCATGGTCTAACACTGCCAATGACAGTTGCATTCATTGACAGAATTAAATGAGTTAAAGCGAATGGCGTTAAGAGAGAGAGAGAGAGAGAGCTAGAGCAAATGTTCAAGGTGAAGTGTTAGACAGTTAGAAAACGAAATTAAAGCCTTACTGAAAGTGCCCCATTAAGTATGCTATACAAAAGCTATGCAGTTTTTTTAAATGTACCTATATAGTAGAAAATAATGATTTTTTCGCTATTACATAAATAGATTTTTATATTTAAATATATTCTTTACATTTTCTTCATTCACTTTTGTTCACCTGAAACAAGTTTTCCTCTTTACTTTATCCTTTCGTTATCGCTCTCTATCCCTCGCTCCCTCTCTCTCTCTGTTGTTTGCTTATTATCTCACTCATTGTCATTCATAGATTCTTTCTTTCTTTCTATCTTCTTTGTGCTATGCTTAAATTTCGCATAAATTTACACCCAAGATAATGGTGTCTAGGTGTTGGTGAGTATGTGTATGTGTGTGTGTGTGTGTGTGTGTGTAATTTTGCAAGTGCTGCATAAAAATAACAACATAATTTTTGGTCTGGTTTATGCAAAGCAATTTGTTTAATTAAAACAAAATTAGTTTCATTTGCTTGTGCAACAAACAAAACTAAAGAGAAAAAAAAGACAATCTCTAAGCGGCTTATGTCAACCAATTTAATTGATAAATGTGCATAACATTATATATATATACACTAGTCGGCAAAAGTATTTAGACAACATCAGTTTTCGACTGTCGGACGGTGTTTTTTCATTTTTGGTAACTAAACGGTGAACTATTTATGCTTAAAACAAAGATTGCAATTACAGTTACATGTAAGGTGTTTTTTTCTCTGATTGCCTTTTGAATTATCCTTCTTCTGATTACAAAGCTAGACAGACAATGATTTTGTCCATGGCATAAGTATTTAGACATTTGATTTCATTAGTCTGCGTTAATCTGTTGATGGACTAATGGCAAAATTTTGTTCAAGTTTAGCCAAATTTAAGTATTTATGTGGCTTTAAGTTTTAAAAAGTTACTTAAAACATTCAAAAAGTTACTTAAAATGGTGAAAGGAAAAGAACTAAGTGATGTCATAAAAAATGAAATTATTATTAAATATAACTCTGGTATTTCGGTATCGAAAATCATTGAACTATTTAAAATTTCGCGGGCAACGGTTTATTATGAAATAAATAAATATAAAAATAACCAAACAACAAAAAACGTACCCCGTAGTGGCCGACCACGTATAACAACTCAACATGATGATCGGTATATTCTGCGGAAATTTAAGCAAAATGTCTTACTGACTCCGCAATCAGCTGCTAATCAGTTAAAAGAAGGAGGCAAAATTGACATTAGTGAGAGCACCTTGTGTAAACGTCTCTAAGAGGCCAATTCTGGGACATACGATCGGTTTACGTTCGCTTACCAAAGCATATCGAAAAAAAGTTGCACCAGTGTGTGAAAGAATAAGCCATTCAGGTGGGTCCGTAATGTTTTGGGTATGCGTTGCATTTACTTGCTGTGGAGATTTGGTTGCTATTGATGTAACCATGAACAAAGACAAGTATTTAGAGGCTCTGAATCATTATGCATTCCCCTCGGGCGATAAGTTGATTGGAGAGTCCTTTATATTCCAACAGGACAACGCTCCATGCCATAAGGCAAAGCAAGTTATGGAGTTGTTAAAAGATTCGGGAGTTAAAACGTTGGATTGGCCCCCTCAAAGTCCAGATCTCAATATTATAGAAAACCTCTGGTCGATTTAAAAAAAAAAATATCAAAGAAGCTAACTTCGGCCGTGCCGAAGTTTGTATACCCTTGCAGATTAATTGATTACTTTCTCCGTCATATCGGATTCAATATATTTTAAAAATTGGAAATATAAAATTTAAAAAAAATTTGAACCAAGAAAAGAATCAGTAACAAAAATTTCGAGTTTGCCAACGGCCGGAGTTGAACCTCCGCTCCCATCACTCCCAGAAACGATCTCTACCTATTGCGCTACCAAACTTTAAATTCGGGGCCACGCTATTTCGGTATACATTGCAAGCGTCCAGCTTCTCGCTCTCTAAAGTTTCTGACGAATTCTAGAAAACAACAACACAATACAAATAGTTTTCCGTCTCTTTCTGTTTCGCACTCAGCTTGTAGTTTTTTCAAGCACGTGTTCGCATATATGTATGTATGTATGTTTGTATGTTTCCATGTATGTTGTTTGTGTACGCATATATAAAAGCAAATATAAACGTATTTAATTGGCTGCATATGCAAACATACTGATGCTGATGGGGGTTGATTCATTGATTTTATTGATTTATGTCGGTGTTTATTATCCGATCTGATTCAAACTTACTGATATGATGTAAAAGTATAATTCTCATCTGCTCACCAAATTTGGTTGAGATATCTTAAAAAACAAAAAAGTTTTTCTCACAAAAACATACTTTTTCTGATGGGGGTTAATTATTGATTTTATTGATTTATGTCGGTGTTTATTATCCGATCTGAATCAAACTTGCTGGTAAGGTGTAAAAGTAGAATTGTCATCTATGTGCCAAATTTGGTTGAGATATCTTAAAAAACAAAAAGTTTTTCTCACAAGAACTGTTTTGAACAACTCACATTTTGACCGAGGTACCTCTGATCTTTCCTATTTTTCTATAACTTATAGTTGTCCGATTCTACCAACTCTTAAACTTGTGTCAGATAAATCATCAATGAAGAGAATGATATGACTTTTATTCATGTAGCTCAAAATTTAAGTTCGATTCCTTGCGAAGAAACAGACAGACGGACAGACGGACAGACGGACAGACGGACAGACGGACAGACGGACATGGTCATATCGACTCGGCTTTCGATGCTGATCAAGAATATATATACTTTATGGGGTCGGAAACGATTATTTCTATGCGTTACAAACATCTGACCAATTTTATTATACCCTCTGCAAGGGTATAAAAAGGTCTGCTAACCTCTCCAGAAGTCGAGATGAATCAATTATTGAAATACAGACTCTATGGAAGGATATTTCCTTGGATTATATCCATAGCTTGGTTGAGTCTGTACCAAATCGTCTGCAAAAGGTGCTAGACGCCAAAGGAGGGTATATTTTTTATTAATTTGTAAAATTTTTCTTTCTTCTTCTTTAAAAATTTTGAATTAATGGCATTAAAAAAAATTTGTCCAAATACTTATGCCATGCTTAATTTGTAACTAAAAAATTTTTTCCACACATTACTCAGAATAATCCATCCTTTTATATTTTTAAGTTTAACTACAAAACTAAACCAATTTGTGAAAATTAATAAAAATATTTCCTTTATGAACAGAAAAAAGTTATAAGCAAAAATGTTGCGAATTTTTCATGTCTAAATACTTTTGCCGACTAGTGTATATATATGTATATATATACAATTGGCCAAAGGGCATAGGGTAGTATTTGAATTTAGTGATCAATAGAGTTTTCATTTAGTTCATAGTGTTAATTTAATTAATGTTATTTTTCAATTCAAAGCTCAAATGATGTGCAATGGCAAAAATTTTTGTTGACTTTTGGCTATTGATACTATTTTTCAGTTATTTATGCATAAATAAATGATGCAAATCAATTAATTGTGTGTAATGTAATTTACATTATCCGATATAATGGAATAGGAAAATTGAATGAAAATATATCAATTTAAGCCTCTTAGTCATTTTCCCAAATTATGTTTAAGTTTTTTTCACTAATTAAATACAAATCAACTCAATCAGTTTTAAAATGTTTTTGTTTTTTTGCAATTTGCAATTAGCTAAAATTCTCATTAAATTCTCAATTAAAGAACTTGTAATTAGCTTTAAGAATGAATTGAATTAAAATCAAGAGACTAAATACAGTTGAGAATAAACACTAACTAACTACAACTAATTGCTATTTTTATGGATTTCTTGCAGGGATTGGGGTTTGTTGTTGTTGTTTTTTTTCTGTTACCTGTACAGAAATAATTCAAGTTGCTCTATTATTTATTTACTTACAAATCAAGACAGACTTAAGCCGCCCGCCATGTGTGGCAATTGGCATGTGTCTTGTGCACGTGCACGTGTGTTTTATAGAGTGCGAGGTGAAAGGGAAAGAAGGGAAAAAGTTCAGTGTTCCATCCATAAGTATGGCGACATACTCACACATTTTGGAGACCATGGGATCGGTTTGTATGTTTGGTCAGGTCATGATTTATAAATAATTAAATATTTATTTTCGCACGTTGTAAATGACGTTGATGATGTCGCTGACGCTGACGTTGGCGCTGACGTTGGCGCTAACGCTGACGCTGTCGTCGACTACGACGAACGGAAAATGATGAGATGTTGGTAACATGGGGTAAAGAGAGAGAGAGAGAGAGAGAGAGAGACGTAAACATCGTTTGGCATTTGCCCACCATATGCTCATTAATATTAATAAGGCGCCATCAGTTGGGAGGAGTAGATGGCCCTCGCTACAATCCATAAAAGACGACCATGTCTAGTCTCTGACTCTCTTTTTCTCCCTCTCTCTCTGTCTCTCTCTCTGTCTCTGTCTCTGTACTATCTAATCTCAACAGGTGTTTGTTCGGCATGGTCTTTACCATGCCACACGTGTCACATCTCCTATCCCATTCTGTCCTGTCCTTGTTCTCGTCCTTGTCCTTATACTTAATAATCAAGTCAAGTGCCTCCTACCAAACAGTTCTGTGCAAGTTTCATTTTACTTTAGCCTAAGGGCCGTAAGGAAAACACATAGTAAAGAACTCATGGGTCTAACGATTCGATTTAGTGGCCCGGTGAGTTAGCCCAAATGGGGGGGATAGTAAGTGGTGCTAAAGGAGGTGTCATAGTGGTGGTGGCTGTGATTGTCTTGCTTTTATTTTGAGCAAAACCGCTCCGAATCCAATTTCCATTATCCAATTTAACGCCGACATGCGCGCATAAATAAACCGCCAAGATCCTAATGCTTTGTTATGCAAATCTCAACGAACGAAAAAGGAAAAATATATACATACATATATATATATATATATGTATATAAACAATCCTAACATTTAACCAAATCAGTCAGTTCAACTTATATCTAACATCAGTAAAACAAATACACTAGAAAATAAATATTCTTAAATTTAAAGATCGCCAAAAGGAATAAGTAAGGTTGATTTTTTAAATTCAATTTTCAATCATTATATACATATTTCTAAATCTTGAATTTATTTTAATTTATATCTATCTTAAATATATATAAAAGAAACAGAAGAAGTGAGAATGGAACTGAATTAATCCAACTATACATTTTTTTTCTTCAAATCCTTTCTTTCGTTTCATTTCTTCATTCATTTCGTTTTCAAATCTTTTCATTTTCAAATAATGATTTTCGTAAAATCTATCAGTTTTCTTCATGTGTATTAATATTTCTATATAGATAAATATGCACATACATAAATATCTGTACACATACATACATATATATATATGTATATATATATCTGTACATAGCTGAAGAATACCTCAAAGTCCTTTTAGCAGCTGCTAAAAAAATAACAAATACGTGGAAAGAAAAACAAAAACAACAAAAACAACAACAAAAAAAATTACAAAAGCAAAATAAACAACAGAATGGAAAATATTCAAATGGCATAATTTCTGACCCAAGGGCTTAAAGACAGAGAAAGGAAAGTTGATGGCCCGATATTGAAAATAACCAAATTTATTATTTATATGTAAACAAAATTGAAAGAGATAGAGATTAAAAGAAAGAAAGAGAAAGCGAGAGAGCAAGACAGAGAGCGAGAGAGAGAGAAACATTATTCTCCATGCATTTTTCACTAGCTATCAAAAGAAAATAAAGAAAATATTTAACGTAGATATATGTATATATATATACCTATATATATAGAAACATATATATAAAAGTGTGTATGTGTATGTGTATATAAAACGCCTACACAACAACCACTTTGTTTACTTTCTGCAGGCATTGCCACGCCTCTTACCCATCTTACGTGGTATACGCTGTTATCACAGGTGTGTCTGTTCGTCTACCACCCAAAAAGGTGGCGAAAAAAGAGATGGCAAAATGAAAAATAAAAGGAAAACCAACAAACTTCATTTCGAATAAAAAATGAAATCACTTGTGTATAATTTTCCAACAACAAAATGACAGCCAAACAGAGGCCAGAAGAAGAGCCAAATATTTTGTTAGGCAACATGAAAGTCGACGCTGGTTATACCCATGAGAGTATATATATAATATATATCTACACATCTGCTTTAATGGGCAGACAAATTTAATTCTTGGATTGCATATATATAAAACATAAAATAAAAGCTTTAAAGACATTTCTTACCAATTTTAATAAATCAAATTTTAGAAAATAACTTTAGGGAAAATTAATCCACTGATAAGCACGATCTGTTTAATACTCTACACTTTTAGTAGCTATAGATTTCCATTCTTGATCTTTTAGTATACAGAAAATGGAAATCAAAATTGTGACTTGTGTAAATTATTAATAATTTAATTTTTAATTTTGCTCCTTCTATCAATTAATCTATTTAAACTGATCTAGAATTGAATTTATAAATTTATTCCAAAATTTTTGTTTCTTTCATTTAAATTTTTTTTTTGTTTTCGTGTTTTTTACCACTTACCAATTTTTCCATAAATGAGAATCAATTTGTTTCCAATTTGTCACTCAGAATCTAAAAAATAATCATTTTTTTTTTTTTGATAAAAATTAGTTAAATCTATCAATTTGTAAAACTAGTCATATTAAAGAAATATTATATTGATATTAATGGGCATAAGCTGGCGGGAATTGCGACAATAATTTTGAGCGATAAAACACTCAAAAGTATACTATGTTTATTTTATTTCTCGTTTGTATTCGTACCAAAACCAAAGTCTGTTTCATATCATCAGAGGTGAGTGCTCGTGTGTGTGTGAATGTGTGTGTGTGTTTTTTCTGTTTTTATTGTATTTTCAGTCTTATCTATATAATTTGATTTATGCCTCTTCGTGCATTCACAGACAACACTCCTGGTTTATCGATTATATTATAATTTTTATGTTTTTCACATGGTTGTGTGTCTATATCTAAGTGTGTGTGTGTGTGAGTGTAGACTCTTCACATAGGTAGATGGGCGCCTCGCTTAAAGTTGAGCCTATGATTTTTTTTTTTTTTTTTATTTTTGTTTTGTCTTTTGTTGTCTTTTGAAAGAATTTGCCACGCGCTTTCAGCAACGTTTAATGTTAGCATCAACGACATGTCACGCCGCCCAGGACGACACGACACGCCTAGCTCCGTTACCCTGCCGACCCCGCTTTGCACACAGTATTGCGAGCTGCCTTCAGCATTTAGACAATAAATTAATTTCAGCCGCGAAGAAAATGGCAAAAAGCAAAATCAACTCAAATCAGTGTCTAGACTTGGTAGAGAGAAGTGAACGAATAGCGCGCGCACGCAATGCCTGGTGAAAGTGAGCCACAAAATTGCGCGTGTTGAATTTAAAGAGGCAGAAAATTCACTAGAAGCTTATCCTCATGCTGAATCCTTGTCTCCAACCCCCCTCCCCCCTCCCCATCACCAAACAACTGCTTACTGGCTGGAGGCTTATATACTTGTGGTACTACTACCACCCACCCAATCCACTTCTCCAGTTCCCCCCCTATCCCTGTTATTTTTTCTCTTCTTTTTTTTTTCATATTCATTGTCCCTGCATGAGAGCAGAGAGTAGAAAAAAAAAGAAAAATTAATGGGCCACTGGGCAAAGAATAAAAGAAAGAAGAAGCAGAAGCAAAAAAAAAAACACCTAAAGTATATCAAAATAACCGCGAGTGAGATAATTCAAAAGCATGCATAATTCATTCTACAAGGTTCCCAAATTAAAAATAAATAAATTTTTAAGGTAACAGAACGCAATGTAGTGCATTAATTATATTAAACAACATTTGTCTTCATTTTCGAGCTAAGAAATAAATTTAAAAATTAAAAAAAACCAAAAAAAAAAAACATTTACTAATGAAACATGACAAAAAAACAAGGAAATGCATTCGTTAATAAATTCAAGAAATATTAAGACAATTAATGTGCAAAAATTATCATTAACAATATAAACAAAATTTGTTATCAAACATTTTTATTTCGATTCGATTCTGATAAAATAAATCTTTTGCAATACTAATAAACAAATATATTAATTAAATTTACTTTTGATTAAAATATTTCACTTGCTAATTGTTAATTGGTTTATCACTAAAAAACATTTGTTGTTTAATATTTATTATTGAAACGTTATCTTGGTGAAAAAATGTTCAATCGATATGTAGATATATAGTATAGATATATTATAGATGGATAAAGTATTTAGATCATGAAATTTTCTTCATTTCTGACAAAATCTTCAAGGCAAATTGAGACAATTTATTTTTCTTCTTGATCAGAGCATTTTTCTTTATTTCTTATTTAAATTTATTCCTTTATATTTATATTTGTTTATATTTGTTATTTTAATTTATTCTTTTATATATATTTTTATATTGCTTTTTTTTGGAATTCTTTAATTGTGAATCGTTTACTGGAGTATATTTAATTGTTTTGGTATTGAATATTTATTTGCATACATACATACATACATACATACATACATACATAAATAAATACATACATGTATATGTATATGAAAAAGAGTCAATCGTATATCTAAAGTTGTTTTCTTTTTCTGATTTACAATTTATGCTCGATGTGGCCAATTTGTACTGGCCATTTAATTGGGTTTTTCCTATCTGTTTTCTGTTGAACAATGTCATAAATTGAGCCATATACATATATATATATATATATATATATATATATACATATATGTATGTATATAGGGGGCCTATTCATCCAATTTCTATATTCACTATTTTTTGTTGTTTTTGGTCTTTGGTTCAGGCGCCTAACAATATTATGGCAATGTTAATTGCTTGTTGTTACTACTGCCATTGCCACTCCCCCACTCCCACACCCACACCCACTACCACTCCCACTCCCACTGCCGCGGCCGCTGCTGCTGCTGCTGCTGTCGTGTAATACTTTTTTTTATTGTTGTTGTTCTTGTTGTTGCTTTCTAGCTGATATTGCCTTTCATTTTTCACTCGCAACATAGGAAATTATTTTGTATTTTTCTTCTCTTTTTGTTGGCTCTTTTTTTTATTTTCTTTTTCTTTTTTTTTTGCTGCTTCTCCTTTTATCTCGCTGCAAACAAGCAAACAAGCGAAATTTCATATAGTTGATTGCATTGTCTGCATCTGTTTGGAGAATTCTTCAAGAGATACATGAATGGATGGATAGATAGATAGATAGATGAATGGATAGATGGATGGATGGATGGATACTTGGATGATGATGGCAACTATGAGTACAGAGGGATGAGCATGGGGTTGGGAAAGCGGATGCTAGTTTAATCCTGCAAATTTTCATGGAATGTGTTTTGTAGTTGGCGTTGTCAGTAAATAATAAATATAAGCATATATATACATATACACAACATATATATATATTTTTTTTTTTTGCTTCCTGTTGAAGGCAATGTGAAACAAGGTTATTATCCACCCAACAAGCAAATTGTTTCACTAGCAGTTTTTTTTTTTCTCTCTTCATATATGTATGTATGCTCTTTAAAAATTAAATCGGATTACTTGCTACAAGCTACTAACTAACTTTGCTAGATAAGTATATATATGTACATATGTATACAATTATTGTTACTACTTTTAGATAATGGAAAATCTGCATACATTTTATTTTATATATATATGTATGTACATATGTACGTATTATGTATAAATGAAATAAGCGAGTCGTCCCTGCCGACTTGGAGCATACCCTGTACCAATAAGAGATATTTCATAAAATCAGACTTCGTCGAAATCCTCATTAATTGAATATAAATTTACTTTATATGAAATTATATTTTCCTTATAATAAATTAATTTCTTTATATTTAAATTAGTTTTACAGATTTTTATGCTAATTAAAAATGACGATTCTAAAAAGCAAATAAAGACATCGTTTTTCAAAATCAGATTTCACTCTTTTGAAGGATTTTACCAATGTTCTATAGGCTCTAAGTTGGCCATCTTTTGTTCGATTTGGAAAAGTTTTACATCAATCTTTTGGATAATTTCCGTATTAAAAAACTACATTAAAAGTTGAAAAAAGTTGGAAAAAAAATGTTTAACGGATTTTCGTGAATTTTTGCATCGTTAAAACCATCGTTAAAATTTGCGAAAATCGAGTTGAAAATTAGTTTTCCAGATTTTAATGCTAATTAAAAGTGGCGATTCTAAGAAGCAAATAAAGACATAGTTTTCCAAAATCAGACGAGATTTGACTGAATTGGAGCCCTCTGAAGTAGAGGTTCCTTCGAAGGATTTGTCCGTTGTCCTTCTTTTGAAGGATTTTACCAATGTTCTTTCTATAGGCTCTAAGTTGGCCATATTTTGCTTCAGCTGCTGCCCATGGCAAGAAATACTGTAGCTTTAATACAACTCTAGTTATACATAGTTTTTTCTTATTTGCGGGGGCGGATGTGGGTATGGCAAAAATTTAAAACAAACTTGATCTGCATAAATACTAGACAGATGTTGACACCCAGTTTGGTTACTCCAGCTCATATAGTCTCTGAAATCTAGGTGTTCATATAGACGGATAGACGGACATGGCTATATTGACTTGGCTGTTGATGCTGATCAAGAATGTATATACTTTATGGGGTCGGAAAATTTTCCTTCTGCCTGTTACATACATTTTAGCGACTTTAATATACCCTTTTTCCCCAATGGGTACAGGGTATAAAAAGAATTCAAATTAAAAGGTTGCTTTTGTTAACGAAATTCTGTGATAGATCATATCATATCTAATGAAAGAAGATTGGAATAGAATATTGTTTTTAATAAAATTAATGGAAAAATTTGAGAAAAAGAATTTCAAAATTTTATTCTACCCCCCCACACAGACATACAATTTTTCCAAATCTCACATTTAGTATGAATAACAGAAGAAAACGAATGCCGAATGTGGCAGATTTCTCTATATATATTTTTATTTGAATAAAATTTATGATACTGCAGTCTTTTCCAATGATTTGCTACCCCTTCTTCTCTCTTTCTTCCATATTGGTTTATTATATTTAAACATTTTAATTATCACTTGCATATGTTTTGAATGAGGCTAATTAATATTTTATCTGCTTGATTTCAGGCAGGAAAGCGGTTGGGAGAGAATGTGACATCAACTGGATTACAGGCCGCAAAAACCCATAAAGCGAAAAGTATGGAAAACATATCAAAATATTTCGATTTGAAAAGGCAAAAGGCATCAACAAATATTGGCCCGGTTTGTACGGATTGAAAAATTAGCAAAGCGACAGCGACAGACGAAAGCAGCAGCAGCAGCAGCAGCAATAACACCATTACCAGCAGCAGCAGCAACAGCAGCAGCAGCAGTAACAGCAACAGCAGCAGCAACAGCAGCAGCAGCAGCAACAATAACAAGAGTCAGGCTAAAATGAAAGGACATTCAAAACCAAATGGTGCAGCTGGTAACCGCACTAACCATTGCCACATCGTGAACAACAATGTCCGTTCTCGTGTCCGCGTCTCTGTCTGTGACTCTCTCTTTGTTTCTGTCCAAGCTTCTGACTCAGCTACTGCCTCCACTTCTGCCTCCTCGAATGTTCCGGTTTCAGTGCATGTCCATGGGCCTGGACATAGACATGGACATGGACATGGACATGGACATGGCATACTGTTATTTGTGCTGACAGCATTGACACTAACGAGCTTAATAACGCCCACAGAGCAGTCGCCAAATGGAACGCGGCAATTGGAGCTGACCATGGACATGCCCATGGACAATAACAACAAAAATAACAACAACAACAATAACAACAACAACAACAAGAACAACATGCATATGAATGGCAATCTGTTGCCATCGGTAGTTGTTGGCTTCAATAGAACGCTGATGCGGCAAGCGACACAACCACCACAATCGCCAGTATTAGAATTAACACCACCCTACCATAAAAGTGGGAATGGGAATGGGATTGGGAATGGGAATGGCAATGCAACCGGTGGCAATCATTATCCCGACTATGACGATGAAGCATTTGCGAATTGTAAACGTAGCAGTAATTTTGCCCTTAAACTAATATCAATGATATTGTATGCCCTTGTCTGTATTATCGGACTATTTGGTAATACATTGGTCATCTATGTGGTACTTAGATTCTCCAAAATGCAAACTGTTACCAATATCTATATACTCAATTTGGCAATTGCCGATGAATGTTTCCTTATTGGTATACCATTTCTATTATATACGATGCAAGTGGAAAATTGGTCATTTGGTAATTATATGTGTAAGGCATATATGGTTAGTACATCGATAACATCGTTCACATCATCAATATTTCTATTAATAATGTCAGCCGATCGATATTTGGCCGTCTGTCATCCAATCTCATCACCAAGATATCGTACACCATTCGTATCCAAATTGGTATCAGCATTTGCCTGGATGACATCCGTATTGCTAATGTTGCCAGTAATTCTATTTGCCAGCACTGTATCACGAGATGGGCACATTTCGTGTAATATCGAATGGCCAGATACCCAGAGTACAAGTTCGGATTCAACATTTACACTATATTCATTAATATTGGGATTTGCCACACCGCTAACATTTATATTGGTATTCTATTGTTTGGTCATACGAAAGCTACACACTGTGGGACCCAAACACAAGAGCAAAGAAAAGAAACGTTCCCATCGTAAGGTAACCAAATTGGTTCTAACCGTCATAACAGTTTATATTATGTGCTGGCTTCCACATTGGATATCTCAGGTGGCTCTGATTAACTCAACGCCCAAACAGTGTGGTGCCTCACGTCTCGAATTGGCTGTATTTTTGGCCTGCGGTTGTCTTAGTTATTCCAATTCGGCCATGAATCCAATATTATATGCATTTTTAAGTGACAATTTCAAGAAGAGCTTCATGAAGGCGTGTACATGTGCGGCACGGAAGGATGTTAATGCCCAATTGCAATTGGAGAATAGTTTCTTTCCCAAATTTGGCAAAGGTAGGCAATCGGAAAGGTTAATTGGTGGCGGTGGCAGTGGCGGTGGTGGTGGTGGTGGTGGTGGTGGTGGTGGTGTTGGTGGTGCTACCACTACTGGAAAAGGTGGCAATATTATGGCCAAAAAGAGAACTCTTGTTGCCTCACGTAATAATAATGCTCCAATGGCAACAACAACGACTACAACAACAACAACAACAGCGGGTACAGACGCCATCACCTGTGTACAGCCAGCAGCTGTCCATGTATCATCACTTGATGATGCATCCATACAACCAGCAACTCCTGCAATGATTAAAAGCGGTAGTCCAGGTCCAGATTCTAGTTCTGGTTCTGGTCCAGGGACATCGGCTGCTCTGCTTGTGGTTAATGCCGAGACCAATAACTGTAAGCCACCAGTATTGCATACAGACTTATAAAATCGGGATACTCCGAATATGCCATTAGAGACAGTTGTGTTTATAGCCAAGAGATGAGTGCAGGTGCAGCTCGAGCTAAATGCAGAGCTGCTAATGGAGCCAGAATGTTTGCTTTAACGTAAATAAAAAAAAACAAAAAACATTTTTATTGATATTCCCATAATCGGTGATGGATGCAAATCGGAATTTGAATTGAAATCAAATTGATCGATCAACTATATACTGAT